>JABYQQ010000034.1:0-376010 GCA_022605405.1 Earliella scabrosa
ATCGTCACGTCATCCCTCCTCGTCTGTGCGCATTCGAGCGCAGCCTTCCGTTTGTCTGCATCCGCACCGTTATCCGTCGCGAAGGGCGCAAGAGGGCACGGGAAAGCGGACGGCAGTGGGGCGGCGCGGACGAGAGCAAGCCACTCTGTCTGGAGCGCCTCCTTCGCTGTCTGGAGACGAACGAAGTCGGACGCTGCGAGCCTAGGAGGCGGCGCGTTCTGTTCTTCCGCCTCCGTCGTTACGTCAAGCATGGAGGGCCGCTGCGAGGACTCGGCATGCACATAAGCCGCAAGGTCCTGACCGAACGTGGGTGTGCGGAGGAGTTCATAATAAGCAGATTTGAGCACCTCCGGGACCTCGCATTGTTGCGCCAGGAGGATTGTCTCTACGGCTTGCTCGCGTGAGTCGGACGTGAGTCGCGCAAGATCCTGGGGCCATCTCTCGCGTAGAAGATGCGTTGCAAACGAGAGCACAGTCCGGAACTGAAGCGCGTGGGCGGCTCGTAGCAGCGACGCGAGAACAGGGAAAGGTGGAGGTGTAATGGCATACGCACTGTCAGGAGTGTCAGCTCGTGGTCGAAGGGTACTTCAAGTGCTACGCACATGCCGGCATCCAGTGCAGTCAGCAGTCTCTCGAAGTCCAACACACTGACGCCCTTGGCGACGTAGACTGGACATCTGTCCACGACGTCTTCTTCGTCCGTACGGGTACCTGCGCTAGTTCGTCGCGAATTTGAGAGGCAGAAAGAGCTGAGTGGTCGTGAGAGACATACCTAGCTGCGCTGAACTGCGCTGAGAAGTACTCTGACTGCTGCGCAAGACGCGAGCGATGGAGACGAAAGAGTGTGTTCTGCACCTGGACGACGACCGAGCCGTCTAGGTGCCAGAAGTTTTCGTTCCGCCTGCGCATGGGGATTCTCTGTTTGCCTTGCTCTTTCGTCTTCCCGTTCAGTTTCGACGAGGATGAAGGGACCACAGGAACGACAAAGGAAGATGGCTTCGGAGATGGCGTGACAGGGCCCACGGGACGGGGACCGGGAACGGGTTGGGAAGCAGGCGGGGGAGGGAGTTGCGCGCGACGGGCGCGTTTTGTGGGTCTGGATGGATAACGTCGAAAACGGGCAGGGTGTATGCGGGCTTGGGACGTACTGGGTGGCAGGGGGTGGTACCTCCGCCGCCTGTGGCACCTCGGACGACTCGGCAAGTTCGTGGGATCTCCTCTTCTGTCCTCGACTACGCACAGACTTGGGCGTGTGTGTAGATGGGATCGTACCGGCCTCCGCTACGCCCATGGCTCCGTCTACAGCTGCAGTCGGGGAGATGCTTGGTGATCCAGACTCTTTGACCTTCCTGGTCGAACTGCGGGTCTTGCGCGGACTGGCCACATCTACGGGCGGTTGTGCAGCCTGAGGCGTGTGCGGTACTTCGTCGTCTGGAAGCTCCTCTTTGGGCGTCGGGCTCTTGGTCATGTTTGCGGTGACTGTGTCTGAAGCGGTCCTCAGATCAAGAAAGGGCGTTTGTGAGGCTGAGCTTCGCTTCGCGCTCGAGCGCTGGCTGCTGGCGATGATCTTCGAGATTTCGGGCAGACTGGAGTCGCTGTGGTCCGAGCCCGAGTCTGAGGCTGAGTCTGAGGCTGCGTCTACGGCATCCTCTGGAGGCATCAAGTGTGTGTGATAAGCAGGATTGCGAAGAGCCCAGCTGCTATGAGGTCTTGAAGATGGTAATGAGAAGCACGAAGACAAGGATGCCCGGGAACAAGCTGGGACGCGCTCTGGGCGCCCTAGCGACGCGTCTGTCACGTGTCTGTCACGTTGTGATTGTCACGGACAAACGATAGCCTGACTCAAGCTCGAGCCCCTCTTACTCAGTTGGTCCAGCGACGGTCGTCGGTGACTGTCAACGTCAAGGCAGCTGCCTGTCGGGGGCGCGTATGTACGTCGCTCGCAATTATGCCCACGACTTCAAAGAACCACTGAGCACGTCGCAGCTCCCGGCAAGATACCTGCTCTTCAAGCATGGCCAAACTCAGTGGCCGCTTCCGAAAGCGTCGACGGTCCACGTTTGTCTAGCACAGAGCTCCTGTGCCTCGCGTGAGTGGAATGTGCGTGAACCTAGCAAGCAAACATGCAGTCTAACAGTGTTTCTAAGATGCCCCGACATGCTCGTGCAAGCCGTGCGGCAGTCTTCATGATTCATGACTGGGACGGATGGGCTGCCAGTGCTCCGGAGCGAGCAACGGTCGTCGTGAGCGGGGAGCGCTTGAGTACGTCGTGCGTTGCATGGTAAGTACGTTGAATTCGGATACTTTGCACCAACTTTGCACTGTGCGCGTGTTTGGATGTGTCAGACACCATAACGCAGTCTCACCGACCTGATCCGTCTCGGCGTGCAGTCCCACGAGTGCAGCCCGGTCTGGGAGGATCAGCACAGAGTTGGATCGGTAACGACGAGGGACATTCGACTTTCGAGCTGACGGTGCTTTCACGGCGTTCTTCGTACTGTGAGTTAAGGCTACAATGGTAGTGGAGCGTGTTCAACACTTTGAGTGTACCAGCATGACGCGGGATCCGGTACTTGGAGAACTATAAGATGACCGATCCTGACACCCACCTCCAGATCGCACTCGAACTTTGGCTCCCAAGGTCTGGTTTAGTGAGTTCCCTATCGCATGCTATATTGAAGACTCATCGACTTACTTCTGTATCCCTTCCCAGTCACTAGTACATCCACAGGATTGGGCCACTCCCCCACCGAGATCGTGCCCGAGCACGGTGACATCGCGATCGCGACCCTCCCTCGCCCCGAAGTGCTTGCCCCGCTTACCTCACCTACCCCTCCTCGCAGCTCCTCGTGCTCAAGCTCGACGTGAGCATCTCATCCGACATCTCCGCGGCCTTCTTGGCCGCACTGGACGCGTTCGGCCGGATCGACGTCGTAGTGAACAACGCAGTCTCGTGGCGGCCACCGGCGGTGAGGTAGAAGCCATGCCCGACGCGGACGCGCGTGCGATGTTCGAGACGAACTTTTGGGGCTCATCAGCCGGGAGGCGGTGCGCATCTTCAGAGACGTCAACCCGAAGGGCGGCTGTCAAATTCACCTCGATTGCAGGGGTGCTAGGAACGCCCGGGCTTGCACACTACACCGCGACGAAGTTTGGTATGTCGGTATACGAATGGCGGACGGACGCTGATAATACGATTCGGTATGGAGCACTCGAGGGCTTCATCGAGGCCGTTGCATCGGAGCTCGATCCTAAGTAGAATATCAAGGCCAGTGTTCAGCTATCCGTTGAGTCATGTCACTCACCTTGGTACTCTGCAGGTGACCATCCTCGCGCCCGGCGGCTTCGCGACGCCGGGCATGTCGAACACGAACTGAGTCCCCGCGCCGTCGGCGTACAGCAAGCCGACCCTCCCGAGTGTTGGCCTGCGTGCCGTCTGGGATGAATTCGTGTCCGAGGGAAATCCGAGAATCGGGATGGAGGTCTCGTACACGCTCGCAAACCCAGCCTCAACCCCGTCATTGCACTTCTCCCTCGGAAAGGACGCGATGGCGGCTTTCAAGAAGATGGCGACCAGTCTCACTGAGGCGGCAGAGACGTATTCGTCATGCTCGGAATACCTCGCTCGTGACGCTTGACGCGTAGGATACTGTACGTATGGCGAGGGTGCCAACGTATCGTGATGCAAGTCAGACTCGCGAACTATTGGTATGCGCTCAACACCGAAGAGGCGTCCTAGGACCCCCGCAGGCCGCCTCATAATCGTATCCTCTTCGTGCGTACCTGCTCCTCCTCCTCGCCGCCGTGCGGTTGCTCCGGACCATCCTCTCTATGGTGCGGGCTTCCGACCAGAACAATCTTGCTGCACCGAGTGGAGAGGAGACGTATGCCCCGTGTTCTGAGTCAGCAGGCTAGAGGGTAAACCGTGAGTGCTTGCCGGGGATGTTCGCCACGGCCCTGATCCTCCCGTCCACAGGTAGTACGTGGAAGCGGTGGTGGTCTCGCCAAGCGAGAAGGCATGCAGTCAACGTACTTCTCGACTTCGACTTCGGACTGTGAGCCTCTGAGCGGTGCGGTATGTGTCTTCGAGAAGCAGGCAGTATCCGACAGAGAGATTCGAGCTGCGGATCTTCAATGTCTATAGAGGTGTCGTCTCGTGCAATAGTCTCGCCTCGAACGCTGTGAGCGGAACTTCGAATGGGACGGCCGACAGGCACGATGACCACTGAGTTAGCGGTGAGGTCCGAACCGGATTCCAGGATTGTCGTCCAAACCAACGGAAGGTCGAGTGGTGTCCGGTCGAGGTGCTAAACGAGTCGTTCGAATCGACATGAAGACGCACGGTCCTGCACGACACGACCACCATCTCCGAGGAGACAGAAGAGGACAGCAACTTGTCGGAGCTACTCTCGCCACCCTTGGAGGTTCGGAGCACGCGGCGCAACACTGGCAGTGCCAGCCAGCGTCGTGTAGGGGGTGCCTGCAGGCCGCCGCATGCACACCCGCCTGCGCCCGTAGCCCACCTCAACGCTCTCCCCCCTCCCCTCGTGTCCCCGTGCTGCGTCCCCGCGTGCGTGTGGGCGTCTGCACCCGAGCCCGAGATGACTCCGAGGCGCGCGGACGTCCAGCTGCTGAACCTCGCCGAACCTTAAACACAACACCGCACCGCGCATCGCTCGCTCGCGCGCGCGAAGTCGAAGCCTCAGTCTGAGCCTCAAGGAAAGCTAGAAGCGTAAGGGACGCGGAGGACGGGGTTTGTGCGAGGGACCAGGGGTCAAAGGCCGAGGCCAGAAGTATGGTGGGGAGCTTGAGCGGGTCGAAGACGGACGCGTACAGTACAACTGTATGCGCTCGGGTTCTGGGAGCGGTGGTGCTGGTAGCATACGGTTCGCAGGTGGGCCGTCTGGGTCTGGCTAGCGATGAAAGGTGGAGACTGCTTTTCCACCGCTGAGTGGGAGACGACAGGAAGAATGGTATGGAGTTCACGCACGATGGTATCGTATCGGGCAACTGTCGACCTGATTGGCGTGGGGCGGGGGAACCTTCGGTCAGGGAATGCGCTCGCAGTGGATGATGATTGTATTGGTGCTCGTATTCAGATTCGGCACTGGCACTGTCGTGTCCCTGAGCGTCGCTGTCAATGGGAGCGCCTAGCGCGCAGTGCTGATCGAGTCGGGCATTGGGTCGGATGGGGATGTATTGCGATGACGATTGCGTCAAATGCGGAGAGAGAACGTCCGAAAGGCTGCTCGTTGACATGTCGAGACAGTCCTACCTTGTCCTACACACACGAGCGACTTTGTATGCAAGAACGAGCGGCGGCGATGCGCGAGCACTGGCAGCCCCAGGAGCAACTTGGGTGCTAGCTGGATCTTTGTCCCGTCAAGGATTTGCGTTGAACTTGTGGGCGTGCCCTCCGGACTAGTCAGACCAAGCGTACCGCGTATCAAGGAGGAAACGGCTTCCACAGTGACGCTCTCGCGAAGTAGAGGATTGTAGTGAGCTGCCGCGGCAGCGGTAAATCGGCACGTCAATTAGACCAAACTATAAGTGTATTGTGAGGACATACTACGGGGCAGGTACAGTTGCCGGGCGCGTCGTCACTACTGCTCGTACTGTGCCCGATCGTTATGTACCATCCAGTCGGGAATCGGGCCACGCCACAGCAGCTGGACAGCGCTCGGCCGCCGACATTGACGGTCGTCCCTGGATCGTGCTGTCAGAGGGAGCGCGCGATGATCCATCTGCGCCTGGGGGCGAGCATGACGAGTCGTTGCCCGGGGACATGTGCGTATGTCGTACTCGAGCTAGACCCACTCCTACGCCAGCCCGTCATGTCAGCGGACAGAAGACAAGACTTATGAGCTCACAACCCACCATGAGCCTGCCCCGGATACGTGCGGCTCGAGATCTGCATTGATATCCATTTTCAGGCTCGCGGTGACGTCGCGACATCGCCTATACTACTTACAGAAACACCGTTACCCGTCTCGATGCAACGTACCGCACAGCGTCGCGGCGAGGACCCTTTGCCAATTATCTGACGCGCCACAGTAAGGTTCCAGACTGAGAGTGCCCGGGCGTGTGGACGGTGGCGCACCGCGTTCGCTCCGCGGTCGTGACGGGGATTGTATTTTAACACTCAATGGTGGTTCTTACCTGGAAGCTTGGCTGACCGAACTGGCTATATCGTCCGAAGGCGCACCTTGGGGGTCCGTCCGGTGGGGTCGGGGTACCGTCGGCGAGCTTGAGAAGCCGTGGGCATCACGACGAGTGCGATCGCAGATGGGGAGTGTGCACTGCGGGCTACCGTCATCGTCCGAGCATGCGGTGTGGGGAGCGAACGACACACGCAAGCGAATGCGGAGAGTGCTGGACCTCAGCAAGGGCCGCGGATCGCGAGACACGCCGGTCCCAGGGTGCGGGATACAGTCACCGCGCCACCTGAGGGGAAGCATATCAGCGTTCCTGGTATGGGTAAGGGGAAAATCGCCGGACTGAGTGGGCGATGGTGCTAGAAGCGGGGATCAAGCGCGGAGGCGCGTCAAGACGGGGGCCTCAGGCGTTTTGCGGTGTCGCGTCGGTCGTAGAGGATAGACTAGAAGTCGCGCATCTGGCGTCGAGAGCATGGATGTGCGCGCAAGGAAGGGGTGGAGAGTGAGGGTGCTGAGGGAAGAGTGATAGATGAATAGACATGGCAGATGGAGTGCGGGCTCAAGGGGGTGCCAGGACGACGTGGCAGAGAGAGAGTGGAACGCAGAGCGCGACGTGGTACACGGTATGAGACATTAGGGGTTGTTGGAGGACGCGCTGTGGGATGTATTCAATCATTGAGTCGCAACAGGCTGGTGGGATGCATGACATACCGGCGGCGGATGTTTCGAGATTACATGAGCCTCTGCTTCGAAAATGCACTCACGGAGCAGGCAGGAGCCGTGGAAGGGTCTGGATCGCGAGAGGGTGTCATAATCAACGCGTCATGATGAGCTGGTGTGCAAACGCGAAATTGGGCATCGACCAAGATATACCTACGCGGGCTCGTATCAAGCCCAGAACAGTTGGAGCCGGCGTGCGGGAGGACGTCGTGAGAGCAGAACAAGTCGAGCTCATTAGAGAACACGTTCTGCGAGAGCGCGGGTTGCGACGGCGGTGGATGGGCAGGGCGCGTGGATGGAAGCCTTGGGCGGGGGCGGTAGGCGAGGAGGCGTGCGGTTAAGCGGAGGACCGATGCGGAGAAAGCGCGGCCGGTGGCACTCGGGAACGGCCGGGACGATGACGCACGGGGGATGGGGAGGAATGGAAGAGGGCGAGAGAAAGCCATCGGGCTCTTAGCTCGAGTTTGAGTTCAGGATTCTGGCGATCGAGCGTGGTTCGCGAGGAGCCGGCGGGAGCAGCGGAGGACTGCACGGTCGTCCGCTCCATGCGCGAATGCGAAACGAGGTTCCATAAAAGGCGACGGAGGGCAGAGGACGGTCGCACGGGTGGTTCTCTGGGGATGTCATGCCAGGCACATGGACTCGAATGGAAGCCGTCGAGGGGACGAGCGAGAAGAGCGTGGGTGGCCCGCTCGTGTCCAGTAGCCTGGCACTGGCCGCGCAGAGGTGCCTTGCAAGAGAAGACGAGCGACGGTCTCGCTGGCGAGATGAAACAACTCCCGGAGGTGCACCTGACCCGCGCAGAGGCGTAGGAGGCCCGCGGGGCAGCCACGGACGTCTTCGCGGCTGCGGGCTCGCAAATGGCGAGAGGTGCGGGCTCGAGGGCGTGCCACGGACGACTGGCGTTCTCGGAGATATCGATAGGCTGCTGTGCGGCTAGGCGGTCACGCACACAAAGTGTGGACCGACATGAGGCGGCACGAGGCACGCTGGCCGCTTCTCGCTGCCTGCGCGGCGCGACGCGTGCCCGACGGGGGAGAGCTCGACACCGTCTAGCACGCAGAGGGGGCAGGGCCGAGTCCGACGAGGGCGGAGCGGAGGGGCGCGGGGGCGGGGGGCGATGACGATCGGGCGGCCCGGCTTCATTTTGGGCAAGGGACGGGGCGGCGGGCGGGCGCGACGGCTGAAACGTGGCAACCAAGCACGGAAGCATTTCGTCGATTGCCGAAGATTGGACCCCACTCTCTAGTCCTCTTCCGGCCGCTGCGTGCCCCGCCCGCCCGCCCCGCCGTGTCTCCAGCAGTGCTCGCGGGCAGGCGGGCGGGCGAGTGGCCAGAAAACGTCCGGCGTCGGGATTCGAGACAGAAGTCGTCGCGAATCTGGGCGGGGAGGAACAGCGAGAGCCGGCGGGAAATGAACGGCGTCTAGATTGAGTGTGTATTGGATGATCTCCTTCCTGCCCGATCAGGGTCGTGTGTCCCGACGACGCGGAAAGAAACTCCGCCTGAAGTTGCGGGCGCTCAGAGCGAGTACTGTCCTCGTCTCGTCTCGTCTCGTTTCGCCGACACGCTCTCGTTCTCGCTCCTCCTCCGAGTCCACTCGCATCCTCCGACCCCCGTCCTCGCCTCCGCTACAAAGTCTCCTCGCTCTCTCTCCCTCCTAGATTATGTCCACCCGCTTGGTCTAACTCGCCCCGCATCCTCCTCCGTCCTCGCCAACCCTCTCGCTAACTCTCGCCTCGCGATCGCGCTAGCTTTTACGTCCTAACCGACAGAACATGCCTCACCCTGCCTCCAATGACCCTGACCTCTCGCCCCCTCCCCATCTTCATCCTTCCCAGCAGCCCTTCGACCCCGAAAATCCCTCCCCGTCCACCTCGCCCCTCCATTCCGCTCTCCCAAAGAAGAAGCATGTCTGCCAAGTATGCAAGCGCGCCTTCACTACCTCGGGTCACCTCGCCAGGCACACCAGGATACATACCGGCGAGCGTAACCACAAATGTCCTTTCCCTGGCTGCGAGACACGCTGCTCTCGCCAGGACAACCTCCAGCAGCAGTAAGTCGTCCTCTCTCTCGTCCTATCATCCCTGTCATCGTCTTCCATCCTTGCATCTCCCATCCTCCTCGCCCCATATTTCTCTCCTCTCATCTACACGTCCTCTCCATTCGCGACGACGCGTCCCCGACATTTCCCAATTCATCATCCTATTTGCCTCACGTAGTTAGTGCGGAGAGCAACCACGCTAACTCGTCTTGCTCAATTAATCAGCTACCGCATCCATCTCTCCCCCGGCTCGAGAAGGAACTCGGGTTCGGCCACCAGAGCCGCCATGAGTCGCGCAAGCGTCTCCGGCTCCCGTTCTGCCCGCAAGCGTTCCAAGAATCCTCCCGATTCTCCCCTCTCGCCTTCTCCCCCGCCCCGCATCCCTTCTCCGCCCCTCGAGCCCCCTCCCCTCGTCCCCGCTTATCCATCTCTACCTCCCGGCATCCCAGAGCCCCCAGACACGCCTCCGCCGCTGGCGCCCGCCTACCCCACGCTACACCCGCCCACAGCGCCCGTCTACCAACAACAGCAACAACACCAACCTCTGTCTGCGCGCCCCGATAGCCGGTCATCCACCTCCACCCCCGACGTTGCTTACCATTCCCCCATCTCCTACGCCCATCCCTCACTGGCTCCCGCTCAGTCCCAGTACGCCCAATATCAGACCGAGCAAGTCACCTACCCTCAATCTTCCCAGAGTAGCCGCGCGTCTTCCTCTTTTGGCCGACCCGGTGACGACTCTCGATGGGCGTATCAGCCTCAGGGCGAACACTCCTACCCTCCTTCAGACGCAGACCGCTTCTCCCCCATTTCTCCCGCGAACGGTACCGGCCACTACACCGAGCCCGTCTCTCCTGCCGAAAGCATTAATGGCCATCTTCGTGCGCACGGACATGCCCACGGCGGCCAAGTCCAAATGCAGTCGTCCCAAGATAGCACGTCCTACTTCAATCATTACTCCCACCCGGCCGCGAGACAGAGTCAGCCGAGCACCGCCGTTCCCCCGAGCGCGAGCCCCGTCTCTCTCTCTCAGTCTCAGCTACCGCCCACCTCGCATCGTCATTCGATTGCGCACATCTCCAATCCAATCCGCCAACACTCTCCCACTTCGACCCACTCCGCCTCGCCCGTGGTTAGCACCCCGCCGACGCCCGGCTACGGCTACGTTTCCCACTCCATCGGGAATTACGCCGAGTCTCCCCCGGAGTCCCTCAGCCCCGTTACGCCTGCGCCGACGCAGCATACGCACGCGCCGGCCGTGATGCCGGTCTACAACTCTTACGAGTCTAGCTCGCTTGCTTCGGCTGGCTACACTCACCCGCCGCCCGCGCAGCCTCAGATGCAGCAGCCCCAAGTTCAGCACCAACAGCAGACGTACGACCGAACGCTCCCTGCACTCACGTCCGCGCACGCTCGTGAGCCACAGCCGCCATCCCAGCCAGCGCTCGCCACGCACTACAACTACAATCAGTCTGCGACGTACCATCAGCACCAGGGAGGGGGTCAGCTGCCCGAGCGGTACAACTCACCGCGGCCAGTCCTCGCGCCGATTCACGATTCTCGTGTTCTGCGCGGTGATCTCCAAGTCGGTGGCGCAGGCTCGGGCATGCGGTACGCGACGGCGTCTGGGTCCGGGTCTGCTTCGTCGCCGCAGCCGTACCCACAGACGCATGCGGGTGCGCACCAACCGCAGCCGCAATCGCTGGCAAGCGTGAGCCGTGCACCTGGGCCGTCGACCGCGCACCATGCGTTTGCCTACCCGGCGCACTCGCAGACGCAGACGCAAGGGCAGGGACACCCAACGCACGCCGAGTCGACTGCGTCGTACACGCACGGGCCTGCCTACACCCACACGTCCGTGTCTTCTGCGGCCGCGGGGAGCTCGATGCATAGCAACGACGGCGGACACGGACACGGGCACGGACACGCGTCGTCGTCGTCTGCATCCGTCGCGGTATCTTCCGCGTCCGCGTCCGCTGCTGCGTCCTCTTCCACGGGGTACTACTACCAGGCTGTTCCATCTCATGGACACCGGGACCCGTCGCCCGAGGGAGCGGAGCTGGACGGGGCCGACGCGCATGCTCACGCGTATTTGGAGTTGCACCAGCCGCAGCCGCAGCGCCATGCGCATCCCAGCCATCAGTACATCCAGCCAGGCGCGGTGCTGACTGGCCATGGGCACGGGCATCATGGATGGCGGGCGGGGCGGCTCGTCCAGTGAGCGACGGGCGACGTTGTATCTCTCTGCTTGGCTGTATTGATCTGGCTCCTATCATTTCCTCGCTTGCTGCAGTCTCTTGTCTCGTCCGACCTCTCTTCCCGATCGGCATCTATCTTGTCCTCGTCCTCATTCTCACTCTCACTGTCGTCTGCTCGCTGTCTCTCACCACGTCGCACGCATTGCATATATTCTCCGAGTCTATCTACTGTCTCACTTACTCTAATCACTCTCCTACGCTAAAACCGCACCCCCCGCGCTCACGCTCGTCATATCTACTTGCTGTCCAGACTCCAGTCTCCGGGTCCCGCTCCGTCTCCCGTATTCTACCATCGACTTCCCGCGCGCGCCGGCGGCCCGCGGGATATTTATCCTCTGTTCGCTGTACCATCTTCCACTCCCTCGTCGCGATCCCATGCCCTATCCTAGGCCTGGCTAACTAGGCCATCATGACTCGACTCGTATATTCATCGTACTCGTTATCTACTGCCTACTGCCTATTGCCTACTGCCGCGTTGTGTCCTATAGTACGCGTACTATCTCATGCTTGCTCCCTCTTCATTCCGTTCCCTCTCTCTGTCTTTACCGTCTCCGTCTCCCGTACCATATCGGACTCCCGTGTCTTGATGCTTGCTCCCCCGATCCCGACTCGCTATTGTATCCCCACTGCTATTATCCGTCCGTCCGTCTGCCGACGGGGCGCGTTCTTGCGTACCACACCCATTGCATACATACACCGTCGCCATACGTACAAACATACATACATCGGAACGCACGCACGTCGATACGTCTATACCTACAGCATCTTTTACCTAGTGCATACCACTGCTGCCGCCCGTGTGGGCGGCTGTATATATCCCCTCCTGTATCGTGTATCCAGTCAGTCTTGGTTTCGTGGTCTCTATAGCTTCTTTCACTCTCCTCACTGACGGAGGCAGTCGTGCATCGGGTTAGAACGGATTGGGTTGGGTTCGGGTCGTATACTCGTACAGCGTAAATTGATTGAGCTTGGTTGGTCGCGGCTCGCTATCGATCCGGCGTGTGGTTATGTCGCATGCACTAGATTGAGGAAGTGCGTACCGGAGCACGGGAGTCAGAGACTTGCTCCCCGACTCGGATGTGAGTCCTTTGGGTTCGCGTTTGGCGGGCAATTAGTACCAGTGGGTGTCGAACCACCGTCAGGTGGTACTGGATGGTGCGAGCCGTGAGGTGTGAGTGATCTCGGAGAAGCAGGCAAAATGGATGTGCGTGGGCACGGCCCCCTGCGTAGTGGTGTGGCTCAGGTCATTTCGGTGTCAGCATGCCACGAGCCACGGTCACGCGCCGGAACTTGGACACCAAGCGAGCCGGGCGTGAAGCAGACGTTGACGATGCGGGGCATGTGTCGTTGTTATGTCACACAGCTCATACGTACCGTGGCACAAGCGAGCGTGTGGTTTACAGCTGGCGATCTCGGACGCAGTAGCCTCGGGTACGCGTCGGGACTCGGACCCGGCGCGTGCGAGTCGGCGTGACTCGTCGGGAGGAAATGATGGCTACATATGGTCTTCCCCGCACATTCATTCTGAATTGTGTGTGCCCCACGAACACACCGTAATGCGAGTTCTAGCATCGAACCTGCGACACGAAGCCGGCCGGAGATGAGATGGGGCGCACGGCGGCACGCGTCCAAGTTACGCGCGGGGCGGAAGATGGAATAAGCGACGAACTTGAAAACTTTCCTTTTATGGGTGGACGAGATTGGTGATCTAAGCGGAAATTTATGCGCCACACCAGATCGATACTTGCCTCATCGCCTGCTGCCCTCCTTCCTCCTCCTCCTCCCTCCACCCTTACTTTCCCCTTCCGTTTCCCTAGACCTGCTGCATCCGTCTCCTGCTACACTACGCTTCTTACGACTACGATCTACGACCATGGCCCCCTCCGCATCAAAACAAAAGCGGCTCGCCGAGAAGGCGGCGAAGCAGTCCGCGAAGGCAAAGGGCAGCAAGGGCGACACCGACGCCTCGACGACGACGGGCACGTCGACGCCCACCGGCTCTTTGAACGGAAGCTCCAACACTCCCCTCACCAATACGTCGGCAGCAACGAGCCAGGAGGACCTGAGCGCGATGGCGAAGCTACAAATTGCGACCGATCGGTGCGTCCCTTGCGTGTGCAAGAGAGCGATGGGTCTCTAACATGTTGTTGTCTGAATGTGCGTCGTGCGCCGTGCGTTATCACTGTGTGCTTGTGGGGTACAGGAGTGCTGCCGGAGTGCTCGTGTCGGACCCGAAGGGCCGTGATATCAAGATTGACTCGTATACCCTCTCGTTCCACGGCCGGTTACTGATTGAGGGCGCGGAGGTGTCGTTGAACTATGGCCAGAGGTATGGTCTGCTCGGTGAGAACGGTTCAGGAAAGGTGCGTTTCCTCTCTTCATCGTAACAATCTCCCTTCTGATCACCGGTGCATCCCTCTGCCCTGTCCGGTTCGGTCAATTGTTCTCCTCCCCTCGCCTGACCGCGTATCGCGTGATTCGCCTTCCTACAGTCAACGTTTTTGCAATCTATCGCTGAGCGCGACATCGAGATTCCTGAACACATCGACATCTACCTCGTCCGCGGCGAGGCCGAGCCCTCAGATGTCAACGCGATCGATTACATCGTCGCGTCTGCAAAAGAGAAGGTCGCGAAGCTCGAGCAGCGTATCGAGGACCTCTCCGTCGCAGACGATGTCGACGAGCTCCAGCTCGACGCGATCTACGAGGAGCTCGAGGAGATGGACCCGAGCACGTTCGAGGCCAAGGCCGGCTCCATCCTGCACGGTCTCGGATTCAGCCAGCAGATGATGCGCAAGCCGACGAAGGACATGTCTGGAGGGTGGCGGATGCGTGTCGCGCTCGCCCGTGCACTGTTTGTCAAGCCTCACCTGCTGCTGCTCGACGAGCCCACGAACCATCTCGATCTCGAGGCCGTCGTGTGGCTCGAGGCGTACCTGTCTATGTACAACCACATCCTCGTCATCACCTCGCACTCGCAAGACTTCATGGACAGTGTGTGCACGAATATCATGGACCTGACGCCGAAGAAGAAGCTCGTCTACTACGGTGGTAACTACTCGACGTACGTCCGGACGAAGGCCGAGAACGAAGTCAACCAGATGAAGGCGTACAACAAGCAGCAGGAGGAAATCGCGCACATCAAGAAGTACGTATGTTTATGACATCGGCTGTGGGGATGTTGTTCCCGCCGCTCCTGCCCTGTGGATCGCGTCCCTGAGTTCTGACCGCATCCTTCTCCGCCCTCGCATTTCCCAGGTTCATTGCATCTGCCGGTACATACGCTAATCTTGTCAAGCAAGCGAAGTCAAAGCAGAAGATCATCGACAAAATGGAGGCCGCCGGTCTCATCGAGAAGATTGAGATGCCGAAACCGCTCCGGTTCAACTTTGAGGACGTTCCCAAGCTCCCGCCACCCATTCTTGCCTTCAACGAGGTCGCGTTCTCCTACTCCGGGAAGCCGGAGGACTATCTATACAAGAACCTCTCCTTCGGTATTGAGTACGTCATGTCACACTTTCTTGTGCGTCTTCCTCTGACCGTTCTTCCTCGCGCCCGTGCAGCATGGACTCGCGCATTGCCATCGTCGGCCAGAACGGTACTGGCAAGTCCACTCTGCTCAATCTCATCACTGGCGCGCTGCAGCCCAGCGAGGGTACGATCTCGCGGCACGTCGGTCTGAAGCTCGCGAAGTACTCGCAGCACTCTGCCGACCAGCTCCCGTACGACAAGTCGCCAATCGAGCACCTCCAGTCGCTCTACCACGAGAAATTCCCGGACAAGGACATCCAGGCGTGGCGCGCGCAGCTCGGTCGCTTTGGTCTCTCGGGAGCGCACCAGACTTCGCCCATCAAGCAGCTGTCGGATGGTCTGCGGAACCGGTGAGTTGTCCTGTCTCCTGTGCGGTCGCGAGGCGCGCGACTGATGGCGGATGGCGTGACGTAGCGTCGTGTTCGCGCAGCTCGCGATGGAGCATCCCCACATCCTGCTGCTCGACGAGCCGACGAACCACTTGGACATGGCGTCAATCGACGCGCTCGCGCGCGCCATCAAGGAGTACGAGGGCGGTGTCGTCATCGTGTCGCACGATTTCCGTAAGTTGCCGTCTCCTCGCCCCATGGTTGTTCGCGCGCAGCAGTCTCTGACGCCCCGCGCTCGTGCACACAGGTCTCATCTCGCAGGTCGCCGAGGAGCTGTGGGAGGTCAAGGATCGCAAGATCAAGAATCTGACCAAGGAGGACATCACGATCGTCGACTACAAGAACCTCCTTGCGAAGAACAGTACGTTCCTGACCCTTTATTCGTTATCTCCTGCCGCCGCGCGGTGCTCACGAAGGTTCTAGGTTACGCCGCGCTCGAGAAGGCGAAGCTCTTCAGCAAGACAACGGGCAAGACGAAGACGTAAGCGGCGCGGCGACGGAATCCCCTGCCCCTGCGCCCTACGTGCCTGATACGACTGAACTGTATGACAAGCATCAACAACCTCAACCCAATCACCACACGGACTCTGTAGCAGTCATCCGCCATCGTCCTGTTTCCGTATTCGACGCATTCGTAGCACTAGCCTTCCACCAACAGCAACCCACTGCCATTCGTATATGCCAAGACGTACGCGTCCCCAGTAGTAGTATTAGATCCCACTGACATGATTTTGTGCACGTCGCACTCGCACCCGCACACCCGTTGTATTCTCCACGCAAGTTCCGTCTAGACCTATGCTATTATTCGCTTGCGCTATTCGCACAATACCCGGAGCGTTCTCACAACGGCGGCGGCCCACGTTAGCTGGAGCTCAGCGCCGCGAACACGTCGACGATCTCGTGTAGCTAACCAACGCTGCCTCTTAACTAGCCATCTCTTCATCCAAACTCCCCGTATGACATCCACTGAGGTCCTCGTTCCCATGTTCCTGGCCCTGCGGACCGAGCTGCCTCAGATAATCATGAATTCCTCATGTCTGTCGACGTCAGTCATCCTTGAGATACTATCGTGAATGTGTGCAAAGAATCTTCGACTCACATCCTGCGGAAGACCTCAGGGAGGGTATTAGACAATATCAACTTTCCGGCAATCCTTGTTCTGCATCTTGGAATGCGTCTTGCGTCTCCAGTCAAAGAGACTCGAACATCGACCGATGCTAAACGAGCGCAACTAAATGCAGAGCTCGTCGTGCGGGCAACGTACTTATTAGTCATGGTATGGGGACAAATCTAGTAGTCGCACAGTGCGCCCCTGGCATGGCGGCACTAGGTTCCTCGCTGTTCCTGTGCGCCAGGGAGCTGGCCGGCGGCTTCCACGTTTGCGGAGGCCCTGAGAGTCTGTGGCTGAGTGCACAATGACAGACATGACTCGAGACATTTGACGTGCGTGGCAGATTCGATATAGGGTTACAACAGAGTACAACAGATCGGGTGCACAGTGGCCATGATAGCAAGGAGACGTCAGAGGAAGTAGTCCGCAGGCGGTCGCTTCGCAGGTATTGACCGCACGTCCTGTATGCCACGGTATCCCCGTGGGCGATATGAACACTAGGACTGCGGCGTGAGGGAGGCTAGGGACTTACGGAAGGCGCGTGGGAGAAGACCTTGTATTCCTGTCCGAGGTAATCGTCCAGTTCGAGTATAGACGCGACGTTGCCACAGCTACAAATTGAAGGTGGCGCGGTCAGGACGTCAATGCATGTGCCATTGGGAATATTAGAATGAATGGGGCACGATATGGAAGAGCGAGAGATACGCACCGGTAGCAGTAGTTGGGTGCGCTCCAGACGGTGACGATCGTCCTGTCGAACATGAGCTTGTAGCCCTCCATCGCGAGCTGGTGCGCGCGGGCTATGAGGTCGATTCCGTTCCGATGCGCGAAGATTTTCGTGATGTCTGCGCCGAAGAGGTAGCCGGCCCCACGAGGCGAGAGACCCCACCCGTTGATGTCTGCACAGAACACAACGATGAGCGATAGGTGGACAAGGTCAGACAGAGGGAGCGCGGAGCCAGACGTGAGACGTACCGTCAGGATCCGACCATAGCAGATCGCACATCGCGCCGTCGTGCGGGACCTCTTGCTTGCGGTCGATGGTCCGTATCTGCCGCGCAAGGGCTATAGACGACGCGCACGAACAAGAGACCGGGAAGCGCACCTGGTCGATACCTTGCAGACTCGGACTCAGCCCTCCGTGCACGCAGAACACCCTCCCGTCCACGATCGCGCCCAGGGCGAGGTAGTCGAAGACCTCACAACACCACCGCCAGACGTTGCTGCTCCCGTATTTCCTCTGGCACTCGTCGTAGAACCCATAAACCTGGGTGATCTGTCGCGACTCGTGGTTGCCCCGGATGAGAGTCATTCGCTCGGGATAGCGGACTTTCAGTGCGAGCAGGAGGAGGAAGGTCTCAACGCTGTAGAAGCCACGATCGACGAAGTCGCCTGCAGGGTCCCCGTTAGACGGCGCGACGCGTCGCTGTCGCACTGACGCACCCATGAAGAGGTAGTTCGTCTCCGGACAGGGCCCTCCGACCTTGAACAGCTCCATCATGTCCCAGAATTGCCCGTGTATGTCTCCGCATATCTCCCATCCTATGTCATTCACCGCGTTCGTCCCAGCACACGAGTAGATGGAGGACATACCGTTACTGGAGAGTCCACTACCTGCACGTTCGCCTCCTCAATCAATATCTCGCGCGCCTTGATGCATAGGCGTTTGACTTGCTCCTCAGAGATGGGTTCGCACCGCAGGAGTTGCTCGATCTGTCTACCGCGCGTAGAAGCTGAATGGCGAGCGCGAGACCGCGAAGAACACGACGACGAACTTGTCAAGGTCACTTGGCATCGTCCAGGGTGGCTGCGAGGAAAGTTGAGAGGTGAATGGGTCTCGGGTACGATAGCGTGCAGGTAGAGAGCAAGATGAAAGACGCGAGCCAGAGACGCGTCGGCTATAGACGCTCGTGAACTTCGCGCACTTCCTGATACAGCCCCCACGATAACTTCCTGGGTACATTCGGATATGTTCATGCGCGCGGACTGGATCAACGCGTACGTGAGGCCAAGTACATTCTTCGCAGTCATACAGATACATCAAAAGACATGAGAGGTGAGTCTAAAGCCGTCGGAAGCAGGGCGTGTAGGCGACCCCTCCTCCCGTCGCGATTATTGAGGACACCCGGAGCATACTGAGAAAAAATTTTACAGACACTGAGAGTAGCTGCGAAATGTCGTGAGTAACTTCCCCAAAGTAGAACGGAACGAGGGACGTACTAGGGGTTGAGAACCTGGCATGTCGAGCCCGCAGCGCAGGTACCGCTGCCGGTCCACTGTAGACCGTACGTGAGTGAAGGACTCCATGCTCTACGAGTCATGAAGAGAACGTACGCCCTGTCCACCGCATTGTCCGTACTTGGGGATGGATCCACCAGTCGGACCAGGGCTGGGGTTGGCGGTCGTACTAGGGCCAGGCTCAGGAGCCGGAACGGAGACCGGGGCGCCGCCGTTGTAGACCGCGAGACGGTTGGAAGCACCGCAGAACTCGCTGGCGTCGCCGGCGCAGGGGAGGTTGCACGCGTAGTTGGACGAGACTTTGCTCGTGTCGAACGAGTTTCCGCACGAGCACGTGTTCTTGTTCTTCAGGCCGGCGAACTTGAAGCCCTTCGTCGCGCAGTTGTTCAGGCACTTCTCGATCGTCATGCTGCCGTCGGTCGACGTGCCACCAGTGAGCAGGTTCTGTCCGTTTGCCTCCGCGGCGCAGCCGACAGGCTGCCAACCCTCAACCTTCTTGAGGAAGCTAACGGCGGACGTGGGCAGCATCTCGGTGGGAGCGCCGCAGTTGGTGACCGGCGTGGCGCGGTTGGGGCCGGGCTGCACAGGGTTGCAGCCAGGGAGCTTCTCGAGCCCTGTGGGAGTCGCGTATGAGTAGAACCCAGGAAACCGCAACGTAAGGACGTACATCCGTCGAACTTCTCCTCGACACGAGGGGGAACGGCACAGTCGTTCATGTCCTGCTCCGAGCGAGTGTGGAGCACCGGGCAGAAGGAGATCTGTCCGCCGTAGTCGTTGCACTGGTTCATTGCCTGCTGAAGGACGTCCTGAGGCCAGCCCATCATGTAGTCGGCGTGGTACCCGTAGCCGGTGCTAGACGAGTGAGGTGTCAGACGTGTTGTGCGTGCAGACGTCGAGACGCGCGATACTTACGGGTCGCCCATGCTCCACACGAAGGGCTGCTTGCCGTTAGCCCACCCACTGTTGAAAGGAGCGGTGTCCCAGTAGGTCTCGAGGAAGAGGAGAGGGAGCTGGACGGGGTGGGAAGCTGGGCAGCCTTGGCCGAAGTTACCGAAGCTCGCGTTGATCGCGTACGCGACATGGTCACGGTGGTTCGGAGTGTCGACGCGCTTGCCGTCCCAGCAGGTCGGGAAGTTGATCTGCGAACGTATGCCACCCCTGCACGGCGTGGTGGGGAGGCCGTTCGTGTCGGGACCAGTGCCGGAGGCGTCATTAGCGTCGAGGCAACGGAAAGTGATCGAGCGCGAGTCGTCGATGGAGGGATTGTACGAGCGGAGGAACGGGTCACCAGCGAGCATGCGGAAGCCCTGAGTTCAGATGGATGGGTTAGGTCGGGGTCAGGTGTGACACTGGTAGATCGTATGTACTGCGCACCTTGGGGAACGCCGTGATGTTACCACCGGTCTGGATGTAATAGACGACCATCCCAGCGTTGGGGCTACCAGTCAGAGGGCCAGGCCGTTGGTTAACCTGGGAGCATCATTAGGGTGAGAGTGAGATAGGAGACGTGAGTGAACGATGAGCAACATACGCGGTAGAAGGTGCCGTTGGTGGGGGACTGATAGTAGAGAGTCGGAGTCCAGTAGTTCGACTTGTTCTCGAGAACGGAGCAGGAGCTGCACTTGGAGGACTGCAGGTCCAAGTTGCTCGCCATCTCGAAGTCGAAGCTGCTGGAGTGTCAGGCTGTTGTCAGAATCGGACGGGTCTGACTCACCTATCCTATAGTGCGTGACCATCCTTGGACGTCAGCGTAGCATGTGAAGAGAGAACTCGCGATTACGAACTCCGCCAATGACCTAGCACACGTCACATCAGTCGTCGCATTTCGAGCAAGTCAACGGAAGCGCATACCTGGTGGAGGTGGGCTCCGACCGCACCGGGGTTGACGAGGCTGCGATTCAACTAGTGTTGAGGTGCGGGCCCAAACAGTCAAAGAGGAGCGTGCTTACGGGTCCGACCGCAGGACCGTGAGCTGAGAGCACGGAAAACGGAGGAGCGCGCTGGCCTTGGTGGCCGTGAGGGCAAGGGCGAACAGAGCCGACCACATCGTAAAGGTCTGATGTCCTAGAGCGTACTGAAGGCGCAGGCGCAAGCAGAGTACGACGAGGAGAGTCGGTTTCGACAAGTCGCAAGTCTTTATACTTCGCCAGACGTGTGCCCTAGGACTCGAAGGACTCGAGGCCATGTTTGCTTCGCACCCTGGTAGCCGTAGAATAAACTACTGGAGAACCTCGGTGGTGACTGTATTCCGCGGCCAACGGACGAGACCATCTGACTGGTGGATACTCCGGGGTAATAGGCTTTGTTCCAGACTGGCGGTCTTCAAGATCACAAACAAACGAAGTCGGCGTGATTGTGTAAATGTGACCGTGACTACGGGTAAAATTTTCACCCATGGTTAGCTGTGTCTCTACATTGCCAAACATACCTATGTATCATCGTATGTTTAAGCCCCTCGCGTCAGTGTGATACCGGCAGCGGACAGATTCCTCGAGTGGAGGGGCAGTGAGGTTGAATGGGCAGAGTAGGAGGAGAGTAGCTGCGGCAAAACCCGCGGCGGCCGGGTCAGTCGTCGACTACCGGGTATGGCAAGGAGGCGTGGCTATCAATTCTCCGCTCGCTGAGACTCTTCTCGTGCCAAGGACGTTGCGGCAATTTGGCCAGCCAGCCTCGAAGGCAATAGGCTATCCGCCTGACCAAGACCTCGAGTCCGCACTCCAGCAGCGGCCCGCTTGGACCTTGACCTCGCTGGCTGAGGTGATTGCCAGTGGGAGAGCACTCCGCAAAGTTGTCAACCTCCTTCGAAGCAATTTGTAACGTTAATTGACGTATTGACGTATAACCTGGAGGGAAGAGAGCGTACAGACTCCCCAGGGGCCAGTGGAAAGGCCACTCACGATCGCGGAGAATTCATGGATGTTCATCAGTCGAGTTCTGATCCGCACTGGCCAAACCCCATACTCCACACGGTCTAGATGCGCCATTCTAACGTGCGGGCCTTCTGCGACTTCTCCGTGTTCCCTCGATCGCGAGAGCGTGTCCTTCTGCTACCATTATAGGGTCGAGTACACTCTGTATCTACCAATCTGTCGATCCCCCCGTCAGTTACTCTCTCTGGGGAAATAAGCGCGATACATACCCCAGACACGCACCGCCGCGCGGTGCCGACGTTTCCATGTGATGCTTCCTGGGAACGGACTTTAGACACTGAACCGACGTACCCACAGGGTCATGCCAAGTCCACAGGTACATGTGAACGGACGTTGCCGGCGAGACAGAGACCTTGCAGAAGAGCCGATGGCGTTCTACGCCCGCGATAAACACTGCCATTACGAAGTGATGGTGATCACAAGGAAGGACGGACGGGCGAGGACACGGGTGAGTAATTGAATGTCGGCGGACGATGGGGTACAGGGGACAGGAGCCGACCATCGGACGAAAGAGCACGAGTGCGTTCATTTGCCAGACCGCGGGACACAGGGATGAGCGGCGGGACAACTAACATCACGTTGCGCTTGGCAAGAAGATTACTGGTCGCCCCCTGCCTTGCGCTGGCATGATGTTGCAGGACCTCTGTGCGCGAATACAGTGATAGGAATTTGAGCGGGATGCGCGCATGCGTCATACAAGAAGTACGTACCAGCGAAACGGTGATGATGGGGGAAATCGTCGGCTAGGTGTCGAGGAAAGATGACGGACGTCTCTTCAGACTCTTCCAACCGGCTGGTAGGAAGGCCTTTGCGGGCCGCGCGGGCCCGCTTGATTCAACCTGCGAGCATCGCGCACTGTGGCTTAAGCCAGGCATACGTGTCGGAGGAGGTAGTCGGGAAATCGTCGAGAATACGTGAAGATCTTCTCGTGCATGACCTTGATGAAAAGCATGTCAGGCAGAGACGGGCTATGATCACGTTCCAGTCGAACAGACCGTATCAGGAACGGCGGCCGCAATGAGACGACGGACCGAACCGCGGCGACATAACACGTCCTGGGTCTGTGAACCTCTTCCGTTGCGGTCGCGAACAGTCTACTTGCTACACTCCTACGAGTCGTCAGCACCGGGAAGGAGGTGGACAACCCATCGGAGCTCCGCTGAGAAGTTGGCTTCTCGTTGTACGCTCTTCGGATGCGACGGTACGACACCACCCGGTTCCATAGGCCCCAGCGCTGTACTCATCCGATTTTCATCCCCAGGCCGACCGACCCCACCGGTACACTGTATGGTGCAATGTCTACAGGGGCGCAACTCCCTGCGCGTGAAAATCAGTATCGCGCATTACATGAAGATATTCGATTCCAAAACTCACACGGGGTCTGGCCAACTCTTCACATTCACTCAGCGTCAGCGACTGCCCCAGACGATGGCGGATGCAGGCTGCGAGGGCTGACTCATCGCGGCACGTTTGAAACGTGCTGTGTCTTCAGAGCCAGTCTGAAGTCTCGATCTCGGCTCGAGGAGGTGACATAGTACGTCCGGCGCTTCCTGCACACGAGTTATTTTATACTTTCGACAGTCGGACGCGTCGTTCGTGGGGGATCACTTCATTGGGCAGTGGGCGTTCGACGTCTGTCAGCAGCGGACGTTGGGAGGCGTCATTGATTGCCGGTAGTACCTGGTCGAGGATAGCCCGATACTTAGCTGTGGTGGTCAGAGGGTCAAATCAATGGGTTCGGTAAGTGGACATGACATACGAAGCTATCCTAATATCGTACCATCGACACGGATTTCTTTCCACCACCGACGCGCCCAATGAGTTCACTCCTTGGTATCCTCGCCCCAGTCCTTGCCATTGCCATCCCAGTATGAACTGACACGATGAAAAGCGTTAGCGTAGTGCGCACGGAAGGGCACCCAGAAGAAAACCGAATACGTACGGAGGAAGGTCTAGTGTCGATGGACCCTCTGCCCCCGAGTCCCCGCTGTTCTCTTTCGGCAGCGGCTTGTCGATGCCCGAAGTAACCGTGATAGGGAGCTCGAGCCGCACGTCATTGCCCGCGCCGGGGAAGGGCACTCTCAGTGTGAGCGAATACTGAATGAAACGAAATCAGTCATGCGCGAGAGCGCGGAATCACAGCTGACCAATATAGACCGAAGACATACCTGGCAATCGATGTGACGGACTTGGAACGTCGGGGGACAGCTGAGGCTGAAGGTCGAGTGAATCGTCGCGCGTTGGACCCACATGCCCTTCCTATCTCCATCGCTGCATCCCGCGCCGTCGACAGACGGCCGCGATTCCGAATCCTTCCCACTACGCTCATAAGCATCTCCCTTCTCCCCGTTCTCTTTCACGTCCTCCGCGTTCGCATCTCGCTTCTTCTCGTCCGCGAACCCACTCACCTCGTCAGCCCAAACCCACTCCTTCTCGGCGACCTCCATCTCGACCGGCGGTCTCTTCGCGCCGCTCGAGGCTTTCCCCTTCCCCTTCCCCTTCTCGCCGGCCTTGACCGCGTCCTTGCCGAGGAAATGCTCGACGTCCGTCCTCGCCACGCTCCCAAAGATGGTGTCATTGCGCTGCTGCTGCCCGTAGATCTTTGCCTTGATGCTCAGCCGTCGGCGGAGCGTCATCTCCAGTTCGTCGGCCGAGAGAGGGACGGGCGGGAAGATCGGCCTCTCCTTCTCCTTGCCCTTCGCGGACGACGCCGACGCGGCGGCCTTCGACCGCGCGAGCGGCGCGCTCCGCGTCGTGATGCCAATCTTGTACGGGATGGCAGAGAAGAGGGGGATGACGGGGATATTGGGCAACGAGAGCTGCGCACGCACCAGATTCCAATGTAAGAAGGGTGTGCAAGAACGATGACCCACTCACGAAGTAGTACTAGTAGACGATTCGACGCACCTCGACCTCGACCGTCGCGTACTCGCCCCACAGCCCCTTCCTGATCTTCTCCTCCTTCCTCTTCGATTGCCAGCCATGCACCTCGCCCCGCACGCTCCCCTCCTTGACGCGGACCCCGACCTCGTCACGCGGCAGGAGCGCGATCGGGACGACGTGCTTCCTGTTCGCGTTCAGCATGCCCTTGCGCACGCCCGTCGCAGTGAGCGCGTAGTGTACGACCGCAGCCTCGTCGAGGGTGTTGTAGTGGAAGGAGGGAGGGAGGGAATTCGGGAGCGAGAAGCTGAACGGGAGGCGCAGGACGTCCGAGCCGGGCGTGGGGTACGCGGTGCCGCGCGTCCACAGGGAGGTGTCGGCGTCGACGACGCGCAGAACGTCGCCATGCGTGTCCTTGTTGCGGTGGATCGTTCTGCGGCGGTGTCAGTTCAAGAACCTGAAGGGCGCGACCGCGAACGACAGACGTGCGGGCGGTGCCTCGAAGGCGTACGTGGATCTCCTCGATGTTGTCTTCTTGCAGCTTGCGAAAGTCGACCTCGACCTCACCGTCGACTGTGCTCCCCGACGCGTACGTCATGGGCGGGAGGTAGACGACCAACGCAGGCGTGGCATTGGTCTTGAACAAGGACAACATGGTGGTGCCAGGAATGGGAGTGTTCGGGGCAATCGAGGGGCGTGCTCTGGCGTGCTAGTAGATAACAGACCCTTCCAGGTACTTGCACAGCCTTCAAGAGCGAGGTTTGAAATCCAGTCTTATGGAGGCCAGTACTGATCAATCCAAGTACGCGCGGGATTTGGGCGCGCATACCAGACAACACTCCGGCAATGATGTGTCAGTAGTATGCGTTGACTTTGGATATACGGCGGTGTCAACGCAAGGAGTTGGTCGAGTGCTAGGAATCCGGTCCATCAGAGCCCACTGTAGTAGCAGTCGTTAACGTCTGGTACTGCGCTATGCTTCCGTGAGATGCAAGACCAGCGAATCAGAGCGCAGGAGAGGAACAATGAGGCCGAGGAGGCGGAAGGGCAGACAGAGTCGACTCGGTTAATCCTAGACCTCCATATTTATGATGACCCCATCACGTGAGACACCGAGCTGAAGGTTCGACTCCGACTCCGAGTTCGAGCTCATCATCCTCCCACTCGACAGCGTCCTTGAGCGAGGCCTTAATCGCATCCTAACCTCTCTCTTGGCAGTCGATCGTCTTCTCTCAGCCATCGCAGCGCACAGACACGGGCGAGGCGGGAGGTCGCGCTGCTGTCCACGATCGTGCTTGAGCAAATGTATGCACGACTCTGGCGATCGGATATATAGGACAGCCTGGACAGGATAGAAATACATTAGCTCGCGACCGCGACCATCCAGACTGTGCCGCCCCGTCGTCCTCTGTCGTCGGCAGCACTCATTGTGCGTAGTCCGTGCGCGTGTCTTCGCGAGGGCTGAGCGCTGAGAGGTGACCGTCCGCGCACCGCAGAAGCCGCGCTCCAGCTGTCCGGCGGGGGGTTCGGACGGGGACCGCCACGAAACTGGGAGAAAAGGACACGGCGGGCGCGCAGGATAGACAAGGGCAAATCGAAGGGCGAGACGGCGATGGGACTCGACGCGGGTGCAGGGCCGCTCAGGCCTTGTCGTCGTCTCCCCACTCGTTGTCGTTCGCGTCCCAGTACGCCCTACCCGTCAAAACGTCAGCGCGTCAGTAGTGGCGAGGAGCGAGAGCGGAAAAGCACGGACGGGGGGAGGTCAAGCGCAGGGGGCGGCCGATCCACGCCTTCGCCGTCAGCCGGGGGCGGCTCTCGAGGGACAGGCTTGTCGATGCCCGACGTGACATGCACGGGGACCTCCAGCTTCAGGTCGTTGCCGATCCCGGGGAACGGCACCTTCACCACCAACTGGTACTGCAGCCGCGTGTCCTCGACTCAGCGCGCGCAGAGAGAACCGACGAGGGACGCACCGAGCACTCGACGTTGTGCAGCGCGAACGCGGGCGGGCAAGAGAGGGAAAAGGTGGAGTGGAACGTCGCGCGCTGGACCCAGACGCCCTTCGCCTCCGGATCCTCGCTCTGTCCCTCCTTGCCCTTCTCCCCGTCCACCGGCTGCCCATCCGCACCCAGAGGCAGCCACTCCCGCGAAGCCACATCCGCCTCCACCGGCGCAGTCCGCTTCATCCTCTCCTTCTCCTTCCCGCCCAAGATCTGTAGCACGTCCCCAGAGGCGGACGCGCGCATATACTTTGCCCGGATCTTGAGCTGCCTCCGGAGCGCGAACTCGAGGTCGTCCGGGGCGAGGGGCACGGGCGGGAAGACGGGCTTGTCGGGCGGGTGGGCGTCGGCTTTGGCGCGAGCGGTGGGCGCGGACGTCGTCCGGACGGTGACTGTGTAGGGGATGTCGGAGAAGAGCGGGAGGACGGCGATGGCCGGGAGCGCGAGCTGCAGGCGGGTGAGTGCACCGGCCAAGGCGGGAGAGAGAGCGGGACTCACTTCGACATGGACAGACGAGTAGTCGCCCCAGAGGCCCTTGCGGATCTTGTCCTCGGCCGGGAAGGTGCGCATCGCGTGCGTCGCGTTCTCTGCCCTGATCTGCGCCCCGACCTCGTCGCGGGGCAGGACGGCGAGTGGGACGCGGTGCCGCTTGTTGAGGCTGAGGAGGCCCTTGCGTACGCCGACGGCGGAGAGCGAGTAGCGGACCGCGGCAGACTTGTCGAGGCCGATGCTGCGGTAGTGAAATGACGGCGGGAGCTGCTCGGGCAGCTGCAGCGCGAACGGGAGGCGGAGGATGTCGGAGCCGGGGTCGGGGTACGCGCCGCCACGGTGCCAGAGGTGGGCGTCGTCGCGGACGAGGACGATCGTCTCGACCGCATGCGCCTTGTCGCGGTGGATCATTCTGCGTCGTTCCGTCCGTAGCTCGTTAGCTGTCACGCGAGACCGAGACGAAAGACGGACGCACGTTTTGGAGGCGCCGCGCAGGCGGACTTGGACCTCGTCGATCTTCTCCTCCTGCAAGTGTCGAAAGTCCAGCTCGACCTCGCCCGCAATCGTCGAGCCCGCGCTGTAGATCGCGGGCGGGACGTAGACGGTGAGCGCGTTGGTCGAGCGCAGTCTGGAGAGCATCGTGAGTATAGTACTTGGGCGTGCGTGCGCGGAACGCGGGGTTGTATATATGCTTGGTCCAACCCGGCACGCACGGATCGACCTGTCAACGAAACACTGCGCTAGAGACAGATCGAGTCAGAGTGTGGTCTTCTTCCGCAGCTGCACGTCCGCGCCCGCCGAGTGGCTCGCTGCGCGCTGTCAGTGTCTCCCGCATCCACTAGGTACCAGTCTCATCGCGAACGGGCTAACGTCGCTAGCACCATCTCGCAGTACACTCGCGAGGAAGGCCTGAACCTATGGATAAACGCCACAGAGTCAATCCAGGCTACTAACTGGTGTGACGAAGCGAGACCTGGTCGAGTGGGTGCATAGCTCCGCCAAAAGCTCCCTGCGGGCTCACAATATTCTCGTCCGTTGTTCAGCGTTCGGGCCGACGAGGAACTCGAGGTAGCTGCTTGCTGTCCTGAGGGAGGGGCACCGGAGGGCTCAGTTCGAAAGTTACAAGTCCTCACAAGCGCTCGACACCTCGTCACTGGCCCGCCACGTGGCTACCAGCCCGGGCGAGCCCCCCCCACTCCTGGGGGGAGGTCCGGACGTTTCCTTCCATGCCTATGCATGTCCACCACGTATACGTACTCTCTGCCTCTTCCACAAAACTGCACACGGATCCGAAACGTCCTCGCCACAACCTACGTTTGTTCCCAGCTGCGCCGTGCAGCTTCGCCTTGCGCTGTCCGATTCAAGCTCGACTCTACCTCCGGCAAGAACCTCATGCCATCGTCCCCGTCCCCTCACCGCGGAGAGCGGGTTGCATGCGTTCATGCAGAGCACCTCAGGCCTCAGGCTGCCACCAATCACAGTACCAGCTTGAAGCTTGAGTCTGAGAGACGGTTCCGCACGTAAGATGACGTGAGTTCCCGCCGTTCTCTTCCCTTCCGTGAATCGCTTCGAATCCTCCGAAGCATCAAAACGCGCTCCTCCGTGCACTCGAGTGCAGCAGCCGAGCTTAAGTTTCTCGCTGACAAACCCCTCCGGCCTCTCTCTACCACATCGTTTGAACTGTTCAAATATCCAAGCTCCAGCTTTCCAATCACTTGCGAGAGCGTCCGGCCATAGCACATACCTGCGACTCGGAGCGCACTGCGGGTGAGATACTCGAGTCTCGTTGCAAGCACGTACATGCATGGGAGAACCGTCGCACGCGCAACCTCCACGCCTCCTGCAACCCTGGCATCGACGCTGACTGAGCAGATCCTTACTCAGCCAGTGCCGCGCGATTCACTATGGAGACGCCTGTACTCAGTACTACGTGCTCTGCTCTAGTGATCTGGTATGTTCCATCCTCCACGAAAGTGTTCTCGCTGCACGCCGAACGGCACATCACTCGTGTTGGAAGATCGAGATCAATTTTCCCCCTGGAATGCGGCCTCCGTATAAGTACGAGCACGACTTTGCCCCTCTGATCTCTCTCAAGCCTCGACAGTCCACCCCACGCGTAGATCTTCCCTGATCTTCGTTCCCGTACTCTCGGAGGCTTTTCTCTACCCACAGCTCGCCGACATCCATGGCCCCGCTCATCAACGCGCCCGCACCTAACGTTCCGTACTACGTCCCTCGCCAGTATCCGCCTGCGGGTACCGCGTTTGATCCTCAGCCCGATGGAAAGCCTCTTCCTTCGCTCTTCCAGCCTATCAAGATCCGCGGCGTCGAGTTCCAGAACCGCATCTGGGTGCGTCCTCTCCTTGCCCCGCTCACGCCCCAGTTCAGTGGCGGTGTCTCGTGATTGCATCTTCAACTTCATCGTCGCTGATACTCACATACTGACTGCCTTCGCAGCTCTCGCCTCTCTGCCAATACTCCTCTGAGAACGGCGTGATCTCTCCCTGGCAGTTCGCCCACCGTGAGTACCTTCTCTCTTCCATCGCAGCCCCTCGAGATCCTAACATACGCGCCTCGGTATCGCAGTCGGCGGGATCTTCACCCGCGGCCCCGGGCTCACCGTCGTCGAAGCAACAGCAGTCCTCTCCGAAGGCCGCATCTCCCCCGAATGCGCCGGAATCTGGACAGACGAGCAAGCCGCCGCCTGGGCCCGCGTCGTCGCCTTCGCGCACTCCCAGAACCAGAAGATCGGGATCCAGCTCGCCCACGCAGGCCGCAAAGCCTCTACCCTCGCGCCCTTCCTCCACATGGGCCTCGTCGCGGACGAATCCGCCGGGGGATGGCCCGACAACGTCGTGGGCCCGAGCGACGTGCCGTTCTCGGAGACGTTCCCCGTCCCGAAGGCGCTCACGAAAGAGGGCATCCGGCGCATTGTGAAAGGTTTTGTGGACGGGGCGAAGCGCGCCGTCCAGGCGGGCTTTGACGTGATCGAGATCCATGGCGCGCATGGGTACCTCATCTCGGAATTCTTGAGCCCGACGAGCAACAAGCGGACGGACGAGTACGGGGGCAGCTTCGAGAACCGGATCCGGCTCGCCCTCGAGGTCGTCGACGCCGTGCGTGCGGTCATCCCCCCGACGATGCCGCTCCTCTTCCGGTGCGCGTCTTTCTTTTCTTTCTTCCTTCTTTCCTTCAACCTCGTCCTGCGCGATTGCCGACGTGCGCTTCTGACTAACACCATATGCGCACAGCGTCTCCGCGACCGAATGGCTCGAAGACGTCCTCCCGAACGAGCCCTCGTGGCGACTCGAAGACACCGTCCGGCTCGCGCCCATCCTCGCCGCGCACGGCGTCGACCTCCTCGACGTCTCCTCGGGCGGGAACAGTGCGCTCGCGCGCATGGGGCCCCTCGCCAACACCCCGGGCTACCAGGCGCCCTTCTCGGAAGCAGTGAAGAAGGCGGTAGGAGACAAGATGCTCGTCTCTGCGGTCGGGAAGATCTACGAGGGACAGGTCGCGCAGGGTATACTTGACAAGGTCCGTTCTCCCTGTCTCTTTCTTGCTGTGGGCGCGGAAGACTAACTGTGCTGTACGGTGGACAGGGCCAGGCGGACGTCGTCTTTGTGGGCCGGATGTTCCAGAAGAACCCCGGGCTGGTGTGGACGATGGCGGACGACCTCGGTGTCGAGCTGCACCACTCGAGCCAGATCGGGTGGGGCTTCCAGGGCCGGCCGAAGCCCAAGGCGGTGGAGACGAAGCTGTAAAGCGCGTGGCACGGTGCCATAGATGCGAGCCATAGACGACTCGTTGTACTCATAGTTCTTGCTCGACAATAGGATGTCAAGCATTCTCCCTGTAGGGCTCGGTGGACTCCGATGTGGAGCGTGAGCAATATTAATGTGATTACATGTGAGTCCTCCTGACAGCGGTCGCTAGGTGTGGACTCTGATAGACATACATCCTCTGTTCGAATTCTGGTACGGTGTAGGTAACTGTGTGGTGAAAAAGTATGGACACAGCCTGGGGTCCAGAGGTCCACAACGTGCAGCTTATACGACACGCACGCGCCATGCTATGATGGCGTCGAAGTCCCTCTCTATCGTCAGCAGCTCGCGCTACGAAGGTCGCCTTCGGTGCTGCCGTCGAGGCAGAGAATGCGGCCTAGAGGTTACATGCAGTCGTGAGGGTCCTGGGAGGCGTCAGCTTCGCGACGGACGCTCCTCCCTGCATTGCACTGCACTGCATCAGGGGGTATGCGCGAGAAATATACCTACAGCGTGGTGTGAGTCAGGCGCGAGACATGACATGCGAGATATCGTCGCACCGAACAGCGTCCTCGGTGTTCAGTCCTTCTCTAGACCGTCCCACTCTTCATCGTTGACGTCCCCGTACGCTCTGCATGTATCCAGATATGAGATCAACGAACGGAGACTGTGAATATAACGGGCACTCACGGCGGAAGGTCTGACGTAGGCTGAACTTGATCAGGAGCCGGAGGAGGCTGCTCGTAGATCATGGGCGCTTCGATACCCGACACGATGAAGACCGGGAGTTCGACCTTGACGTCGTTTCCGAGGCCTGCGAACGGGATCTTGACGTACAGGTAGTACTACGCAGGACGCGTGTGAACATCGCGACCATGGTCGCAGGACAAACACATACCTGGCACTCGATCGTCCCGATCCGGAATGACGGCGGGACGCTCAACTTGACGTTCACCTGGAATCGCGCTCTCTGGAACCACGAACCCTTGCCGTCCCCGTCCGGATCACCGAGCCATTGCCACTGCTTCTCGGGTAGCTCCGTGTCGACGTCTACCGCGCGGTCCGTCAGGCTGCCTAGCAGGTGCGCGGCGTCGCTCTCCACAGTAGTACTTTGCCCTTGCGCGCGTATGACGGCCTTGCGAACGAGCTTGCAGGTGATCTCGGAGTGGATGGCAGGAGGAGCGGGGAAAATCGGCTTGTCTGGTGGGTGGGCATCCGCTTTGGCTCGCGTGAGAGGCGCGGTGGTCGTCTGGATGTCGATGACGACAGGGAGCACGGTGAATAGGGGGAGACCACCTTTCATGTCCGGCACCGAGAGCTGGAGGACGTGCAACGGCGCACGACGGGATGTTATGTGGAGATCGTGAAACGCGATGGGGGAATGGACGGAAGACGTACCTCCACCCATGCCGTCGAATACTCTCCCCACAGCCCCTTCCTCAACTTCTCTTCCTTGTGCGCCCTCCTCCATTCCGTCTGCGGCTCCGCGCGCAAAACACTCCCTGCCGTGTCCTTCTGCACCACTACGATCGGCGTCCTGACCTTCTTATTCAGTGCGAACGCGCCCTGGCGCGTCGCCGTAGCTGTAATGGAATACAGCACAGATGCGGACTTCTGCCAACCGCGGTAGTGAAACGAGGGCGGGAGGGTGTCGGGGAGGAGGAAGCGGAACGGGACGCGGATCAAGTCCGTGCCGGGTTCGGGGTAGGTGCCGCGTCGCCAGACGTCGAAGTCGGCTTGTATGAGGGTGTGCGACTCGCGATACTTGCGTCTTTCTTTCTCAATGTTGCTGTGATGTTTGCACGCGTGAGCGGCGGAGGAGAAATTTGAGCGCGGCGACGTACGTTTGGGCGGCGCCTCGGAGCGTAAGGCGGACCTCTTGGACGTTGTCCTCGAACAGCAGCCGCACGTTGAGTATGACGTCGCCTTCGACCCAGCTACCAGCACAGTAAATCGCGGGAGGAAGGGAGATGGTGATCGGAGCTGCAGGTGAAGTCATAGCCTAGAGTATCTTGGTAGTAATCGATGTCCTGTTTCGTAGTCTCTAGTCGTCGTATTTATGAGACGGCGGAAGTGATATCGACTGCCAGAAGCTGATGGGCTAGAGGAGTGGAGATGCATATATCATCGGCAACGGCAGTCGTGCCGTTGAGTTGCTGTGCCGTACGGTCGATAGACGTTGACGTTTTGACTCGACTCGGACCATCAGCGACGTACTTGGAGAGCCCGGGCCAGACAGCGCGACCAGAGCAACCAGAGGACTTGAGCCACAACAACTTGTCAGGTATTGACCAGCAACCAGATCCGCAAGTGAGCAAGGTCAGCCGAACGACTTGAAAGTTGAGTGACTTGGGATGAGAGGAGGAGAGAAGGGAAATCAGCCGCCCAAGGTCGGCATCCGCATCGCCACACCATCCTCTGCCACCACGACCTCCATCACCCTCACCGACCCCATGATTAAATGACATCCGAGCCATGTGAGTCATTCCATGGCTCCATGGTCCAAGGTCGGCACACATCTTCAACGAAAAACAGAGTGAGGATACTGTGAACTTCAAATTCGCTCGAGCTTGTATGCTGACGGCTACCACCGAACAGTCCATGTCATCGTTCTCACTGCTCATGGAATGACATAACCGGAGATGGAGGTTCGCACGTTCAGAATTAGAGCCTTGAGGTAGTCAGTCGTGTGCAGTGCACTTGACTGGAAGTACGAACCCTCAGATTGCTACCATCGCACCGCTGCGATTGAGCTACTGCTGGCGGATCGTTTCTGTTGATCCATTCTATCGGAAACGTCAATCTACCAGAGGAGCAAGTACTTGTCCTTCATATGTGAGTATTTTCCCTAGCCTCTGCTTAGTGAGCAGAACCTTACTCAGCGAAAGACTTCCGCACGATGCAAACCGGCCATTCGTGAGTATGCCTCGCGCCATGGTTTCCTACTGTTATCTCCGGCCCTTGCAGCTCAGAGCACGAGATTCGCTTTCTCATCGCGACACGTCGGCGAACGTACGTTCAGAGCGCCCAACTCCTACCCGTGCGTACATATAAAGACGTGCAACGTGATATCCGCATCCCATCCTCTCACCCCACATCTCTACGCGACTTTGAGTTACACTTTAGAACCCGTCGATCCGCCTGGTTCTTCGCTGTCACGAACGCTATCACCCACTAACAAAGGCACTCGCGACTTGGGATGCCCCCTCTGATCAACCGTCCCGCACCGAACGTGCCGTACTTCATCCCTGCCCAGTATCCTCCTGCAGGGACTGCGTTTGATCCTCAGCCGGATGGGAAGCCTGTTCCCACCATTTTCAAGCCCATCAAGATCCGTGGTGTCGAGTTCCATAATCGTATCTGGGTAGGTTTCCTTCGCCATTGCGCTCCACGCACAATCGCCGGTGCACACCGCGATGAGTGCAGTGTCTGATCCCCGTGCTATCACAGCTCGCGCCGTTGTGTCAATATTCGTCCGAGAACGGTTTGATCTCGCCGTGGCACTACGCCCACCGTACGTCCTCACGCCGCGTCCCGATGACCATCCCTCCTTACTCACCCACCCCCCTCCTTCCCACCGCACACCCCTAGTCGGCGGCATCTTCACCCGTGGCCCCGGCCTCTCCTTCACCGAAGCTACCGCAGTCCTCCCAGAGGGCCGCATCTCTCCCGAGGACGCCGGGATCTGGAACGACGAACAGACGACCGCGTGGGCGAAGCTCGTCGAGTTCGCGCACTCCCAGGGCCAGAAGATCGGCATCCAGCTCGCGCACGCGGGCCGCAAGGCGTCCCAGGCCGCGATCTGGGTGCACCCCGCCTCGGTCGTCAATGACGCCGAGGGCGGATGGCCGGACGAGGTGTACGGCCCGAGCGTGCTGCCGTACGATGAGGCGCACGCGGTGCCGAAGGCCCTCACCAAGGAGGGCATCCGACGCGTTGTGAAGGGCTTTGCGGACGCGGCGAAGAGGACGATCAGGGCTGGGTTCGACGTAATCGAGATCCATGGCGCGCATGGGTTCCTCATCAGCTCGTTCTTGAGCCCGACGAGCAACAAGCGGACGGACGAGTACGGGGGCAGCTTTGAGAACAGGATTCGGCTGGCGGTGGAGGTTGTCGACGCGATCCGTGCGGTCATCCCGCCGACGATGCCGTTGTTCTTCCGGTGCGTGCACCTGCTCACATCTGCACCACCTCCTGAGATGCCCATGGGCTCATGTGCGGTGACTGTAGGGTGTCTGCGACGGAGTGGCTGGAGGAGACGCTTCCAGACGAACCGTCGTGGCGGATCGAGGACACGATCAGGCTCACAGCGGTCCTCGCTGAGCACGGCGTCGACCTGCTCGACGTCTCGACAAGCGGCAACCATCCAAAGCAACGCGTGTTCGCGATCCATGGCGAGCCTGGCTACCAAGTGCCCTTCGCTGCAGCGGTCAAGGAGGCGCTCGGAGACAAGATCGTCGTCGCGGCGGTGGGGAAAATTCATGAGGGGAAGTATGCGCAGAGCGTCTTGGACAAAGTACGTCTTCACGCTCTCTTCCGCGGGTTCGTGCTCAACGCTTTTCACAGGGTCAGGCGGACGTGATCTTTGTCGGGCGGATGTTCCAGAAGAACCCCGGCCTGGTGTGGACGTTTGCTGACGAGCTCGGCGTCGAGTTGCATCACTCGAACCAGATTGGGTGGGCATTTCAGGGGCGTCCGAAGTCGAGCAAGGAGTAGTAGATGATGTCGTAGCATGCCACACCACTCGTAGCGTGCACCAGGTCCGAACACTGTCTCTATGTCATAAGTATGTAAGCCGACATGCAATACTTCAGTTGTTCGGGCGCAGGCTGGAGCTCACGTACACGAGCTTCACCTTCAGGACGCCCAAACGTGTTCATACACAGATACGCAGACTTTTCGTACACGGTACATGTGTGTCGGACTGCATATTGTCGTCGTCTGCCCGCCCTATTGGTCAGATCTGTGCAGCAGCCCAGCTCCTCTCCTGCAGGCGCACCAGTCCAAACCGCCCTAGCAGCCTATTGACTTCTTCCCACCCCGTGCCTTCCTCCCATGCTCTTTCCTCGTCGCAATCCTTCGTGTCACGGAGTACACGCCGCAGGCGCGGGAACAGCCCGCTCAAAAGCCCCGCGATGAACTCGTCCTGCCCCTCTGGGTACGCATACCCCACTTCCAAGTGCGTCAGCACCGACTGCTCGGGGTGCACCGCCCCGAATTCAAAGCTCCGTTCTCGCTTCCATTTGCCCTCGAAGAACCGTTCCTCAAGCGCAGCGGGCGGCGGGGGCGAGGACGACCGCGTGTGCGGGATGAACGTGTTCAACGGGACGATGAGAGACACCAGCCGCGGGCACCCCCGCGCGAGCGGCACGAGTCCCTCGACCGTCGCGAGCGCCAACGCGCTGTCCCACCCCGGCGCCGTCACCAGCTCGTACTTCTCGGCGGGGACGAGGTGCAGCCTCTCGAGCTCCGGCCACGCGTGCGCCATTTGCGCGAGCGCGCCGTTATCGACGACGGGCAGGCGCCAGCCGTTCATCTCGAAGTGTGTGAGTGCGCGGGCGGCGAGGAGCGGTGAGATGGCGTTGGAGATGTCGCACGGCGCGCCGACGCTGATGCAGCGGAGCGTGAGGGAGCGCAATGCGTTGCATGCGGGATGGGTCTCAAGCGTTACGAAGAGCTCATGGAGCGCAGACGGCGGGAGCCCTGCGGTCTGGATACCGGTGTCGATGGTGAGCGTAGCTAGGATCGAGGTGGGGATGTACTCCAATATGGCACTCGCCACGGCCAAGTCGTCCGTGCACAGATCGAGCTTGGTGAGTGCAGGGAAGCCTCCGACGGTGGTCTGCTGCTCGACATCGTTGTTGTCTTCGTCTATGAAGAACTGGGGAGACGATGCCTCGAGGTAGAGAGACTCAAGGCGAGGGAGGGCACCAATGCGCGCGAGCGCCGCAGGGCGAACATCCATCGCCTCCACGCGCAAGTCACGGAGGTTGACAAACATTTGCAGGGCACCCGAGAGCGCTGTCCGCGGCTTGGTAGCCAAGCGCATGACGATGTTCCAGTCGACGACGAGCTTGAGATGCTCGATCTGTGGCGACATAGCCGCCAGTGTTTCCAGATACGTAGGGAGGTTGCGCTCGGGATCGCACACATCGAGCGAGACCTGCGTCAGCGCAGACGAGAAGAACAGTGCGGTGATATCTGCGCGCGCGCGATCTGGCAGTTGAATGTCGCGGAAAGCGAGCGCAGGCAGGGACCTGAAGAGCGGTTTTGGTGCATGGTGCGCAAGCGCTGCGAGCGCGAAGGGATGGATGAGGGAATTAAGCTTGCGCGAGTACGCGCAGTCTTCGATCCAGGCTGACTTGACAAGCGGCGCGTACGTTTGGAGCCGGCAAAAGTCGTCTGGGACAGGGTTACGCGTGAATCTCTGTAGGGGCCGCATTACAGGATCAGCTCTTTGACGGCGCGTTGAGGGCTTCAAGGGACTTACCAGACAATGCGGCTTATCGTGGCGTCCTACAACCCTTGGCAGAATTGATGTGACTGGCCCGTCCACTACCCAGAGATCGCGCGGAAGGGTGTAAATGACCGGCACCAGATCGTCCAAGGTATGCCAAAGTAAGGCGATGGCCGGTCCATGCAAAGTACGACACGTCGTCGTGAGCTGCAAGAGCGAATGGTAATCCGTCTCGACTATGCTCGACACGACCTTGTGACGAACTCGAAGATATGAGCAGATTTTGAATATGACCTCGGATGGAAGGGAGGTGATATGCGGTCGATGTGACATTCTCTGTGGCTCTATTATGAGCTGTGGTGTGACATCAAGGCGCTGCGAGCAACGTACACTTCAAAGTCAGGATTGTAGTAGAGGCCCTGAACGCTGGAGAGGGCCAACAGAGTGACAGAGTGACTGAGAGTCCGAGATGCGACTTCAACGTCAACGTTCAACTTCGCACGGGCCAAACACGTGTATGTATGTACTACTAGGCGCTCTCGACTGCGACGACGCTCAACCGAGCCTCGACGGCGTTGGCAAGAATCGGACATACATATGTACATATGTACGAGCTCGATCGCAAAGTGACAATTGAACTGGGCATACATAATGTTTGCTTCTTTGCTATCGAACTGGGGTGTTGTAGTCACTCGCAGCGCTGCGTCGTTTCGATGTTCACGTTACTGTATCCTGTGGCACCAAACAGCCGGGAACTTATTCCATAGCGTACCCAGGGCAGCGCCCTGGACTCTAGTCCTGTTCTTCAACCTCGTCGCTACTGTCCTGCAAAAAATCTCCCTGAAGGCCAACACGGAACATCTCCACCACAGTTTCATGATCGTACTGCTCAGTCTGCTCCTGTTCGCGCTCTGGCAACTCTTCCACGTCCGATCCGCTCCATGCGTCCGAAGATCCAATGTCAGAGTCTGACTCGTATACATACGAAGAGTCGTCGTCATCGTCGTCGGCCTCGAACGCCGCATTGAGCCACGGCTGGAGACTCGGATAGTAGAGGTATATGCGAGGATCCATCGCTACGCACCACCATGACTGTCGTACTAGCTCTCCAGGCACGATCTGCGGGATGCCTCGGGAGGTGATGTCCACAAGGGATACCTCGTCCAATTCGTCGTCGGACATCTTCTGGATGTCGATCTTCGGCTGCAGTAGCAGGGACGGGTCGCACATCTGGGGGAAGAACCATCTGTAGCCTGGTGTGAATCGGATGTGTCTCAAGGCTGGCGCATAGGCATCCTGAGCGAGCGCAATGAGCTTGTAGTCGTGCAGGGTGAAGGACAGGGCGCCGTCGATGTCAAGGTAGAGGAGTGTCGGGGACCTGAGTCGAATCGAAGACAGGCTATCCCAAGGTATACCGACGACCAGATGTTCAATGCGGGGACACATCTCAGCGAGGCAGGGGAGGACGACTTCGTGCACTGGGGGAGGAGGTAGGTCGAGCGGATACCTGGGGAGGAGGAAGAGATACATCAACTGCGAGCCGTGCGCCTTCAGGATATCGGTGGGCTCCACCATGAAGTCCATAAGGATGAGATCGGTCAGTTGAGGCATGGTCCACCTATCCGTCACATAGCGATAGAGCGGCTCGTGATGGGCATCCACTCTGAGCGTCTTGAGCTCGGGAAATTCGAGCGGGGGTAGCTCCTGGGCGTCCTGAAGGTCCGTGCGTTCGATGCGATCCAATGTCAGCGACGTGAGATGGATGCCATGCTTGAGTAGGGAATACAGCAGGCTGAAAGTCTCTTCCGTGATCGGGAGACCGACATCTAACGAACGGAGCCCGGTATCAAGCCGATGGCGCAGAGCATCTCCAGCGCCGCCGGGTCGTGGATGCAAGAACCACGTCGGGTTGAAGCCGTTAGCGCGATTGTGGTCCTGACCCCGTTGTTGATACACGAGGGGAAACTCGGGATGGGAATGAAAGGAGAATGACACCAGGCGAGTACAGCGACGCAGGACTTCGCACAGGTCTTCGTGTATCGTGTCTTCGCATCCCTTCCACACGACGCAGGAGTCTATCCGGATAGACCGTACGAGCTCAGCGTAGTTGAAGCGTGAGCTCGAAGCGAGGGTGTGGGCCAGCGCGGAAATTTGCCCCATACGCCTGATGACGATATCGTCGTAGAGGACCACAGCAGCGGGCGGAGACCATGCTTTGCAGACGAGTGTGAGTGCTTTCTTGGTACGTAGGCTTGACAGCCAGGGATTCCTGGGACCAAGTATCACCGAGGGGCTGTATTGGTGAATATATGGACGGGTGAATCGGAAAATGGCTAGGAGGATCTCAGGCGGCAAGAACATCCAATCAGGCGATCGTGTCTGCAGTGAGCAAAATTGAGCTATGCGCCTTGACCGAGCCTAGCAGTTGCGAGCATACCAGCGTATACAACTCATGTCGTCTCTGGACTAGCTCGGTAGCGACCATGTTCATCCGCTCGGCGAAACGCGAGGCGGCCGTTCCGAGTCGCTTGAGGGCTGAAATTTCGCTCTTCAGGTCCGATATCTCCCTCTCTCTCAGCTTCTGAGCTGTGAGTAGCACGGCATTCTCTGTGCGGAGCCTCGCAAGTTCATCGGCAATGTCCCCGATCGAACGCTGCAAAAACTCGTCCACAAGTTGCGCCCTTGGGCTCGCCCTCCGAGTTGTCGAGTCTTCAGATTGTCGAGCCATCGACCTGTCTTCACGATTAGTCATAATCGTCTAGGTCTAGAAAGGATTCCTCCGTCCTTACAGGGCGCTGTTATGGGGCGCGGCGGCGAAAAGAACCACGGAGGTGCTTGAAGCTTGAAGCTTGAGCTTGAAGAGTTCCTGGACTACGATATTGGGCGCCCACAGTGAACTTCAACTCGACTGGCCGTCATTCTCGTGGTATCGGGGTAATCAGTACACTGAACAGGCAGAGGAATTCGTGAAGTCCAACGTGAAAATTGCACCAGAAGAAAAAAACATTGAGGAGATCTGGAACATCGATATCATCGCGAGATTGGTGTAGTATATGGCATTATCCAACAACTTGAAGTCGTCTACAGCTCGCATAGTATACACGCTCTACAGCTTCGTCTCCGCAACCTTGGGCTTCGGCCGGCCCTGGCAGCCCCACCCAATCTGGCTGGAGTGGTGCAGCTCAACGCCAAGCTCGTCCGCGAACGTCCACACCAGCCCAGGGTTCTTCTGGAACATCCGCCCGACAAAGATCACGTCCGCCTGGCCCTGTTCGCAACACCACACACAGTCAAAGTCAGCTCCCCACACTCACAGCGCTCGAGAGCAAGAGCTCGAGCCTGACGGACGGACCTTATCAAGAATGCTCTGCGCGAGCTTCCCCTCGTAAATCTTTCCGACCGCAGACACGAGCATCGTCCCGCCCACCGCCTTCTTCGCCGCCTCGGAAAAGGGCGCCTGGTATCCCGCGATGTGCGTGAGGAGGCTTATGCGCCCCCGCAAGTTGTTCCCGCCCGTGGAGACGTCGAGCAGGTCGACGCCGTGCGCGGCGAGGATCGGCGCGAGCCTCACCGTGTCTTCTTGACGCCATGAGGGCTCGTTCGGGAGTACGTCTTCGAGCCACTCCGTCGCAGACACGCTGTGCGCGGAGAGCAGACACATAGGTGTGAGCAATCCCTTCGCAGGACAGTCAGAGCGGAAGTAAGACACACCGAAAGAACAGAGGAGTCGTCGGCGGGATCACCGCGCGCACCGCGTCGACGACCTCGAGCGCAAGGCGGATCCGATTCTCGAAGCTGCCCCCGTACTCGTCTGTCCGCTTGTTGCTGGTCGGGCCCAAGAACTGCGAGATAAGGTACCCATGCGCGCCATGCACCTCGATCACGTCAAAGCCCGCTTGAACAGCGCGCTTCGCCGCGTCAACGAAGCCCTTGACGATGCGCCGGATACCCTCCTTCGTGAGCGCCTTCGGGACGGGGAACGTCTCGGAAAACGGCACGTTGCTCGGGCCTACAACATCGTCCGGCCACCCGCCCGCAGCCTCGTCCGCGACGAGGCCCATATGGAGGAAGGGCGCGAGGGTGGAGGCTTTGCGGCCGGCGTGGGCGAGCTGGATCCCGATCTTCTGGTTCTGGGAGTGCGCGAACTCGACGACGCGCGCCCAGGCGGCGGCTTGCTCGTCTGTCCAGATCCCCGCGCATTCGGGGGAGATGCGGCCTTCGGGGAGGACGGCTGTCGCTTCGACGAGGGTGAGCCCGGGGCCGCGGGTGAAGATCCCGCCGACTGCGATGGAGGCGCGTATGTCAGAACTCTCAAGGGCTGTGAGACAAGAGGAGAGGCACTCACGGTGGGCGAACTGCCAGGGCGAGATCACGCCGTTCTCGGACGAATATTGACAGAGAGGCGAGAGCTACAGACGTGCTCAGGTGGTCACTATCATGATGATGCAAGCACGAGACTCCGCCGCTGAGGGCGGGAGCGGGGGACGCACCCAGATGCGGTTCTGGAATTCGACGCCGCGGATCTTGATGGGCTGAAAGAGGGAGGGAATAGGCTTGCCATCCGGCTGAGGATCAAACGCCGTGCCCGCAGGGGGGTACTGGCGGGGAACGTAGTATGGAACGTTGGGCGCGGGTGCGTTGAAGAGCGGGGCCATCATGGGATGGGTGTCAGCGATGCGTGGGTTAGGAAGACTGTCGAAGCTTGAAGCTTGAAGCTGAAGGGAGGATGGGTGTGTTGGAATCGCAACACAGAGATAGTACTTATACGGAGGCCGCACTCAGGCGTAAAAATGATCCCAATCATTCTCCGGCTGCAAGGTCGCCGGTTGGGCAGAACCGAGGACCCCAGTGCGCGGATCGAAAAACATACCAGATACTCGGATCACTAGCAAAGAGTACGAAGGACTACTTACGGGAGCCAATCGGTATAGGCAGATGGCGCTGGCTGAGTAAGAAAGCTGCTAAGTCAGCGACGGAACCACAATGTAGAAGCGGGAGTCGCAGGGAGATGTGAGCGGTACGTGCGATGGTTCTCCCGTGCACGTTCTAGCGTACAGTTTTCCCGGTACGCCCGCACAGACGTAGCCGGATGCGCTTGACTCGGAAACGCTCAGAGTGCTTCGAGTTGTGCAGGGTACCAATGGGTTGTCAGACCCAGGCTGACAAAGGATCATAGGCTATAACATGGCGTGCTAAGAAGCAGAAAGGCGAAAGATGTGTTTGAATTGTTCCGGCAAGCCTCCAACTTCGAAGCCAGACACGGAGATTAAGAACAGGCCAAGGAGTACTAGCGACTTACTAGCGAGAGAGACTCGCTACGAGCTGTCAGATCAGCTCAGAGTGGGTGTTGACGACCGCTGCTGCTCTGCACCAGCTGCTTCAACGAGGGGCGAACGTCGACCCGCGGAAGAGCTACGAAAAAGCCACGCTGCACACCTTCCTTCGTCGAGGCCTGCGGAAGCTCTCGGCGCCGGGCTCGCGGTGGCGGTCAACGCTTTTGACAAGACGTGTTCACCGCATGTCGGGATTGATCGCGTGCGTGAGTTGTCTCGGGCTCGTCGCAGCTCGCTCGCCCAGCTGTCCGTTCTCACTCGTCACTTGGAAGTGGATGGCTCACTATATATATATATATATATATATATATATATATATATAGCGAACCACTGAATGTGGTGACGACGGGTAGCCTGAACGCATATCCTCACCATGCTCCCTGCCAGTGGTTCGATCGGTCAATATTGGTCCTCGTCCGCAACGTTCACAAGCATCAGTATCAGCATCGCCGGGGTCGATCCAGCCGCGGCTGCACTGGCGGACACGCGGGAGGACAACAAACCCGGGACTCTGACGTCGACACAGACTCAGAGCGGGACAGCATCCAGAGCCTACGCACGAGCCACACCCGCACGCGGAACGCACAAAGGTACCAATCTAACTGCTCAAGTACTCACCGGAGAGATCGAACAGCACGACTCGCGCACCGAAGGAGATGGCGTGGCGAGCGGTACTCCAGCGCAGCGCGCGGCATGTCTGTGACGATAATCGCGACGCAGTTTCTGTTTAGCTGAGCACGAGTCAGATAAATACGGACAGCAGGGAAAGGCGCGCGGGTCGTGGATATCCATACATACAACAGCAGGACCGACCACATTAACCCATCCGAGCGCAGTCGCTCACGCCTTCTCGTCGTCTCCCCACTCCTTGTCGTTCGCGTCCCAGTAAGCACTGCGGGGGTGCAAAACGTCAGCACCGGAAGATAGGATGCCAGTCAAGAAGGAGTACGCACGGAGGCAAGTCCAGCGCAGCTGGGGGCGCGCCGTCCCCTTCCCCGTCTCTCAGGAGCGGCGCGTCGATGCCCGAGGTGACATTCACGGGCACCTCGAGCTTGAGGTCGTTCCCGATCCCAGGGAAGGACACCCTGACGACGAGCTGATACTGCAAACACGCATATATGCAACCTCTTGTCAGCGCGCGGGAGAGAGAGGGCGAGGAGAAGCACAGAGGGGACGCACCGCGCACTGGACGTTGTGGAGGGCGAAGGAGGGCGGACAGGAGAGGGAGAAGGTGGAGTGGAAGATCGCGCGCTGGACCCAGACGCCCTTCGCGTCCGGGTCCCCGCTTTGTGTCTTCTCCATCGGCTGGCCGTGCGCGTCCACGGGCAACCACTCGCGCGGGGCGACGTCCACCTCCACATGCGCGGTTCTCTTCAGCCTCTCCTTCTCCTTGCCGCCCAGGACGTGCATGACATCTCCCGACGATGATCCGCTCATGTACTTTGCGGTGACGTTGAGCTGCCTGCGGAGCACGAACTCGAGGTCGTCCGGGGCGAGGGGCACGGGCGGGAAGACGGGCTTGTCGGACGGGTGGCCATCGGCTTTGGCGCGGGTGGTGGGTGCGGACGTCGTCCGGACGGTGACGGTGTAGGGGATGTCAGAGAAGAGCGGGAGGACAGCAATGGCCGGCAGCTGCAGCTGTATGCGGGTGAGTGCATCGGCCAAGGCGGGAGAGAGCGAGACTGACTTGGACGTGGACAGACGAGTAGTCGCCCCAAAGGCCCTTGCGAATCTTGTCTTCGGCGGAGAAGGTGCGCATCGCGTGCGTCGCGTTCTCCGCCCTGATCTGCGCCCCGAGCGGGTCGCGGGGCAGGACTGCGAGCGGGACGCGGTGTCGTTTGTTGAGGTTGAGGAGGCCCTTGCGCACGCCCACGGCCGAGATCGAGTAGCGGATGGCAGCAGACTTGTCGAGGCCGATGCTGCGGTAGTGGAACGACGGCGGGAGCGGCGAGGGCAGACGCAGCGTGAACGGCAGGCGGAGGACGTCCGAGCCGGGTTCCGGGTACACGCCGCCGCGCTGCCAGAGCTGGACGTCGTCGCGGGCGAGGACGATCGTCTCGCCCACGCTCGTCTGGTTGCGGTTGATGACGCTGCACCGATGTTAGCTCGAGAGCTGTCACGCGCTGTCATGAAGGGAAGACGCACGTCTTGGAGGCGCCGCGGAGGCGGACGTGGACCTCGTCGATGTTGTCGTCCCGCAGCTGCCGGAAGTCCAGCTCGACCTCGCCTGCAATCGTCGAGCCGGCGGCGTAGATCGCGGGCGGGACGTGGACCGTGAGCGCGTCGGTTGAGCGCAGTCTGGAAAGCATCGTTGTCACGGTCGTTGGAGTGTGAGTGTGTGCTACTCTGGTGACGCGACGTACACTTATATGCTCTCAGCGTCCGGGACGCGCCGATCGGGCTGTCGACGCTGGAGAGGCAGATCGAGTCAGAGCGCGGTCTGCTTCCGTGCGGCTGCGACAGCTGCACTCCACCCCACGTCCTTGGCACTGTCGCCCGCTTGTCCTCTCGCTGCGTTCAGCCACTGCCAGCTACCGGCCATCGCACTCACATGTTCGCTGTGGACAGCTTCTTGATGGCAAACGTTCGTCTGCGACAGTCAAAACGCCACAAAGCTCACTGCTCCTGCGCACCATGATCAATATTCGCAGCATAAGTTCTGCCACGAGCGCTCGTGACGTACTCGATGCTCCCCGTAGGTCGTACCGTCGTGTAGTCGCCGTCCTGTACCCGTCGTGTTCTTGTCTTGCACTTCGCGCGTGGGCGGACAGACATCCGGCAGTGGCCACGAGTCTCTAGTCAACCCGCTCTTTCTCACCCCACGCCTGTGTGCTCCACAACACCGACGGTGTTAGCACTTCGCGCATGTCCAATGCTGACACGCCATGTCCAGCTGCGCCGCCCCCGTGCGCATGGCACCCAAACGTGTTGCCCGTCGGAAACAGCCCGAGCGTTGCCTGCGCATCCTCGTCAGCCCTCCGAACGTAACACAACGCTGCTACGTGTGTATCAATGTTTCAATACTCTTCGGCACTGGGCACCGAGCACTGAGTCTTGCGTATGGCATCTCGCTCCACACCGCCGACGGGGATAGCACATAACCGCGCAATTTCGGCTTGGCCCCAAGGAACCGGTCGCAACGGTCGACGTCAACGTTCACAGTGGACTATGGTGAGCCGTCCGGATCCGGTGTGCTACGTTCTCTCTCAGCAACACGGTCTACGGCACCAAGAGTTAGCTCGCGAAAAGCCCCTCCAACACTCACTAAGAGTCACTTGCTATGTGCTTGCCCGTCATTCCGCTGACCGACTAGCAGTCGCCGCCTGAGGACCTCGACGCCTCCGAGGCAAGGGCTGAGGTTGAGGCCCATGTCTTGAACAACGACAATCATCTATCATGTTGAGGGACACAAGCAGCATGTTGCCATGTTCGGAACGGTGTCACTGTTGCAAGGCTGAGCTGTGAGTATTTGGACCATGGGACTTGTAGTCCAGCCACTGGACATGTTGCTGATGCACTGTCAAGCACTCGTACGCACCAGATTTACAGCGCTTTGCATAATTCCGTGAACACGCCGATTTTTCTCGCGCCGGCGCTTGGACTACCAAAAGGGGTAGGTGGCGCCACTAGGGGACTCAAAGTCGCCTCTTGTACTTCGTATATGAACACACAGACCAGGTGGTGGCATCCGAATATGCCAGTGTGTCTCACAAAAGTGGCATGGAGCTCACGAATGGGCCGGAATGCGGTTGAAAGTGAAGTTCGATCGCCGCAAGGTGCTGCTGTTGAATAGGCGGTTACTTAGCACCTCTACAATGTATTGACCTGGTAGTGACCGCGTTTCCGGGGCAGCCAGACCTCCCGGTACGCTCTATACGTTTCTTTACACCGACGGAGACAGTGTGGGTGACATCGTAGGTACGGAGAATGAAAGAGAGCTGCCGCGTCGGGCGCGCCGGGCTCTGCCGCACAGGACCTACTAAAACAGGCAGCTCTAGCGCCGGCGCGAGAAAAATCGGCGTGTTCACGGAATTATGCAAAGCGCTGTAGTATCTGGAAGGCGGCTTGCCTCGAGGACGGTTCTGAAGTTGGCGGTCTACATTAGAGCCACGGAAGCCTTAAGTTTGAGAACGTCGGAGGACCCGGCCCGGTTGTTACCTCCCTTTGGGCGCCTATAATCGGGAACGGGTTCCCCCAGGCTGCGTCGCTGCAGGTCGCTGCGATGGCAGGCTCTTCCTACGTGTTCCTCATCGCCCTCTGTTGTCTTTGAGGTGCCACTGCCGCAGTCCTCCTACATCTATCCTTATGAACTCACACTTCCGCAATTTGCGCAAGACTAAGTACATAAGAGCCCCATGCCACACCGATCGTCACCCTCTCGAGTCTCGTGAACTAACGTCTGGTGAGGTTACCGTTGAGGGATAAGGCAAAGTCGCTGGCCGTCTGCCGTAAGGCTGAGATCATACAGGTACGATACGCCTAAGTAATCCTTTTGTGGCCTCGAGCATAACTTTGACCAGTCCATTTCGCTCCAGTCGCGATGATGTGGTATGCCGGGCAGACTTGGAGACAGACATGTATCGTCTCCGATAACTGGAATGGTGCGTGGAGAGTTTTGTTTGGCTGTTGAGGACACGTCGTCCCAGTCCCATAGACATATTGCTCGACACGCCGTTGCTCGAGAGTCGAAGATGAGCCAAAGAGGCGTTTGATGTCGTATATTCCTGCTGAACGCGTGGATCGAGGTGTCTGTATTGGAAGCGCAATCATTTCTTTCATTCGCAACGTGGTACTGGATCGGAGCATGAGTGACGTTACAGCGGAACCTATTCGCCTGAACTGGGAAGGGAAGCATCGACAGGTCTTTCCCACTGGTCAACCTGCCGCGAAGGCGCACTTTCCCCACGAGCCTGAGGATGGGTATATATCCGTCCGACGTGCCGGATTGCAAGATAAGGCTCTCCTCTTTACACTCGACGTTCGAGACATCCACAGATGGCAGACTTATCCTCGGTCGAAAAGAATGGTCAGGTTATTATAGTCGATGACGAGAGAGAATTGGCGCGTATGGGATACAAGCAGGAGCTCAAGTAAGTGTCGGCTTGTGTTGGTTTAGCCCGCTCTTTCTGAATGACATGCTTCGTAGACGAGAGTTGACGTTACTGCAAGCGAGTCGCTCTGACTCTCATCTCGAGACTCGATGCTCAACTCACACGCGCTCATGCACAGAACTTCGGCGTATCGTTTTCCATCATCAGCGTAATCACGGGCATACCTTCGTTGTTCCTCTATGGGCTGGTGCGCGGGTTCCTTCATTGTACATTCACATGCATTCGCACTGATATCAATCCCCCTCCTGGATGTAGAACACCGGAGGTCCCGCGCTCATGACTTGGAGCTGGCTAGTCACTGGTACGTACCTCGCAACCTTCCCTGTAGATCTCAACTTGAATGCTAATGTCGCTACAGCCTTCTTCACTACATTGATCGGTCTAGCGATGGGTGGTCTGTGTCGATCTACCACCCTCCTTGCTCGGACTGACCTGCGACCTCGTAGAAATCTGCAGCGCGCATCCAACCAGCGGAGGTCCGTATTTCTGGGCAGCCATGCTCTCGGAACCCAAGAACGCAGCGTTCGCATCCTGGATTACCGGCTGGTTCAACTTTCTAGGTCAAGTTGCTGTAACGACCGGTATCAGGTGAAAGATTCGTATTCTGGTGCAAGGCGAGGCGAGTCAAATTGTCACTTACTACATCGCTCCCCGTAGCTACGCAGCAGCGAACTTCATCTCGACACTGGCAACCTTCAACACCAGTTTCGTCCCCGAAGCGCGCGTCACGATAGCCATCTACGCAGGCGTGCTGATCTGCCAAGGTCTCGTGAACACCTTCGGCGTCCACCTCCTCAAATACATCAACAACGTCTCGATCTGGTGGCACGCCGTCGGCACAACGGCACTGGTGATAGCAGTCCTCGCTGCGGCGCCTTCGCACCAGTCCGCCAAGTTCGTCTTCCAGAACTTCATCGACAACACCGGCGTCGACGGAGCTCCAGGATGGGGCGACCGTGCCAGCCCCGCATACGTCGCCATCATCGGGATCCTGACGACGCAGTACTCTCTCATCGGTAAGCTGCTGCCACTCGCCGTACCACACCTGGCCTGCTAACTAACGTTATCGTGGCCAGGCTTCGATGCCAGCGCTCATGTGAGCCTTCCTAGCGACCCATGTTGGTAGCGCACCCTGACTGCGTGCGAACAGATGACCGAGGAGACGCACAACGCAGCGATGGCGGGCTCGATAGGAATCGTCATGGCCATCGGTGTGTCCGCCGTGCTCGGCTGGTTCCTCATCCTGGGCATGCTGTTCTCCATCCAAGACCTCGACAGGACCATCAACTCCCCCACCGGCCAGCCCGTGGCGCAAATATTCCTGGACACCGTCGGAGACAGGGGCGCGGTCGTCCTCATGGTATGCATCGTGCGGGTTATCGGCGCACTATCTCCTCCGCGCCGTATCATCATCGTGCCAGCTGACGGCGAGCACTTGTTTGCCGGTTCCACGCAGGTCATCGTCATCGGCGCGATGTTCTTCTGCGGCACGTTCTCCGTGACGTCCAACAGCCGGATGATGTACGCGTTCGCGCGCGACGGCGGGTATCCCGGACACCGCTTCTTCCACAAGGTCGACGCGAAGCGCAAGTCGCCCGTTCGCACCGGTGTGTTTTCCTTTACTTTTCTCTTCCATTGATGTTCGTTGGCTGAACTGGTGGTGGATTTGACAAGTTTGGCTGGCGTGCACGCTGAGTTTTATCCTCGGGCTTCCCAGCCTTGGGAGCGAGGTCGCGTTCTCGGCCGCGACTAGCATCGCCACCATTGGCTTGTACATCTCCTATGGTGCGTCGCATCTCCGAGTTTCGCGCCACTCTTGCAGTCTTGCTCACGATCATATGACACACGTCCAGGTATCCCAATAGCCCTCCGACTCGTCTACAGGGACCGCTTCAAGCGGGGCCCATTCCACCTCGGCCCGTTCTCCTACCCTGTCGCCTTCACCGCATGCGTCTGGATCGTCTTCATCGCCATCGCGTTCGTCCTCCCCCAGGCCAACCCGGTCAACTCGCAGACGCTCAACTACGCCGCGGTCGCCGTCGGGGTCGTGCTCGTGTACTCTGTTGGGTTTTGGCTTGTGAGCGCGCGGAGGTGGTTCACGGGGCCTGTTAAGCAGATACGGATACGAGGTACGTTTGTACGGCTCGTCGCGGCGCGTTTGATCGCTGTCGCTGATGAGCGGATGGTAGAAGAGGAGCAGGGCGTGGACTCGATTGGAGAGGAGGCGAAGCAGATGCAGATCAGAGTAGAAGGAGGTCCGTAGCTTGCGAGATAGACGCTCTCTACATGACGGTGAGTGCTGTAACTCCCGATACCACGACCGCATCACTGAGTCCCTGCTGTGCAGATTAGAGCACATTCTGACAATGTATACGAAGCGCAGACAAATTTACGGGTTCTCGCGCACGTCAAGCGATACATGGAACGGTTTGCGATATGACGATGGCCGGGTGCCTTGAACCCGACTCGGGTGCCGTTCGCCGACACGTATCAACCGTTCTGTTGGGGTTCGCTGGTTGCTCAGCCGGTGAGAGGCGCGCCCTCTCGGACCTGACCACGATGAGACTGAGACTGCAGTGGTGAGTTGGCATCGCCTTTGCAATATGGAAACGAGTCATTCACATACCAGTAGTGCGTATGAACATAAAGCAGCTGTTGAGACTCACAACTGTAGCACGTCTGCGTGGACGTGCTCACTGACAGACGACTGTATGAGGGCATCATGCCACACGTCATACTCTGTGCCTATTGTCCGGGATCTACAGTCGTACTATCATTCCGGTCCATGTGAGTTATTCGTATCTCCATTGACGAGGTTGGCTTGCAGAATTACACCCGCGAATGTCCCTCTTCGACCGGAACTGATTCCGTGCGTTCTTCCTTTCAGCCCCCTTCGGGCCACCTATGATAGAGCATGTCGCGCAAGGAACAAGGGGACTGCTCACAGTCCAAGACGGGTGCATCGCAGGTACAACCACCGCTCGGAAGCCGGTCATGGCCCCCTTGACAGCGAAGCCGTTCCTGCGCATCAACGGCGTCTTGCCGCCTCGCTCAGCCTGGGTCGCGCCCCTGGCTTCGTCGTTGCATATCTACCACCTCCTTCTCGCTTCGCCGTGCTAAGAATGACCCTCGCGCGGTGCTCTGCAGCCTTCCAGGCTATCCCGCGGTGGCCCTTGACCGGTGTCCGCCTCCTCGCTCAATGGCCGCTCTTCCACACACCGCGCGGGTCCGCCCCCCGGTCCTTGTTGGGCAGTTGAGCGGCCGTTGTCCAACACCGGGCGACCCAGCTTCGCGATGCAGCTCAGCTGTGACAATCATGCGCGATAGGTCGTCGACGTACCACTCTATTCTCACTACTACGTTCGGCCCCCGTCAAGCTGGCCTTCGCGTGCCTAACCCCCGCGGGCATATAATCCGGACGCGCGTGCAGTCCTCCTCGCCAGGCTGCGGAGCCGCGCACACAAACACGATTGCTCACTCGTCCCCTACGATTACGATGCTCTCATTCACCGCGTCCGCGTCCGCGCTCCTGGTCCTCCTCTCCCTTTGCGGCGTCGCGCGGGCGTTCGAAACGCCCTTCATCCCGCTCAACTGGACGACGCTCTCGACGTGCGCGGTCGACAACCCCTCCCGCATCCTCGCGCAGGACATCACGACCCAGGTCGCGAACAACACCCCTGCGGGCTGCGTCGCGGCCTGCTCCGCGCAGGGCTTCGGCTACGCCGGCGTCGAGTTCGGGAACGAGTGTCATTGCGGGACCGGCCTTGCGGACGTCATCGAGGACGCGCCCGACGCGGAGTGCAGCATCGCGTGCGCGGGCGACGATACGCTCGCTTGTGGCGGGTCCTGGCGCATCCAGGTGAGAAGAACAGGAACCTCCAGTAGCGGCCTTGCTGACCCGCGTTCGCAGCTGTATACGTTCCCCGCCCTCCGTCCTGGCACGTGGGCCTACCAAGGCTGCACGGTCAACACGGTGGACACACCCGCGTTCGCGAACCCGACCGCGCTCACGTTCGACACCAACCTCGACCTCGTGAACCAGTGTCTGCAGGCGTGCGCGCGCCAGGGCTTCCGCTTCGCGGGGGTCGAGAACGCGGAGACGTGCCAGTGCAGCAAGGGCGCGGGGCCGGCGGGGATGCAGAGGACGGGCGAGGCGGAGTGCAATTCGCTCTGCCCGCTCCCGGGTGACGCTGGGTTCGAGTTCTGTGGCGGGGTCGAGCGTTCACCCCAGGCAGGGGGTCGGACCATCCGTTAGGTGGGTTCCTTGGCCATGGGAAACGTACCTGAGGGATGGTCTACCTGCGAGAGTCCTCTCCCGCAAGATCCGCAATTAGTACAGGCGCGTTCAGCTGGTCTACCTTGAGGACCCCGTCCGCTGGCGAGTGATGTACCTACGCAGGCATCCCGGAGAGCTCCTCTCCCGCAATCACAATGGACCCTGCGTACTCTGTACTCATAGAGGGTCATGCGGACGTCTTCTAGCACCCTCCCATGAATGTCCAGCGTGACGCTACATGGTATGGAGGCACAGAGGGTCTTTCGGCACCCTCCAAGGGATGTCTAGCGTGAATGTCTCTGAGGAGCTCCTCACGTCCCGCTATGTTAGATACCATGACACTAGATGACATCTGTTGTCTTGGCAAGTCTTCCAAACATATTTTAGGTCGAAGTTTTGGAATGACGTGATCAGTGTGCTCCCGAGACCGATACTGTCCAATTGAATGCTGGTGATGCATCACTACCTTGAGATCTGCTCTAGTCAGGCCCTCAGTTCGAGTCCAGGCTTGACGGGAATGTATAAGTTATAGCATGACATCAACGGTAGACGGTATGCACAGATATTCTCGCAAGCTACTGATAGTACAGATGTTGACATCGACACGGAGAGGCGCAAGACGAATGTGGTACACGATCAAGTCGGCCAAGTACATAGTATGAACAGAGCGTACAGATACGGCGGTTACAGTGACAGGGTCCATCAAATGATGCGATATACGACTGGGCGAGGGAGAAAGCAAGCAATATCCATTTACAAGACATTCAAGATGTACCGCAGAGGGCGCTCCGACTCCTCAACGACTCGCCGGCGGCGGCTCATTTTGCGCCGCTGGCCCTTGTCCCCGTTGCTGCGAAGTGAGATGTGGGGCGAACTGCTGATATGGATGCATCTGGGGCGGCTGGCGGAAGGGAGGCGGCATGCGGTGCGCTGCGTACGGAGGCATTCCGCCCGACATGTGGTATGGGGGGTACAGTGGTCCTGGCGGGTTACCGTACGGCGGTGCCGGATAGTAGGGCGCACCGAGCGAGTTAAACCCGTATGCGCCGGGATATTGACCGTATGGCGGAGGGTCATACAGCCCGTATGGCGGTCCTCTCGCCGCGTCGGGCCGGTGTTGGGCGTCGTGAACTGCTTGAGGGAAGTTCGCAACACCCTGCGCCGGGACGCCTGCGGGAGGCTGCTGTGGGACGTGCTGAGCGACCTGCAATGGGACATCCCCGCGGACCTCCCCGCGGACCTCGTCGCGGACCTCCCCGCGGACCTCGTCGCGGACCTCCCCACGGACCTCGTCGCGGACCTCCCCGCGGACCTCCCCGCGGACCTCCTTGCGGACCTCCTCGCGGACCGGCTTCGGAGCCTCCTCGTCGACCTCCATAGGTAGATCCTCGTGCGCCTCCTCGCGGGCCTCCTCGCGGACCAGCTTCGGGGCCTCCTCGTCGACCTGCATAGGTAGATCCTGGCGAACTGGCTTCGGAGCCTCCTTGATGACTTGCATGTGTACCCGCTCGCGCTGCTGCGGTGGGGCGTCCTCGCTGTCCTTCGCGGCGGGTATGTTGTCTCCGACGTGTGCGCGTATGCCTCCCCCGACCACTCTGCGTCCGTCCTCGCGAGCTTGCTTCACGACCTCCAGCCCTGCGTCCCTGCGAACCGTTGGCGGAGCGTCCTTGGGAGGATCCTGCGGGAGCTTCAACGTTGGTTGCGAATGTTTGTGGGGATAAGTGAGGGCACAGGGATTATGAGCATTGAGCTTGTACATACCTTGGAGACTTTGGAAGAGCGATCTTTTTTGTCGCGGATGGGATGCCGAGTGTCCTCTGCCTCGGAACTGTCCATTCGACGGCGCTTGGGTGGAGGTTGACTCCCGGAGGCTTGAGGCTTGAGACGAAGTTCAGAATTTTCGCGGGAGTCAACGATATGCTAGAGCTCACCTGCGCATCGCGACTTCCAGGTCCCTTGTCCTCCCTTGACCCCTTCGCGGCCAGAATGTCCTTCAAGTCGGGCAGATCAGAATCAGAGTCGGCCGACGCGATCGCCCGACGCTTGATGGCTGTCGTTTGACCGGTCTTCTTCTTCCTCGGATACGTAGGAGACGGACTACCTGCGGAAGAGCCCTGATGCGCGTCCGACTCATCCGAGCTGACCTCGACGTAGTCGCTATCTCGCACATTGGGAGCAGCGACCTCCCTCCGGGGTGTATCGTGGATGTGGACTGGCACGGGGCGGAAACGAACGGGTGCGCGCTGAGGAGGCTTCGATGGACCGGGTGTCGGCGGTGACGCGGCTCGCCCGCCCCCGCTGCTTCGTCCGGAGGCGGCGCGACGCGCATGGCGGGTGGTGTTCGCATCGTTATGATCTCCCTGGTTGTCGACCTCCTCCTCGTTGTCCTCGCTGTCTCCGTCGTTCTCACTGTCGTCGGACTCCACCGTGTGCTTCCGGGCCTTCTTCGTTGCAGCCGGTGACTCGTCGTCTGTAGCCTCAGAAGGAAGACCTGCGTGGTCGATTCGGCCGTTGGCAAATTGACGCACTCCACAGGGATCTCGGGCTCCGCCAGGTGGCGGGGCACCATACACGACCGGGTGCAACGACTTGGTCAGGTCTGAAAGACAATCAGCTAACTGGTCAGATGTAGAGCCCGAGGATCGCTTGGGAATACTTGCCAGACTTCGGTCCTTGGTGGAGCACGAACCGCAGAGGGTGCGGGTTCTCTCTGTCACAGATGGCCTTGACTATCGCGGTCAGCGCCGCTCCGCCCAGCCCCTGGAAACCTTTGGACTTCTTCTTCGTTGGCTCCTTGGCGTTCGGATTGGGTAGGGTGATGGGATAGGGGAGGCCGTGGAGCTGGATCCCCAGACTTGCGAGGACCGTCGTCAGCTGCTTGCAGGGGAAGTTGGATGAGTCCCACAACGGCTTGGCGCAGTCTCCGAGCATTTCTATCCAACACACGAGCATGAGCGTGGATAGCAAGGAGGTCTATCGTGGCACTCACTAGCTAACAAACGGAGATGAGTGATAATGAACTTGGACCGTCCTGCTGCTGTCGGAGGGTCGATGTCGTCAGGAAGGACGTATTCTGCGACGGTTCCGGCGGCCGGTGAGATCTTGGATGATCCTACGGGAACCTTGACGACGGCCGCCGGCGCGCGACTAGGAGGGGCTGGCTTGCCTAGCTTCTCCGCAGTGACACGCGCATATCTCTCCTCTGCGACGTCGGTATTCTCCTCGTACAGCATGTCGCCAAGTTCCCTATCAACATTGTCGCTGCCGGGCGACAGTCCAAAGTTCAGCACTGATCCGGAGCCCGGCTTCATAGCAGAAGTACTTACTACACATGTGTTTTGAACCCCGCGAGTACGGCGCTGTCCTGAATCCGCAGGCGTGTCGGGAAGAACTATGCGATACATTGTCAGATTCTGCATGCGACAGGAGATATTGCGCACTCACGTCCGCTGCGTTAGGCGTAGTAAACACCTTCGCAAGTCCTGTGTCGGAGTTGACGATGTTGCCGGCGACGATGAGCGCGGCGCTGAAGCTATTCAGGATCTCGGCTTCTTCAAGCTATACGAAGCGACAGTCAGCAATGAATATGACTGTGATGCAGCGTACAGCGCGCCCACAATCCGCGTAACCTTCCGAAACACTCCCGCGAATTCCTTCTTACGAGTACCAACGGTGACGACGCTGTTGTTGTGGAGGTCTTCGTGCAGGCGGAACCTCTCCAATATCTTCTTCGCGTCCTTTCCATAGGCCACCTTGAACTCCTTATAGCAGGCGCTACGCAACTGCTTGTCGTTCTGAAAAGCTGTCGCAGGAGAAGTTGGTAAATATTGCATAAGTCACTTGATACCCAATCTCACCTTCGTGCGCGTCTGTCCAATCATACCGAGTCGTCAGCAAGAATGTTGCAAGCACATGAGCCCTATGCGTACCGTCCGGCAGTCTCGAAAGCTCGGCCAAGGCATGCTCCTTATAGAACCGGAGATAGATGTTCCACATGTTCTTGATGAGATGCTTGCGCGAACGTGCCGCCGACCATTGATCGAACACCTGGCCGACAGTAAGATTCGTTGCGGAAGCGACCTTCTTGGCGATATTGATGACTTCCTGGAAACCCTCCTGGAGCAAGCGAAGATTCTCGTTGGAGACTCGCCCAGGCGCCTTTGGTCCCTCATCAACCCACTCGTCGTCGGTGAAATCGAAGATGTTCTCGTCGTCGCCGAATATATCGCTGAGGAGATCGTAGTCATCATTCAAGTCGACGTTTTGGTCCGAGTCCGCGGCCTGCAAATGAGATATGTCAGCGAGAAACACGGGACTTGTTATGGCGTACGGACGTACACGGGCTTTTCCCTTATCAACGGGTATGTTTGACGTTGATGCAGCGCCGAAGACCGCGTCCGTCGGGGCATTGTAGGAGAGCGTTGCGGATGACCTCGACGACGTCCCAGCGGCCGGGCCCGAGTCACTGAAAGGTAACATCGGAGGAACGTCCTTCTGAATGTCGGGAGGTAAGTTCGCGGCAGAGTCTACAAGATGGTATGCCAGAGAGCTCACCGGAGGGTCTATGGGAGGGTGCGCGCGAGCGTCGGCAGAAGGGTGCGCTGGAGGGTGCTCGGGAAGGTGCTCGGGAGGGTGCGCGAGAGGGTGCGCGGGCGGGTGCGCGGGAGGGTACCCGGGCGGGTGCGCGGGAGGGTGCGCGAGAGGGTGTGCGGGCGGGTGCGCGGGAGGGTACGCGGGAGGGTACGCGGGCGGGTGCGCGGGAGGGTACGCGGGAGGGTACGCGGGAGGGTGTGCGGGAGGGTGTGCGGGAGGGTGTGCGGGAGGGTGTGCGGGAAGGTGTGCGGGTTGATGCTCAAGAAGGGCGGCGGGAACGTCTGCAGGGGGTCGCACGGGAGGGTGCGCGGCAGGTGGCTCTGGAGGGTTTGCGGGATCGTTTGTGGGAGCGTGTGCAGGAGCTTGCGCGGGTGGATGCTCAAGAGGGGCGGCGGGAACGTGTGCAGGAAGGTGCGCGGGAGGGTGCGCGGGAGGGTGCGCGGGAGGGTGTGCGAGAGGGTCCTCGGGAGGGTGCGCGGGAAGGTCATCGGGAGGGTGCATGGGAGGGTGCGCGGGTGGGTGCGCGAGAGGGTCCTCGGAGGGGTGCGCGGGAAGGTCCTCGGGAGGGTGCATGGGAGGGTCCGCGGGAGGCTGTGCGAGAGGGTGTGCGGGAGGGTGCGCGGGAGGGTCCTCGGGAGGGTGCGCGGGAGGGTGCTCGACTGGCGGGGTAGGGCCATTGACTCCGTGCGTCTGGAGATTGTTGTACCCGCCATGCATGAATTCGAAGCCCTGGTGGCGAGGGTAGACTTGAGGTTGGAAAGCGGGCCCGCTCCCGCCCGGAGGCAAGGCCAAGTCGTTGGAGAACTGATATAGGTCGTAGTTGAATGCGCCGGTGATGTTGGGTTGGGTATGGCCGAAATTGCGGGATCCTTGCTGGCTGGGACCCCAGGGCTGAGGTCCGGGAAAGTCTGGATAGGCGATCACGTTAGTATAGCGTTCAAAGTACAAGCGGGAAAAACCCTCACCTTGCGCCCAATAAGAGAATTCTTGATCGACGTTCATAGTTCCCCATTGAGGAGCTCGGGCCACCCGTTGGACCTCGCGAGCCAACAACTCCACGCCGTCACGGTGCCCGAAGTCTGCATAGTAGGAGTTGGGAAGCGTCGGCTGCACTGGGACGGCGCCGTAGTAGTGGTTCCCTGTGCGTAGAGTGTTGGGCGGCGCGGCGGGGGCAGTCGGGGGATTTCCGGGAGCAGACAACGCCTGACCGTCGACGAGAGGGTCTGAGGGGAGCTGCCGAGCCGGCCGTGCGTTGTCGGAGACCTCCTGAGGCACGTTGCGCCAGGGATATGTGTTAAGGACCGCCTGGTGAGCATCGACGGAGACGTCCTGATGGTGTGCGTTCTCGGCGGTACCTGCGCGGACCTCCCGAGGGACCTGCGGGCGTCCAGGACGTTCCGAGCGCTCCGTGGCTTGGCCCATGCGGATGTCTTCGGGGAGGTTTGGCGGAGCGTGCTGTGGAGGGTTGCGACCGCGATCCGCAACTATGTCGGTGAAGACATTGCCTTCGACATCCCGGACGTCCTCCGGACGCATGTCAGAGGGGACATCGTCGGGCAGGATTTCCCTTCCCTTGCCCTTGTCAAGTCGAGGAACGTACGCTGCGACGTCTTCTTGTTCCGTGGAAGGAGGCTCGGGAGGAACGCTCGTGGGGACGTCCGCAGGGACGACGGAGGGCTCCCGCTCATGTACCTCGACTCCGGAGCCTGAGTGGACCCGCGAGGTCACTGCCTGGGACACAGCACCGACAGCGGTGACATTCATGAGTACCTCCGCGGGTACCTCCACAGGCGGGCGCACAGGAGCGTCATGAACGTTCCCACCGAGGTCCAGAACAGTCGGTGTGCTCGCGAGACTAGATCGTATCCCCTGAGCGTGGTCCCGGCGCGGCGCGGATGGCTCAGTACGTTGACGATTACCGACATAGATTGCTGACACAACCTCTGCAGAAGCTCCGACCTCCCCCGTTCCCGTCCCCCTCACATCTCCAGTAGACACGGTCGCAGGAGTGGCGGGCATAGCCTCGCCCACATCCGGAGTTACGCCCTTGGCTGGGATGGCGTTTAGAGACAGGGGACGATCGATGTAGAGACAGTTACTCACTGATTTCTCCAGGCGAGCGCTTCTTCCTACCGACCCTTCCGGTCTCCGTGCTGGCCAGGTTGTCTGCTACTATGTAGATAAGAATACATCCTTACAAACAGACGGCACGACTTACCCATCTCATGTTGCTTAGCTTCAGCCTTCGTGCGTGAGCGCGTCGCACGTGAGTGGACGAAGTCTTTCCCCGTTGTCGGCTGTGCTTTGGTGCTTCTGGGTTTTTTTGACGTATTGATGGCCGTGATCGGCGCCGGCGACGTCAGGGAAGGGTTGGTCTGTCGGACTGTAGCGTTGGCGAAAGATGCGGAGGGGGTAGGAGCGGCTGTGGGGATTTTGGAGGTTGGGGTCGATGCCGAGGGGGTGAGAGCAGATGCGCCAACGGCTGAACCCGTCAACGTCGACGAACGTGTACTCGTGCCCCGTACGCTTGCCGACCCATTGTGCGTGTCGTGGGATGCATCGGAGGGGGTTGTCGACGAGTTCTGGACGTCGCGAGAACCGTCGGAGGTGGTCGTTGACATGTTCTGAACGTCGGGGGACGCGTCGGAGGGGGTCGTCGACGCGTTCTCAACGTCGGGGGACGCGTCGGAGGCGGTCGTCGACGCGTTCTGAACGTCGGGGGACGCGTCGGAGGGGGTCGTCGACGCGTTCTGAACGTCGGGGGACGCGTCGGAGGCGGTCGCCGACGCGTTCTGAACGTCGGGGGACGCGTCGGAGGCGGTCGCCGACGCGTTCTGCACGTCGTGGGACGCATCGGACGCGGTGCTGGACTGTCTCTTCCCTGCTGAGACGTGATTAAGAGTCTATGAAATTCCGTCGGTCGTGAGCATAATATATTGGCGTACCTTTTGCTCTGGACTGGGTCCCGGATGTGCTGGACAGCGGCGGCTTCGTCGTCGTCCGCGCGCGAGTTGATTTGCGGGTAGGCGGGGGAGGGCAGTCGACTGGAAGGACGTGTCGCAATGGTTTTGGGGTGGGCGTGCCCGAGGCCTGGCGTATGGACGCGTCCATCGGCGCGCCGGTCGACGCGTCGGTCGACGCGTCCAGGGACGCGTTTTGAGTCTTCTCCGGGGGTCGCTGGTGGCAATCAGCTTCAGCACTCAGCGAAGAACGTTCGCATGCGTACCTTGGACATTTGATGTCGCGTGTGTTGTATGGCGGGTGTAGCTGAGGCGGCGGCGGCAGTGGTGGTGAAGATGGTGGTAGTGGAGGAGGAGGAGGCGGCGGCGGAGGAGGAGGAGGAGGAGGAGGAAGGAAGGATAGCTAGCGTCAGGTGGATACGAGCCGGGCGTCGCCACATGCGCGGTGCCCAGGGCTCGGAAGCTGTCGCAATGGCAGCTTTTTGGTCTGTGGCGTAGTGAGCGATTTTCGCAACATCTTGCTAGGCAAGTGATACGTCGAATCCAGCCCAGGGAGCTCTGCAGAGACCTCCCCTGCGCCGAACATGGTAAGTACGCCGCACAGGCGCATTGCCCCGACATTGCGGAGTAACGTTGATCGATGCCTGGCTAAAGCGATCACAATTCAGCTGTCCACCACCAGTGTGGCATGAAAAACATACATTCGTACACAGTTGTGTCTAAGACCTATCCCCGTACTCTACTACGTCTTCGCTGTGGTCATGCCATACGTACTGAAAAAGTTCGCCACGCGCGCCGATGATCGCGTTGTAGTTCTCCCAATACGGCGATCGAGATGCAACACGAGACTCGGGGTCGAGACCGAGCAAATAATCAGCGCGGTGCAATGAGAGCAACTCATCGCTATACTGGCAGAGCCGACTCCTTGTTTTCTCACGCTCCCATTGAAGCCTTGCACGGACATCATCTGCTCCGAGTCCGGCCTGCGGATGGCTGGACGACGATGGAGACGAGGGATTGGGGATGGGGCTCGGAGACAGCATGCCGTAGGGGCTCTGGAAAAATGTTGAGATGGGGGGCCCTGGAACGTGCGGGGTCGTCGGCGGCACCAGTGGCAATGGAGCTTCTTCATCAGACCCCTCAGGCGTCTCGCCGATGGGTTCTGTTTCGTCGGAGTCGAAGATGTCGGCCTCACCTACCGGACCAATAGGAGAAGAGCAGGCGTCACTGCCGTGATGCTCTCCTATTGGACCAATGGGAGGGCGGTCAGCAATCGTCCGGGAGAACAGAGAAAAGGTCGGCGCGGTTGTGCTCACCTGCTGGTACGCCAGGTGTCTGTGGTCGAACCACGTTCACGCCGCCGCCGTCCCCGACGGCGCATTCTGGCTGCTGTGCGACCTCCCGATCTTCCTGCTCGCGGTCGGAGTTCTCGTCTTCGGAGGAGTTGGACACACCTATGGGCTCGATGGCCGGCGAGTGGGCAAGCGGTTCGCCGCCATGCGCACCGGCGAGAAGGGCGCCGCCGACCATCGCAGCCCACGGCATCCGAACTGGGAGGGGTTGTTGGATGGATGGGAAGCGCTCCAACGCGTCAGCGCCGTCCGGAGGGTCGCCGGCAGTACTGAGTGGGTCTTGAGGTTGAGCCGACCCCACAGGCGACGATGAGCGCGCCTCTCCTATAGGCATTCCTGGAGAAGGTGGGCCTGGGGTCGGCGAGCGGCGGCGCAGTCGACGTGCCAGTGCGCTCCGGTCTACATGGTCATGCGTTAGTCTCTGTACTGCTGTGCATCGCGCCCAGCAACTCCTTACCATCTTCGGAAGACGGTGACGGGTCCCTGGGGTGCTTGCCTGTCATGAACGAGCCTGCGGGATGACATATTACCAGCAGTTAGACTCGGAGCTTCATGTGCAAGTACCTTCAAGCTTCAAGGGGGAAATGGTAGATGACCGGGACCTCTTCGAGGCGCGGGGTCTTGTACCCGAGCACACATGGCATGGGCGCTCGTGAACTCTGCAGCGGACTTGATGTTGCGCTGTGTCGGCACTTCGGTAGCTTCCATCTCTGTCCTCCATAATTCTGCCTCCTCATGATGTCTCAACCTGACGGCGTATCCAACGTTAGCAAGCGGCCGCCACCAACTCCTCAAGCTATCGAAGAGGCTCGGCAGTACTGTAGTCAACTCTACCATGCCTGGACGGAGCGACCGCCTACCGACTCTCCCCTTCGTCGAAGTTGGGACCTCCTCTTTATGCAGGCTTGCAAGGCACTCGGAAAGGTTCTCAAGAATTATAAATTTAAGTCACTCCCTCCCTTCATCATCGGCTGCATCTGGGAGTTCAACAACCACGTCTACGATCGGACACCTTTTGTGGACGTCGAAGCCATCCGGGACGCGAACGATTCCAGCCATCCAGCCCTCAATCCAGCATCCGCTCGGTATTTGCGCTACCAACCCGCGATAGATGGCCCGGTTGTTATACAGCCACGTACTGACGTGCGCGACGTGTGGTGGGAGGCAGACGGTACGTGTATAGACTATACGTTGTCTGCAGAGTTTGCCTACGTCACCCATCCACTCATGTCCAACATTAGCCTCCGGTATGACCAACACCGACGCCGGAGTTCCGACGAGCACTGTCATCCCCGACGCGACAACCGCCGCTGAGCAAACTCCCCAGCCTCTCCCCGCTAACCCAACAGGGGCCCGGTCAGAGCCATCCATCCTTGAGGTCTCCGGTCAGCGTCCACCATCCCCCCACCGTCGCGAGCGCTCTCGAACGCCATCGCAAGCCGCGAGGTCCGCTGAACCCCGGTCTCAGCCGCATCGTCAAGTCAAGCGCAAGGCCTCTCGGTCCCCTCTGCAGGAAGACGACGTCGAGCGCTCAGTGACGGCCGGCCCGGAGGCCATATCCAAACTCAACGAAGCGGAGTCCATTCCCGAAACGTTGTCCTTCGTAAGTTCAGTCCAACATCTCGCATTACGATCATCGCTTAGCAACATGCAGCCGTTGGGATGGGGATGTGAAGGGTGCAGGAAGATTGGGGCAGCGTGCGAGGTGGATACCTTTGCTGGGACAGTCTGTAAGCAGTGCCGAAAGATCAAGGTGAAATGCAGCTTTATGCAAGTTGCCTCCAAGCCCCTACGATGCTATCTTGTATGGCAGTTCTGGAGGGCATCCCATCGGCTCGACGAGAACCCGGACCCCATCTTCGTACCTCCAGAATACGCGACGAACTCAGCGTCGCCACCAGACTGGTGGCTAGCGCGGACGCCCTCGGGTCGGGACCGCAAGCGCCCACGGACCTCTGAGCCAGTTGCGAAACCCGCGACAGCATCGTCACGGGGTCGTTCCCACTTGAGGAACGCACCTTCTGCTCCTAGTGAATCCGAGCGTCCCTCGCCACTGCCAACAACCGCGGTTTCGCGTCAAGACCCCGTTTCTCCGCATCTCCCTCCTCGTCCATCTCCGGCCGACTCATCTGCGGACTCTGGCAATCCGATCCCTGCTGCCGATCCCGCATGGACTCATCCGCCCGCTCGCATCATACCTCCATCCTCTGCCCGCAGGCTTCGCCCTCGAGTCCCTCCTATCGTCCCTCGGGGCGCCGAGGAGGCTCCGGCCGATGCTTCTGGGCCTGATTCTCGTCAGGCTTCCCCTGCGACTCTCTCGCGAAGGACATCCGCATCTGGAGTAATGCGTGCCCCTCGTTTGAACGGTGCGTGTGTCTCCAAAATTCCCAATTATCGTCGCTAATTCCGCTCCTTGCATAGGTTCGTGGCGGGATCTCCCGACTCTGGCGCGGGTTCCCACCCCTCTCCCAGAACCCGAGGCCGAGTCTTCCGACTCACCGCCCACTCGGTACCTCCCCGACTCCTGGCGGCCTCAGGCTAGCATCTCCAACCCCGAACGACTTGCTATTCCCGGCAGCACAAGCGCGCGCCCCCGTACTCCCCCGGCCATCGTATTCCAGCCCGGTGTCAACACCATCCAGTTAGCCGAGGAAGCACAACGGCGGATTGCCTCCATCCGAGACCTTCAGGTTTCTCTTGCGCGCGCGGCAGCCGAAGCCGAAGGCCTCGCGCAGAGCAGTCGTTTGCGACAGCTGGCGGCACAGACAGACGTCCGGGATCCGGATGCCGTCCCGGAGGCGCTTGAACTACTTTCGACCCAGCAGAAGCAACTGGAAGCCGACAATCGGCGGGGCGCGGAGGTGCTCGGACGAGTCTCCCAATCTCTGGCGTCTGTTTGCGCGCTATTCGAACTTCTGCCTCCCGTCCCAATGAACGACCGCGCGTTGTTGGAGATGCTGGAGCTGGTCCATCAGCTGCGCGAGCTGTACGGCACCATTCAAACAGCATTCCAATCAAATCAGGAGAGTCTCCGGCCGGTGCAGGCGGAGCTTCTGAGGGTTCGCGAAGAGCAGCAGTTGATCATCGACCGACTGGATCAAGTCCCGAACGACGTCTCTACGGCGGTTCATCCCCTTCTTCGACGCCTATATGACCGCGTCAACCAGCCTCGCCCAACAGCCCTCCCGAATATCAGCGCAGATGGACAGGTTTCTTTGCACACGCGCAACCCTGTTCCCCCCGAGACCCCAGTTCACGAGTTGACCTCACTTGAGCCCGCGGTGGATCTATGGACGGAGGTTGACGCGCTTAGAGCACGTATTGAATTGCTGGAGGGCGCGCCAAGTTCGCGAACAGACAATGGCGCGGCGGGTGAAGACGGAGCGCCTGGAGATGCCAGCGTCTGCGCCGTGCGCAGCGAGGACGACATGCGGAGCATGGTCGTTGAACTTCGTAGACGTGTGACGAGGCTTGAGGGCCTGCACGGCAGTCGCGTTGCTGTTCGTGAGTATCTGGAAGGGCTTGGGCTGGACAGTGACCACTTGCGCCGTCTGGCATCCATGACGCTTACTTAGTTTGCTCCATACGCGTTCCCCGGTTGGTCGTGGGCTCTGGAACTGGGTCAGGGAAGAGTCATGTAGTACTAGTACCATAAACCTGTATTTCGTTTCCGAATGTAATGCTCGGCAGTCAAAATCATGCGACCGCGTGTGTCATCAAGGGACGACGCCGAACTCCGCCTGTGCTCTCACATTGCTCTGCTGGCATCTCCGACCTTGTTATCCCAGCTTGGACTGCGAAACATTCCTCTTACGACTATGGCGGAGCCCATGTACGACACTACCATCGCCGAACGCCGTGCAGCAACTGCGGCGTTCATCGTCTCAGTCTTCAAAGTGTACAAGGAAGAGATTGCAGCTGGCCACCCCGCGGGCACCACGAACCCCCAGCTACCTAGTGCACCAGCTCATGTCAGTTCAATCCTTCGTGATGAATGCTATGGTGTCGCAAGAGTGCTCGCTGAGGCAGCAAGCAACATCCGTGAGGACTTGCCTGAGTTTGCATCTTCGGGAATCCTGACTCCATCTTGCACACAGATACGCTGACCTGGGACGCCGCCCACTATGCCGCATCCCTTCAGAGATCTACGGTCGGAAACGTAGACTATGAAAATGCTTTGCTTCAACAGTTCCCGCCCCTCGGACCTATTCAAGCTGTCATAGACGACACCAAACCGTTACCGGTGATTCCCGACCCATGTGTTTTCTGCGACCGCGTTGGCCGACAGGTCTCCTGGAGTCTTCCCTCGATCATGCCTGAACGGCACCAAGTAAGACAATGGCTTCCGCAGTTTACTTTGGGGCTGACGCTTTGCTTAGACTATCGCTCTCGATGCGGTCCGCGCACTTCAAGCACGTCTCACTTACGATCATGTGGAGCAAGCCCAGCCCACGAGCCGCAAATGGCGCACGGCCGATTGCTACTTCAACCAGGGTGGCACTCTCAAGCCAGGTCAAGTCTTCCTTGGACCGGCGTGGTTTGAACAAGGTCATCTGGTAGGTCGCGTATATCGTTGAGTCCGAAGCTCGGCCGTTGATGGAGAGTATAGCCGCCGAGGTATCCGCCGATCGTGCTCTCAGCTACCAAGACCCCGGAAGCTGCAACCTGGATGGTGGACATGCAGGAAACCTGTCAGATCCTTGACGGTATTTTGGCTGTGACTCATCCGGCTCTATATGCCGCTGGACGGCGACTGATGCAGCGGCTCTATCAAGACGACGCCCGGGCGCGCGCCATTGTGGAACAGTGGCCATCGGTTTATCACGCCGTGCACATTATCGTTAACCGCGAAACCATTTACCACCGCGATGTCAACGGTCTTCCCGGCTGGTATGATATGCTTCTGTCTGTTGGGGACTACGGAGAGGAGGCGGTCTTTTCCATGAGATCTCTCGGTGTCTGCGTCCCCTACGACAGTGGAAGTGTTGTCATGGTCTGCTCCCGGATCGTGCTGCATGCCGTCCCTCCGGTCCCAAACACTAGAGTCTGCTTTGCGTGGCTTATGAGAGACATAGTGCTTGCTTACCATAGTGTATATGGCGCCGAATGGTCTTACATAGGCTCCGAGCTCTTCGACGGTCCTGAGGACGCCTCCTTCCGATAGATAGATCCCTACGTATGGTCTATGTAGTCATTTCGCACACCCCGGAGATCCGTTACGCTGTATCTAGTACATTTTACACCATGCGCAGCCTGGTCCGGACTCGTAAGAGTACCTCCGGCTCCCTGGAGATTGTCCAATGTTGACAACGAATCACCGAAGCGCCTGGATGGGCTGTCCGACATGTTTGAGCTCCCTACGACTGCCGTTAGATGGCGGAGCAGCAGATGACGCCCGAATTAGCCGCGAAAAGACTTCTAGGGAAGATATGTATATCTCCGGAGCTATCCCTACCCTGTTGGTAGCTGCGAGAATGAGATTATTGCATGGCCACTGTACTGACTCGGAGCGCCGGCGCTCCTGTCTGGCGCTCCGAACCCTGAGCTGTCGGCTTACTGATACACCTGCTGTTGCCTCTGTAGGCTATACACACCGTCGGAAAAGCAACGGACGCGTAGTTAGATTATGTGCGAGCTGCTCCGAGAGTGGTTAGAATATATGGAGCCCGCTGCAATCGAGACTTGCTCGATGTGGCCGGAGGAACCACCGGAGACTCAATCGTCTTTCACAGTTGTCTCGACATATCGCAGGCGGGCCTCGGAGAGGTCTCCTGGCATATGAAGAGCAGCGGAGGCCAACATTCAGCCTTCAAGTTGGTGGTTGAGGCTGGCTATCCGCACTCGGTCGGTCGATTGCCATCCTATCCGACAGCCAAAGGACAGGCCACGAGGGCTCCAGCGCGCGTTGCACGACCGTCATGCCCCACACCAGAACGCCAGCAACTGTCGCCATGTCGCTCATTGGATCCCCCGAGCAAGTCATTCTTGTGCAACATCCTGCGGAACCACTGCCGCAGGTTATGTGGTCGGCCCGGCTTGAGATTCTGCTGAGTGTCTGGCGTATTGCGCAGGCACTCAGGGCCCTCCCAGAGAGCCCTACGGATTTGACGTGGGGGCGATGGGGACACGGTATCGGGCGGGAGCTGGTACGCCGATACTCTCTTTCTTTTGCGCTCTGACCAACTCATGGTCCCATGAACTGCTCAATCCGCGCAGTGGGTTGCTATCTCGGCTACGGGTCTCGAAAGCTGCACGGCCGTCGCGTTGGGAGAGCCTCAAACCCGCCGATGCGGCGCTCTCGCTCTCCTGCTTCGCCATGTGGAGTGGCAAGCCAACCGGAGCCTCAAGTTCGACGCCAGGACGTTCGACGTTGCGCCGTTCCTCGACAAGATCGGCAACCTGGCGGACAGTCCGGACCTTGCGTCCATGGACCTCGTATGGAGTCACGCAAAGTGGTGGACATGGTCTAACTACGGACCAGAAGAGGGCATTCCGGTGTGGTGGATTGACCCTAGCGAGTTTGTGGTGCGTCCGCCGTCCATCGAGTGCACATAGTTTCCCTGAGAGGGCGTTCCCAGCCTCATCCCATGCCATTGCATGCGTCGGCTGTCGAAGATTTGCGGTATCGTAACACCGCCATTCAATCCGAGCTCACACGGGTCATAGAGGGGCACAAGGTTGTAGTAGAACAGTTGAAGACGCGTATTGAACAGCTTGAGCGCGAGTTGTTTGCATAAGCATCGTTGGACGCCCCGGTGGTGGTAGAACTGTCTCTGACAATGTGGCTGCGTCATGTAACGTCTCATATCAGAATACATTCGCGCGTGTCCAAATACTTCTGCTCTGGATACAAGGGTAGCAAAGATGGTCTACGAAAGTCAAACGGGTTGAGTCTTCGTCAATAAAAGCGACAGGAGACGGGAGCGGAATTGAGCAATCTTGGCCTCGGGGATAGAAACGCATCGGTACCCCCGGAGTAAGGCCGCAATGCATGCAAGAACCCAAACGCCGCAATCGTGACCGTTCGTTTGCAGTCGATTTTTCTGAGACCCGGGAAACATTAGCCTAAGTATGATGATAATCTCAACAGGTTTCCGCACTCACCACCAGCCGATGCGCGGACCATTCACCGCCGAGGTCTGCAACGGGTTTATTCTGTGCCGCGGCGATGCGGAGAAGTCGGTGCACTAGCGAAAATACGGTCTAGAGCGAAATAAGCAACGTCAGCAGAGCGCAGAGGTAACGCCCAGCCGCGACCTACCTGGACATCCTTCTCCCATGTGGACGCGTTAGCGAAGCTGTCGAACAGAGCAATCTGCCGCTCTTTGACATACACCACCGCCAACTCCCAGTGATGCGCCGCGGGTTGATGGATAGGGATAATCCACACGTCACTCTCCCAGTATCGACTTCGATGGTTGACACGCCAGACTCCCTGATCGGAAGACTGGCCATCGCGCTCCTGAGACATAGCGAAGCTGGAAATTATGGCCGGATGCCCTCCGTCAACGTTCTCCGTGCCGAAATGCAGGGCAAGAAGTTGAGCGCATCCGTTGAGACAGTCGTCGTTGAGCCATCCGCAAGGGTCTCGGAGCCGAGCTACGTCCTCCGGGGAGAATGTGACGCCTTTACCGGTTGCGTTGGGGTGCGGCAGGACGCGGCTCGCGTTTGGATCCACCACGGTGGGCCGGGGAAGTCTGGGAATTGCTACGGAGCAATCCATGGTCGCTCCATACTATGAATACATATCAGCATCGTCATAGCTGGTCAGTACGTCTATGCACTCACCGGATCTGCATCCTCGGCGAGCTGCAGGACTCGAACTATCATTGCGGCGTCGCTCTGAACCTGAGCGTGAGTGTCGGAAGGAGTCTCGTCAGAGGAGGAGCCCGCAGGGCACGGGCCGAGAAACCTGAACGGGTTCCGTGGGGAGCTCTGCAGCGAAGTGCGCGACTGGTAAGAAGGCGCTACGTCGGGGTTTGCGCTTAAGCCGACGACGTCTACTGTCCGCGGGGATGCGCGTTCCGCAATCGGAGGATCCGCGTCGGTCTGCGGTCCAACCTCGTCCTCGTCCTCGCCCTCGTCCTCGTCCTCGTCCTGGTCAGCGTCGTCGCCGACCAGCTCCGCAATGGTATCTTGAGCCAGTACAGTGTCCGGGTCGCCGTAGTAATCTTCTAGCTCCGGGTGGTCTTCATTGTCGTGACTAAAGGTAAGGTGCACCCATGTCAGCGGCTGCGTCTGGGAAGCTCCCGAAAGGCGCTCAGCGATGCGCACGGCCTCCTCGGTGTGTGATGCGAAGCGTAACTCCGATGCTAAAGGGGTCCGCCAGCGTGCCTGGAGCAAGAGCAGCTCCGCCTTCCGCTGCTGTAGAAGGAATGAAATTGGCGAATCTAGGTAAATTCAGCGGTTAGGCGGCGCGAATGGTCCGAGCGACATGAGGGCATGACTCACAGGATGAAGTGCGAAGTGCAAGCTCTACTGCAGCGAGCTCGTTACCATACCAGCGACACAAATTATCGGCTTCGTCGCCAAGTCGTCTCCGCTCCTCGAGACATCGGTCTTTCAAAAGCATGGCGCGAATCCCACGGCGCACGTCTGGGTCATCCAGCCATCGAGGTGTCGGAGAGGTTAGAGGGGTCACCCACACGTCTGTGAGAAGGCTGGGATCGTTCCGGAGGGCTCCGAGTTCGACCGGGAGATGCTTCGGCAAGGGAATCTTCCAGCTCTTCTTGTGTTCGCGCTTCAACGTGTCGCAATATGTATTGAACTTCCGGATTGCCGTGAGCAGGGCCGGTGTTCGCTTCGCTATGGCCTTCCGGGTGTGCTGATGTAGTTTGGTGCCTACAATTGAAGTTGGAATGATTAGACCTAGCCACTCGCGGAAATCTGTAATTACCCAATGGTTGATCTCGTCCGCCGGCAGCTCGGTCAAGCTTATCCCATTCGAAGAAGCTTCCAATAGCCCGCTTGCGGATGTTGATCTTCAAATCGCGGGCCATGATGAGCGTCTGGACAAAGGGCAGTGAAAGTCCTAGGATCTCGGGGAATTCTTCCGGAACGTTCAAAGATGCGTAGAGCGCTTCGACCTGCTCGATAGTGCGCGCATGCGATTGTTGCAGAGTCCTGAGAAAATGGTGCGCCTGTGGATTGGTATTTTCAACCCTGATATGAGTCTGCATCGCATTGACGAATTTCTTGATGTCGTCTAGCTCCGCTTGTAGATTTAGGACGCTGTCGAGCTCTTTCCTCAACCGCGCAGGCGCATCTAACAGACCGCGATTAGTGGGTAACGTAGACAAGGACAGATCGTGCGGCCTTACGGTTCCTCACGGAGAGTTGGGAGGCGCGCTGTAATTGCCACTGCTGTCGCAATTCCGCCATTGGAATTTGAAGCTCGTTCAGTTCTTGATCTGCCTTGGCTGTGCGAGCCTCCACCCCGTTCTTCAGGCGAGATCGGAGCCAGTTACCTAAGTCTTCTCGGGCAATGGCATTGACGGAGTCGGCGTGGCGATCTAGATACCAGATTCGACGTGAACGCTGTATGCAATCCTGTTCAGCGAGCGTACAACATCACTACGGATAGTACTCACACCGGATGTTCTGGTTATGCCTATCAGCTTGCGGAACTTGGACCAAACCCTTTCGGTGCCCTCCCCTTCCGTGAGACCAAGCCCTTCCCTAAGCCGGGGGTTGTAGACAAGCTGACAAGACCACTGGTGACCGTACGCGTGCATCACCGAAGTGGCGAATACGAGCCGCTCCACTATGGTTTGAGGGAGAATGTCATACTGCAAATAGATCATTGATCTCAGCAAATGGACTCAAAGTTAATCGGTGTACGTACCAAGTGCAGACTGCGGTCGAGGACGCAGCCGATGTCATAGAACACGGCGACGGTCGCTTCGCGAGGGAGAAGTGACATGAGATGTTCCACCAGAGCAACACCATACTTCTGCTGCTCGCCCGGAGTATCGACATTGGCTAGGAAGAGCACGACATCGTGGCGGCACACCAGAGCCATAAGGCCGGTGTCGTCGAACTTGACGCCATGGGTCTTCGCCTTCTGCTCGTCCGCCGCTTCAAACGACTTCTCACATTCGTCCAAGGCGTCCGCCGGGACTTGGCTAGTATGCGGACGCGGCGCATTCTTCCGGGCCTGCTCAATACGAGTTCCGACGGCGTCCACGGAGTCCTTCGAGATGAAGTACTTGGGTTCATGGAACCAGGGACTATCCCCGGCCGCGAGGTTGTGACGCTGACTGAACGTTGCGTCGATTGCAACATGAACATCGCCGCCGTCCCTGTATCGCGCGAAGATGTCAGAAGAGCAGCGGTATATGTATCAAACACTCACTTGTCGAAGTCACGTCCGAACCTTGTGCCTCCGAAACACGCTGGACACCTTTTCTGCAAGATCCGGTCGCAACTGCCTGCTGTGAGTCCAGCTGACTTTTGACCTGGTATCTGGTGCTCTCGAGTTGCCTCAGCATGCCCCGCAGGCCGTTGAATGTTAGGCCAGGAGCCACTAGAGTGCTCTCCCGGACCTCCGGCAGCACGTCCAACGGAACCCTCTCGCGGACCTCCCCCGGGAGGTCCAACGGAGCCCTCTCCCGGACCTACCCCACGAGGTCCAACGGGACCCTCCCCCGGACCTTCTTCATGCGGTCCCACGGCACGCTCTCTCGGACCTCCTGCTGGGTGCACATCGGGACCCTCCCGCGGAGCTCCCTGGAGACCGCTGCCCGGACGTTCTACGAGAGGTTCGCGGAAAGGTCCCGGGGTACCTCCCCATGGAGCTTCTGCCGGATGTCCCTGCGCACCCTCTTGCAGAGGTTCTGCGGAGGGCTCCAAGGGACCCTCGCGAATACCTACATCCGGAAGACGACCGTGAGTACCTACCGTCATAGGTCCTGTCGGTTGTTCTGTTGTGGCTTCCCTGGGAGTTGCGCCTCCCGGTGCGCCCTGGTGCACCCCTGGAATATGTCGGTTAGCAGGACAAATCTATGTGGGCTATAGTATGGACCAAGGCAAGTTTTACTTACCTCTGTTCTGCGACAACTCCTCGGATTCCGAACCTTTCGCGACCGTAAACGACTTCACGGTGTGCAAACAATCGTCGATAGCGGTCTCCACGAGGGAATCGACTCGGTTTCGGAGGCAATCGTACCATTGTATCGCGTACCCTATTCCGCGGCGGAACGGGTCTTGGACAGGTTCTCCCTGGTGCGATCGAGTCAGGAGCATCATGAGGACTTTAAGAAAGACTATTATGGCTCAAACTTACCTTCTCGTTCAGGACCGGGAAGCCGCGTCTCTGATACAACGTCTTCAGGGCTCCTGCCAGCGCAGTCACCGCATCCGCCGACCGTTCGAATAGTGCAAAATAAAAATCGAGGAGGTCTATCGAAACGGCTACACGGGGCTGGGAAGGAGCTGTGGGGAACAGACCGTTTTTGACGAGCGTATGAGGTAGAGGCGAGCAGGAGCATGACTGCACATCAAGTGTGGCTAGATCTACGTCGGAGAGAACGTCAATGGCAGTTGGAAGTCTCATGGAAAACAAGCCTACGGTCAAAATAGAGACAGGTGACGCTGGTCACCTCTAGCATGCACGATTGTTCGATGCAATGACACGGTTCGAATATTCCAGAGGCCCCCCCGGTCCGCTTTTGAGCTGCTTGTAGATAGGTGAGATAGTTCGGCATCAGAGTTGGGATCAGCGCGAGCCATGAGGAATACAGGCGACGCGCTGCTTCGTCCGGTTGGAGTCGTCGGGATCCCTTTGAAGCAGCTGTTTCGGCCGTGAACTCGATATGGTTTTCCTGCATCATCGCATCATCCGCAGAAGGCGTGGTGCCGGGGATGTCGGAGTCGAGGATAGGTTCGCTCGTCATTTCCGAGTCCGTGAGGTCATCCGCCGCGCCGTGAAGGGAGCTCGGATCCGAGTCTGATGGACCCGGGGTTGGTGCATCGGGAGGATGAAGAAGATCTGCAAGTTCTTGAGCAAGGCGGTCTCTCAGAACGAGTGCGTTGGTTCGGGTGACAACTTCTGCATGCTTCCGAGGGGCGCGGCGTCCTTGAGGAGTGGTAAAATGCTGGCCGACAGGTTGCTCATCGCGACGTTGAGGTCGCCGCGGAGGCGTTTGTGGAGGCGGTAGCACATACCCAGAGTCCATACTGGACAGTAAGACGATGGTGGAGGCTTCAAGGCTGCAGAGGCCGTCCACGGACGTCGTTGAAAGAAGCGCGCGGGCTCCGCGTGTTCTCAAGTGACATGTAGGATGAGTGAAACGTTCGGTAATATGATTGCCAGATAATACAAGGGGGAGAATCTCGTCGGAGGGGAGGTTCTCGCAGACGTCTCGGAGAGGGTCCTATCGAATTTGAGGTCGCCAGTGACGTCCCGGAGAGCGTCCAAGCGGTATATTACCAAATAGGGGACGCTATTAATAGGAAGACAGCCTGGGAACAGGTACATGGGGGGTCCTCTAAGGTACGTTTCCCATCTACAACGAAACCCACCTTAGAGGTTGGTCGCAGTCCTGGTCAGGCCCTGCCCTAGGTGTGTCTTCCACTTTACTGGGTGAAACGTCGAGGCGCGATGGAGGTCATGTTCCGGTCGTGGTTTGTATAGTAGAGCAGTTCTGTAGTACCGGTGTACTTGTGCTTGTGGTTCCTCTTACGGTCTGGTTTGTTCGTCTTCCACACTCGCTTCCCCTTATTGGACTCGTGCGATGGTCTGTCAGATTGTCAGGATGGCCCTTCGTAGACCCAAAATGTAGCATGCGATACAGATGTGGTGGTGTTACATACAGATACATCCAAGATACCCCTTCCTAGACGCCGTCCGTGCCGCCCTACTCATCGTCTTCCTCGCCGTCCGGCTCGAACTCGGCCTCGTCGCCCTCCTCGCTGTACCGCTCTCTCGCCCGACTCACAGGCACAGGCACAGCCATCCGGAACTGAGCAGCCTCGAACGTCCCCATCCCCGTCCCGACGCCCGCCCGCTGCCGCTCCAATATTTGCCTCTTGATCGGGTCCCACTGCGCTCCGCTCTGGAAGAACCGGCGTTTCCTCCCGTTCCCACCCCCGTGCGCGTGCATGTGCCCGCACCCGTCCTCGAGCTCGTCCTCGAGGAGCTCGCGCTCGAACTCAGGTGGGAGCCGAGGGACGTCAAAGAACCTGGACGTCACGATGCTCATCCTCTTCTTGCCGCTTCGGATCCGGCGCGAGGACCTGCCGCGGCGGCGCGCAGAGGACTCGCCGTCGGACGCGTCTTCCTCCTCGGGCTCGGGCTCCGAGTCTGTCTGGTCCGAGTCCTTTTGGACGTCGTATACGTACCGCGCGTGCTCTGGAGGGGAAGATGTCGGAGGGGTCGAGGAAGAGAAGAGAGAGAGGAGGGGACGTACGTGCGAGTCGTTCGTCGAGGTCGTCGATAGGCGCGTGCGCGTGCACGCCGCCGAGCGCGAGGTGCTCGTCGAGGCTCTCGCGTGGGACGTCTTGCATCTGCACAGAGGGCGCGGGCGCGAGCTCCGAGAGCTGCTGCAGGGTCTGTTTCCTGCACACGAATTGTCCATCAGCCGACCACCCTCGCGACGCAAACCCGCACGGGCGCACAAGCGCACCTGATGTCATCGAGCGAGCCGTCCTTGATGTTGAAGTCCTCCAAGTTGCTCTCAAGCACCTCCAGGCGGTACCGCGGCCCAAACCACTCAAAATACTCGTTCCAGGGAAGGTTCGGGTCGATGTCGTGCTCGATGCCGAGCGCACACGCTGTCTCGTACGTCCACGCGCGCGCGACGTTCTTGACGGTGTACCCGCCGCCGCCGAGGAGCATGAGCGGGATGTTCTTCGAGCGCACGTACTGCACGCACCGCGCGTGGCCGTGCATCGTCAGGTTCAGTCCGCCGAGCTTGTCCCCTGACAGCGAGTCCGCGCCGCACTGGAGCACGATGGCGGACGGGCGGAAGACGTCGAGGATCTTGTCGAACACCTTGTTGGATGGGATGGAGCTTGAGCGAGCAGGCGGAGACGGGGTGCGACGCGCACGAAGGAACACGCACCGGCTCGAAAACGCTCCTGTACGCCTCATCCGTGATCCCATCCTTGAGGGGTATGTTGACGGCGTATCCCGTCCCCTTTCCCCTCCCCCGGTCCTCGCTCTGGCCTGTGCCGGGGAAGAACTCGCCGTACTTGTGGAGGGAGTAGGTCATGACGCGGTCGGTCGTCCAAAACGCCTCCTCGACGCCGTCGCCGTGGTGGCAGTCGATATCGATGTAGAGCACACGGGGGACGGCGCGGAGGAGCTCGAGGATGCCGAGGACGATGTCGTTAATGTAGCAGAAGCCCGAGGCTTCGCGCTTCTTTGCGTGGTGGAGGCCACCGGCCCAGTTGATGGCGATGTCGGCCTCGCCTTCCATGAGTCGCTTTGCCGCGGCTGGCGCGTGGCAGGGAGGATCAGACGGTGGTGGGAGGGAGAGGGCGCAATGTGAGAGATGGCGCACCTATGGATCCGCCGGCAGATATCGACGAGAACTCGAACACGCCCTCGAAAGGCGGGTTGTCCTCCCCGACGAGGAAGCGTGTGCCGTGGAAGGTCAGTCTTCGTGCGTTCTCGTGTGTGACCTTGGAGAGAAAGTCTACGTATTCGTCGGTGTGGAAGCGGGTCATGACTTCTGCAGTCGCGCGTTTGGGACGCTGCGACGGGTCACCGGATGATGCGCGAGGAGATAATTGGAGCGACTTACGAGGACGTGCATCCTTGGCAGCATGTCGTATGCTGAGACGAGTTCGTGGGTGATGCGCATGCGCTGGGGCTTCATGGCGTGGGTGACACCATACGAGTACGAGCCCACATCGGCTACAGAGGAGGGGTTTGCTCGTTCTGGAATGGTGGTTAAAGCGAGAATAAAGCTCACGATCATAGTAGTACGCAACCCTCCGCTTGGACATCTTCACTCCAAATGTCTCCTTCGAGCTGGCTACAGCTTCAGATCTAGTGCGACCACTTTGATCGAGGTGAAAATGGACAAGACACAAAGAGAAGATACCGATGCAGATAAGGTTGGGAATACTACAAGGTTGTACGAGGCACAGCAGCAGGCGGCGGCGAGGCTGAGAGAGGTTGGGGAAGGAGACCAGCAAGCGCCGATGGCGAGTGGCGGAGACAGTCCATTGGCGCCCACGCAAGGAAATGAACGGGCCGGTCCAATCGTGATCGCATCTAGATCCGGCGTCGGCAACCTCCGCCAGTGCCAGGCAGCCGAGTTCTCTGCAAAATCGACTGTCATCTGTTCCCCATAACTTTCAGGTCATCATACAGCACCCTGTAAGACCTGAGGACTGAGAACTGCTTCCCTTTACAAGCATTGCTAACTCTGTTAACAGGACTGAGTAATACTCTCGGAATTCGGATGGCCAAACAAGCTGCCAGTGGTGACTCTACCGGCGTAACGAGTGGCACCCACAAGGGGGCGGACGTCGACGGATTCTCGCAGCGTTACTTCGGTGACATTCCCGATGACCCCCAAAGGCTGGAGTTAGAGAACGCCGCGCTGCCTACAGCTGGGGAGCTGAGAGAGGAGATATTCGACATGAAGGCCGAACTCATAGCCATCGACTCGGAGCGGACGAAGGGCCTTGTTGCAACTGAGCTGGTCCAGAGACGACATGAGTTATATATGCTGGTATGCTCGAACGTTTCAGATCCTTGAGGCCTATCACTTAATGCTCATCGCAGACACGAGCGCCTGACTGGATGTTCTTGCCACCTGAGATCCTTCGAGCCATTTTCCTATTCGCCCGCCCTTACATTCATCAACATAGCCCATCGGTGACACTTGGCCCCAATAATCCCTGACTTTTAAGCCTCCGTACCAAGAAAGCTCTCACGCTCGTCTGCAAAGCATGGTCCGCGCCCGCTACTGCGGTCCTCTACGACGACGTTGTCATCAGGCGCACGGGACAAATTCCCCCTCTAACCCAGACCCTCGTTTCGAGCAAGCGCTATAGTCACGCTGATCTCGTACGGTCCATCCGGCTGGACTCCTGCGTTGTGTGGAAGACGTGCGAAGACACAATGCATAAAGACCTCTGCGAGATCATGCGTCGTTGTACTCGCCTCACTTCATTCTCCTTCCATCCGCATCCCGAGTTCCCCTTGGTGCTGAATGATCAGGACCACACCATCGAGAATGGGTTTAACCCGTTGTGGATCTTGGATTCTCGTCCCGGCACCGCTGGAGACGCCCTGTGCCATCAGCTTGCTACTAGGTTACGTTCATTGGATCTCGGCTTCACCGTGGCGGAAGAGTTCTTCGATCCTCTTATTGCCCTCCTCCAGTTCGGGAATCACCTCACGTCACTGATATTCGATCGCATTGAACATACTAGCGGATTCCAGGATGCTCCCCCGGCGCTGGAATTTCCCCAACTCGAGATGCTCAAGGTAGACGTCCATCGCGAGCCGTTCTATCGCTACGTCACCCACAAGTGGAACATGCCCCGGCTAGCCAGCCTCATCCTCGTGGATTGCCTCCTGGTGCCTATCGAACTCCTGGAGGCGCACGGCTCGCGGTTGACCTACCTCTTCTTTTCCAGCCAATACCGCGATCGATACCGCGTATCTTTGCCGCCCGTACACGACGTCGTACTCCCTCGCCTCGCCGAACTTTGTCCGTGTATAGAACATTTGGTCATTCGAGTACCTCAGGAAGCACTGTCATCGATCCACCTCAGCTCCCCTACACTCCGCTATCTCGACATCACTCATGACTTCCTCTTCGACCTCCGTCACTACAAGCCCTTGGCCTTCGCTGAGGATACCCACGCGCCGGCCCTGCAAGGAGTCCGGTTCACCTCCAGCTATGGCTGGTTCTTCCCCCAGATGTGCGACCCGTCTCTCCTACTCGATCAAAAGATCGACCTCCGGCAGTTGTCGGACGACGAGCTTGAAAGGATCTCCCTCGTGGACCTTACCTCGCAGGGCATCGCCCACCTCGTTCCTGGAGAGATAGTTCGACAGACCTGGTGGTGTGTGGGGCTCGACCCTCGCACATTCCTCACCCATTCCCTCCTTGAGCCATGGCTTGATGCGGTGTTTGAGGCAGACGAGGACAACGAATCTTCCTACGTACCCGATTCCGACTCTGACGATGGATCTTCGGATGCATGGAGTGCTTCTTCGGAGTCATGGAGTGGATTCGGATCGGATGTGTGGACCGAAAACGAGTCGGAATCAGGAAGCGGATCAGATTAGGACACGAGCAAGTTGCCGGACGGCGAACAGGAGTAGTACGATCATGAAATTCTGGCGATGTCCGCGATACGATGGAGACGTGTGCGACATAGCAATGAGGACCAGAAGCGTTCTAGGCTATCACGTCGTGATTGGAGACTGAGGAACCTAATGTTCTGTATACGGCGGAGGCATCAGGCCCTCTGAGTCTGGTCTGTATCTCCATCCAGAATCTTGTGCATAACGATTCATTCCTCTCATTTCCTCAGTTCTCGACGGCGGGGCTTGTCGGTGTGACAGGACACTACCCATTGTTGTCTCGTGCTCCGAAGACAATGACCGCGGGGGTGGGAAAGGCTCCAAGTCTGGAACCAATGTCGTGGTGGGGGAAGTGGTGATGGAATAGTGATGTGTGCTCGATCGGCCCTCATAGGAGCTCTCGATGTCGGCCCTAGCTGAGAGCACAGGCGAAGGGATAGCTGGGGACTCGGAGTCTACAGACAATATTTCCTGCTCTGGGGCCTTTGTGTTCGATCCAACATGCTCTTGGGAGGACGCGTGCGGCGAACACTCGTTCTGATGTGATGAATCGCGCGGTTCTTGCGCGACTAAAGTTGTATCCACACGACTTTCTTCTACAGAGTATCATGAGGGATCTGAAAGGGAATGCAAACGAATGTATGAGGTGAGACGTACTCTCCAGTACTACTACTCTCGTTCTCCGTTTTTTCACAATCCATCCGGCAATGACCCCAATCAGAATGGCCGCGATTGTACCACCAACTGCTCCGCCGATGACTTGTGCTTGATCGGTTCGTGACTGGGTCTGCTCTACATTTGGGTCCAATGTCTTTGGGGTCGGAAACGGTGACGGTCTGGACGTGTTTGAAGGCTCGGACTCGGAAGAGAGATCGATGATGAAGAAGTCGACACACAACCCGCCACCAAGCGGAATGACCTCGAGGGTACGAGTCTCGTTCGCGAGCCCTGTCTGGGAGCAAAAGGTCGGCGGATCCGATCGGGCTTGCATGTCTTGTCCGTTGAGTAGACATCTGGCCAGAGCGCCAGTATCCGAGTCAAATGGACCGTTGACTGTGATGCCGGTGCCTATGACAGTGCATGATGAGGCCGTCTGTCGACACTTGGATGAGTTGAAGCAACTGTCGGACTCACCATGGAATTGCAGCACGACACTCGCATTGAACGAGGAAGTTGCGCAATGCATCGTGGAGCTGCCTGGAATGTCGATGACTTCCCATTCGGACTCGGATATGTAGCGAACGGGAGTGTCGGTGTCTTCGACCCTCGTCCTTCTCTCGCTGGTATTCGACATGGGTTGAAGGGTGAGTGGGTATGAGTGGTGAGCGCGGAGGAGATGATTGGGATGCGTGAGGTAGTATTCCGAAAACCTGTCGGCAGCGAGAGGCCCGGGCTCGCGGAGATACGGATTGGTACATGGGCACTCAGTATTCATGCTTGTTCATGTGATTGGGTTGGTGTCATAGCCAGTGCTCACTGCTGCTCGCCGCCCAAGGCTATGATGTTAGCATAGCTCATGTCATCCGTAATGCCGACTGGATGCGCAGTGGATCTGAAGAGCGACTGATGGAGCTTCGACGCTCATGAGCTTCAAACTATCACGTATCATGAGCGTACCCCTACACGGAGATATATAGACTCATGCGCCGGTCGCACAGGCTGGAATGAACAACAAGTGAGCGGTAACGATCTGCCAAGACTCATAGTAAGGGGCAACTCTATCATGCCCGACTAGACCGATAGACTGTGGAAATGTCATCGTAACACAGGTAGCTTCAGTATCAGAAGATTTCCACCTGCGTGACCAAGAAGGCACGACGACAGTACACAGCATACCCATGACCGAAGCTGCATCGATTTGCAAAGGCGTGCGACCGACCACCCAGCTGAGCATCACCGCCCCGCCGCGAAATGCCTCTCCTGCTGCCTGATGACCCAGAAATGCCAGAGTAAGTCATCGACATGCTCCCACCCACTACTCCTGCCTTCCTCCTCGTCGTATTTCAGTTGAAACACGCGTTCCAGATGCGGGAAAATGGCAGACAGCAACCCCGCAACCGACACCGCGTGCCCAGGGTACGTATACCCCACCTGGAGGTACGTCAACGCAGAGCGCTCTGGTCTGACCACGCCCGGATCCGGTCCCGGATCGTCTGGTGAGGGTGAGATCGTGGCGTCGAGAGGAATGATGAGTGATTGCAGGTTGGGGCAGCCGTGGGCGAACGGTATCAATCCGACGAGCGTCGCCCGCGTCATGGTGTTCGAGCACTTCGGCGCCGCAGAGTTCTCGTACATCGGCTCAGCGGGCAAATGGAGATGGGTGAGTCGTGGCCATGCGTGCGCCATTTTATCGAGGGTGAGGTTGTCGAGGATCATGAGTTGCCAGCCGGTGAGCTCGAGGCGTTCGAGGGCTTCGAGGGAGAAGAGAGGGGGGAATGCGTCGGAGAGGTCGCATGCGACGCGCACACGCACGCATGACAGTGTCAGGGATTGCAGGACGTGATGCGAGGGATGTGTACCGATACAGGAGAAGAGAGATCGCACAGTATGGGAAGGAAGGATGTCGCATCGGACGCCGCTTGAGACTCTGAGTGTCTTTATTCGGGACGACCTGATGCGTTTCATCACCGCGCCGGCTGTGCCTAGGTCTTCGACGTCCAGCTCCAACCTGGTCAGGGATGGGAAGGATTCGTTTTGCTGAAGGTCGCCAACGACCTCGTCTGAGAAATGTCCAGCGGACGCCTGGAGGAAAAGGGACTCAAGACATGGAAGGGCACCGATGTTACTGAGACCGGCGGGCATGATGTCTATACCGTCCATGCGTAGTTCGCGTAGATGAACAAGACCGCACAAACTGCTCGAGAGGGCTGTGCGCGCTTCAGATTGCGACATTCTGGAGAGATCCAGGTAGTCGATCATGAGGTCCAAGCGCGTGATGCAGGATGACCTAGTCGCAAGTTGGTCGATGTAGACTGGTGTGTCGCGTAACGGGTTGCCGAGTCTGAGCATCACGCTCGACATATCGGTAGAAAGGAATAGCGCGGCAATACTTGGACCTTGGCGTTGGTTGGCCTCCAATAAGCCATCGTAGAAGTTGAGCGACGGCGAGGAAGTGAAGAGGCCGTGCGGAGCGTGACGAACCAGAGCGGACAGAGTATCCGAGGGTATGAGGATGTTGAGTCTGTCACAGAATGCTGGATCGCGGATTTTGATCGACTTGACCCTAGAAGCGTACACGCGGAGGCGAGAGAAATCCTCGGGTATCGGTTCGCGAGTGAATGTCTGATGATGACGATGATGTATGGGAATCGATGAAGGGAAAAGTCTGAAACGAGCTAGTAACGCACCACACGACGCGGTTTTCCACTGCTTTGAATTCTTCCTGGACGTGCCGTAGGTGTGTCTCGGGGGCCTACCACGAAGAGGTCGCGCGGGAGGGTGTAGATCATGGGCACAAGATTCTCAAGCGTCTGCCAAAGGGCGTCCATGGCAGGACCGTGAAGATATCTACAAGTCGTGGCAAGTTGTAGCAGCGACTTGTAGTCAACAGTAAAGAGAAAGCTGAGCTCCTCATGACGAACCACCAAGAAGTAGCATATGGTCTTTATGAGCTGGGAAGGGAGAGTGACGATGGACGTTCGAGCGACCATCTTCCATCAGTCTGCGATCGCGAATGAGTCAGAGCAATTCAGTTGGAGCAGATATGTTCATACCAATAGTCAAAGTGCGTTGTATGGCCCACGATTATAGACGTATGGGAGGATGACTGTCGACTTAAGCCAACTTGCCACTGGCAGCGCACGACGATGCTGTCCCTCTGCTCTACCTCCACGTGGCGAAAGGCGCCGGTAGGGAAGAGTTGAGTTGCGCCAGGTTGCGCCGTGCGGATTCGAGTGCTGCGCTCATCGACGTGGGCTGGGTGGGCTACATATGGAACCTTTACAGGCTGTTGGTCTACGCCTATGTGAGAGAGGTCCGAGTCCACCAAACTTACGACGTTGTGACACCCATGCCAATCCACCACCCCTTCCTTTACCCCTTCCTCCACAAGTTATCTCCACGACTACGTTTCCTCTCCTTGGTCCCCGAGCAGCTGGACAATTACGCGAACTTGACAAATATTGTGGGGAGGCAGTGGGAGGCGCGTCAAGGGCTCAACGTTCGTCGTTCAACTGTCATCGTTCAGTGGGTTATGAATGACGAAGTTTGCCGTCGAGGGCGGTACTCCAGAGCCGTCACCAGCAGAGATTACATGTCCCAGATCGACATGCGCGAGTATCAAGCAGGAAGCAAGTGACAGCGCGCCAACATGAATGGTGTTGGGGAAACCATGACAGAGAGCAGAAAGGGATAAGGAGATCTCGTTTGCAGAGCCTGCCCCGGGACTTAGCCGTCCCTTTACCGCTGGGGGGTTTTAGTGGGTATGGCCGGCCGGATCACGCCGGAGGAGTCCCACACTACATACTTCCAGAGCACGGCTGCACCCGAGGGCTCTGGAAGTGTGCGTAACGCCATTTCCTCCCTTTGGTGGTGCTCGAACTCGCAGGGTTTAGACCCCCTGCAAAATAACATAACCGGGGGAAACCTCCGGGGCCCCTGGGTATGTTATCAGCGCGCCTGCATAACTCTCGTTAGCGGAGCTATACGACATGCCCTGCGGGGACCAATGTAGCTCAGGGCAAAATGCGCTCCACCAAAAAAAAAAAAAAAGATCTCGTTTGCATTATCTCGGCAGGCCGGCCCGGATCCGCCCTTGGTACCGAAGCGCGTTGCGAGGAGTCCTACATTCGATACAGCATTCGTGTGCACACAGAGGGTGCAATGTGTGGTCGCATAGGTTTACAGATTTGCTGGGTAGATACAAGTGATGAAAGAAGAAAATGCGTCGTCTACGGGCACGTCCTTTCTTTGAAACGCCTCCATTCCCTCAACATCCCGGTTCGCCTCTACCTTCGCTATGCTGATACGATATCAAGCTGAGGTCGACGTGTCAACACCCAGCCACAATATAGACTGGAGTTCCTTGTGTATGGTTTAGATGAGAGCCGTCTGCCGGATGAGGTTGACCGACGTCGGATGGCGCGGCTTGATCTCGCACTTGAACGGGAGCGGGTGTCTATCGCGTCCACAACCATCATCAGCATTCGCCCACACTCAGCTCCCAATCCCCTGCCAAACTCGACGTACCGCACGGCATGCTCCTCAAACTCGTTCGGGATCGGGATCTCGCGCCCGTTGGCATCGCGCGCAGGCGTGATGCGGAACGCGTGGAACAGGCTCGCGACCATCGCCCACACCGTGTTCTCAGCGAGGTCCTTGCCCGGACAGACGCGCCGTCCGAACCCAAACGCGGGCCCACGCGGGTCCGGCTGCGGCGTGCGTCCCTCGCCCTTGAGGTACCGGTCCGGGTTGAACTTCTCGGGCTCGGGGTACACGCGCGGATCGTTGAGCATCGCCCTGTCGATCGAGCGCAGTCAGCAATGATCACCCTCGAATAGAACGGAGGAGGGGGGCAAGGGGACGCACCAGGTGTTGGCCATGACCATGGAGCCCTTGGGGATGAAGTACCCGTTGTACTCGTCATCCTCCATGAGCCTGTGCGGGACGCCGACGGGCGTCGTCGCCGCAATCCGGATGGCCTCGGTGATGACGCATTGGAGGTACGGCAGCTTCTCGCGGTCGCCGAAGTTCGGGAGGCGGTCCTTGCCGACGACGGTGTCGAGCTCCGCGTGGACGCGCGCCTGGACGATCGGGTCGCGCACGATGCAGACCATGGTCGTCATCATCGTCGAGACGGTCTGAAGTCAGCGAGGTGCACAATGTCAGCATCGCTGATAGTGCCGGAGGGACGCGAATGACGCGCGTACCGTGTCAAAGCCGCCGGAATAGGTGATGCCTGCGGTACTGCGTACGCCTTCCTCGTCGCCTGTCTCCTCAAGCATGGTCGCGGTGTAGCAAGGTACGGCTGTGCCGGCAGACTGAGGGATTCGCCATCAGCGCGTCGCGCAGAGGTCAGATACGGCATGAAGGTACCCACCATCTGTTTCTTGACCTGCTCGAACGGCGTGTGAAGGAACGCATGGAGATCCTCCCGAGTGCCTGGAGGAAGGCGCTTGAAGCCCGCGCCCGGGATCCAGTCGGGAACGAAGCGCACTGGCAGTGCTATCATGTCAGCCAACGTCCAACTCTCATTGCTCCCGTACACAACGTCGATCCACAGTGCCACTATGTGGAAGAACGGAAGGTGGACTAGGACTTACGCAGCGGGAAGAGATCGACGATGTGCGCGCCGACAGCACCGACGGCCTCGATTGTCTTGACACCACGCTCGGCGAGGTTGACGAAGTGGTCGTCGAGCGTCTTGACCTCGTGCCCGTACGTCATCATCATCGTGATGCCCGCGGCCATGCGCTTGATGTGCGCCTTGTAGTTGACGGGGTCGTCTAGCACGTCGTTGAGCATGCGGTGGACCTCCTTGAGCTGGATCGGGTAGTAGTTTGGTAGGCGTGGCTTCTTGAGGTACTCCTGGAGGTACTTGCGATGCCGCTTGAACTTGTCACCGTACGGGATAATGGGAAGAGCCCAGTCCCAGCCGATCCTAAGAGAAAGCAAGGACTGGTGAGGGGCAGAACAAGGAAGAGGTTGTGGGAGCACAGAACACTTACACATCGCCGGCCATTGGGACCCATGGTCTGCATGAGTAGAGAGCGCTACGTTTTTCGAGGAGGTCGTGGGCGATGGAGAAGGAGTTGATGACGACTATGGGCTTCCCGAGAGTGTGGAAGTAGATGAGGTCGCCTGTGCCCAGACATTGTCAGCAAGTGAGATTGTAGCGGATGAGAGAACACCAACCGTATTTCTTCCCCCACTCCTGGAATGTCTTCCAGGCGATCTCTTGTGGTACATCGTAGATAGCGCCGAGGAAAGGAAGTCCCTTTGGACCGGGTGGGAGCGGGAGGTTTCTCGGGTTGGATACTCGTGAGCGGATGAAGTAGAACGCGAACGCCGCGGCGGCGATGGCAAGAACATAGACCGAGGACGACATGATGCTTGTGGGGGACGACGCTGCGGTGGGAACGCCGACAGGTAGTTTTAAAGGCTACCACTGGCAAATGCCATAAGACTGCTGGTACGACGACCGACGGCCTCGTAGTCTCGCGCACGTCAGAGTACGTGACATCTAACCTCGAGGTGCTCAAATCGGGAATGACGGGGTCTGACAACACCATGTCACTGAGGAAAGCACGAGAAGCGGTCAGAAAGAATACGGAGCAATGGCAAAGTCGTACCACTGTTCATTGGATAGCTGCGGACAATGGGAATGCAAGTTCTTGGTGCGATGTCGACCACTGACAGACGTAACAGCCAGCGTCTCCACGCTGTGAATGATGGCTCCACGGCGGTGGGTTTGAGTCAGGAGGGCTCTGCAGGCGGAGTTATGCGGTGGTTCCTCGCCAAGCGAGGTATGTGATGGCCTTATCTGAGGCCTGCCATGAAACGTGCGGTGCCCGAGTACACACAGTCGGGAGCGGCCGGCGGTTGGAGGAGCATTTACAGCAGCGGGCGATGCGCACGCCGACGCCCTGAATGGACGACTCCGACAAGAGGCGAGGCAGGCGTTCAGGCCAAGTGGAGTCCGACCCCGTTCCGGCCCAACCCACGCTAGACGCCACAAATCTTGATCCCCCGATGACATCGACTCTGATCGCAGATTGGCGATAAGATGGGATCTGTCCCAATATGGCAGGGTTACGAGAGCGTCTGACGGTTGGCAGAGGGCCGCTAGCCGAATGCATTTGAACCTCGCGCCCAGCTCTCACGCACGTCCCCTGTCACTACTCGCCAACTCCGCACCCTCTAATAGGCTCTCGCCCCGCGCTCCGTCGATTGCGCAGGTTCCCGACTGCTCTCGCTCGCAGCCTGTGAGGCTGGATCGTCGCAACAATCGCACGACCGCTAGTTCTTCGACTTGATAAGTTACTGTCGATCATTCGAGACGACGTCAGACGAATTTCATTCCGGATTCGAACCGGAATGCGAAACTATGACTGGAGCTCGCAGTCGGCTCACCGGTGGGGAATCCGGAGAAGGCTGTGAACCCGATGCGCGTTGCGTAAAGGCGTCACCTCAACTTTCTTCCGCCGGCGCTGACCCTGCACGAAGATAGCGTAACGGCAGTGGTCTTGGAACCCACTCGAGCTTTCCTTTGTGCTGCACACTTCACGCGCTAGGACGACCGTCATGTACAGCGCAGATGCCAAGGCTTTCCATTGCCCCTATCGCAGCGCACGACCATCCGACGTTCGTCGTGGGTTTGTTCGATGATTGACAGAACATGGTTACTGCAGCCAGAATTCCAGCGTTGACGGCGGTGGCGGCAGACATGACAGAACCTGCCGAAAATACGCAGGGTTCAAAACGCACACGGTCTGTGCGCCCCGGAAGATGATATATTGATCCATCACGAACGTCCGCTTTAGCACGGGAGGCTAGAGAGACGTACTCGGAATAACTCTGGGGCAGAGACAAAGTTGGAACAAGTTAGCTCCGACGGTGTGTCCACGTCTCGTCTCGAGGCGCTGGGAACATAGGGTTCCGCTATTCCCTTCTAACGCGGGACTCGCGGGCTACGGGTTGGCGCGGGACAGCCGCGCGAGTAACAGCTTCGCAGCTTCTGAGCGATCACGAAGGTGGAAATGCGGTAGCTACCCAGGGTCCTCGATTGAACGCCGCACAACTTCGTCAGCGTTCAATGTGGCGCGAGGACAAAGAGTGAGTCCAACGCTATGATAACGGGGACCTCGAGCGTGCCGTCGATGCAGGGCGGATAGCGTTGTGGTCCCACAACGAACAGCGGGTTCCCAGCTGACCTTGCTTGAATGATACGGCCGTCGAGTGTGTGGTCGGTGCGGGAGAGAAGCCAGACACGTGCGTGGGATAGAACAGCTTCGGCAACTAGATATTGAAGCAACTAGGGGATACATGACGGAAAGACTTCTCCGGCGTAGCTAAGTTCCGCGGGATACATAATTCGTACAAGGCATAGAAGAGGAGCAACGGAGCGAATAATGTGTTCTAAGAGGGGAAGACGGTCTAAATGGCAAGGGATGAACGTTAACAGCCCGCTTTTGATGCTCGGCGCTCGCTCCGAGCTCACGCCGCTGCGGCGACTGGCATCGGAAGCTGCTCGAGCTTCTCGACGAGCGGGACCTCGACCTGATCACGGCGGAGAAGCGGGTTTTGCGGCCGCTTCGGGAGCATCGGCACGAGGCGCGTCTTCTGGTACTCGAGGCCCTTGTTGCCAAAGTACCGGCCGGACTCGAAGTTCCAGCAGTCGTTGCACCGGGGCCAGTTCGCGAGGTGCTCGATGTACACCGCGAGCTGGCGGTCGACCTCGGGGCCCCAGCTCGGCACGCGCTTGAGCGTGTCGAGGAAGCGCGTCTCGACCTCCTTGTGGTAGTTGGCGACCCAGTCCATCGCGGCGTCGAAGTCGCAGTTGAACTGGTGCATGGCGATCGTGAGGATGTTGTGCCGGTCGTCGCCCGTCGCCTGCTCCTTGTTGTACGAGGCGATGTCGTTGTCGAGGATAATGAGGTCCGCGATGAGGTACTCGAGCTCCTTGATCACCGGGTGGTAGAACGCCTCGTCCGGGATCGACAGGTGCAGCTCGCCCGGGACGTACGACGGCCGCGCGCCGATGTTCTCGCGCCGCGTCTGGAGGTAGGTGTCGATCGTCCGGATCGTGTCGCTGTCCCGGTCCTCCGCCTGCGTGATCACCGAGCGCAGGTAGTCCGTGAACGCCTCGACCATGTGCTTGGCTGCCTCGGGCGTCGCCGTCGTGCGGCCGCGTGCCCAGAATCTGTCGCGTAGAACGTGAGGCTCAGACGTCGGGACGAGCCGAGAGGAGGAGACTTACTGCCTCGTGACCTCGCCGAGCAGGATCTCGCCCTCGGGACGGGGCTTGTCGGGGTTGTGCATCGCGTCGATGACAATGTTGATCATTTCGCGCACGACGGGGGCGGGCTCGACGTCAGTGTATTCGTCAACGACGAAGAACACGTTCATGAGGTCGATGCCGGTCCGGAGCGCCTCTGCAAGCAGGGACGTCAGTACATCATACACAAGCAGGGAGGAGAAGGGAGAGGGACGCACCCCGGGAGATGTCCGGGTACGCGAGAGACGCGAGACGGCCGAAGTCGCACTTGTCGTACGCGTACTGCGACTCAGGGGTGAAGAACTTGAAGGACTTGAACCATGCGTTCGACTCGGCCGTGACCTCCTCGTAGTACGGGTTGATCTTGCGTGGCCACGGCCAGTTGGCCATCGTGTCGGGGAGGTAGAGGTACTTCTGCTCGCGCCCGTCCTCAGTCTTCACGACGATGGACTTCGAGGGTGCAAGCGCGGCGGCGAAGGTGGTAGACGCAGACATGGTGTGAGCGTGTGTGGTGGGTGGTGTCAGAGGCGGTAGGGGTCGAGTGATTGTGGATGACAGAGACGGGGAGGATGGACTAGACGAGAGCGAGAACTCGAGTGAGAGACCGAGACTCAGGTGTTGAGAGACGGGGATGCTCTGGACAACCTCGCGCTGATATATGTCGCTGCCGCTGTATCAGATATTGGGGATGGGAGCGACATTTGCACAGGTAACAGGAGTTACTCCAAAGCATTCCGGATTGGGACAATACGGAAGCCCAATCGTCCGGATGTGTGGTTGCGACGGTCCTTGAGTCTCATTTGATGCGCTAAACCGGTAAGTCCATCGCATTCCGGAGCGTCGGATTGCGTTTGCTGAACGCGCATGGCGCAATGCGAGAGCGCCATTGAGAGGTGCTGCTAGAGCGGACGTCGCTTATGGAGGTTGTACGTGCGCCTGTCAAGTGTTGAAACAGCCAAGCGGAACACGTCAGATATCGAGGATCTCCAGGCACTGCGGAAGCAAGACAACGTACGCGGCACACCAGAAAAAATCCCGGAGTGGTCTGTCGAGGGTAGACGCCTGTTGATGCCTAACTCACGGCAGCAGGCGGCTGCGATGTTGCTCCATGGATCCTGTGCGAACAGAGTGCGTCACAATGTAGTATGTCACATCACGATTGCCGATTGCAGTACTCAGTCAGGTTCAAGTTGAGTGTTGCCAAGCTTGTACCGCTGTGAGGATGCCGAACGCAGTATGTCGCTGCATAAGCGGTGAGTGAACGGATATTTTGGCTGCAATGTGACCCTGAAACTCGAATGTTCGCCGTTATCTCTGCTGCGAACATGAGTGAGTAAGCTATTATTGCGAGATGCCTTCATGGTCTGGCTGACTAGCCCACAAGGTGGAGCTCTCGAATGTTGGAGAGAAGCAACTCCGACTAACACGAGGCGGCCTAGTAGTCTGCGGTGAGAGAAGGGCGTACATACTCGATTCGTGACATGGTGCGCGCGTGCGGTTTGTTACGCGAGACGGACAGCTATTGGTCAATCGGGATGAATTATTTGTCGGTACATCTGGGAGTATGACGACGGTGGATACGCCGGGCACAGTTGTGCTCTCTGGCGTGCTCCAATCGCTCGAAGCCGACGTGTGCGGATGGTTAGGAGTGATCGCTAGCGAATCGGTGCTGGATGGAAACCCGAGTCACCAAATGCAGTACTAGCAGCTCCGCGATGAAGCAAACGCAAATTGCTCACCATGGAGTCGGCTTGGCGGCTTGTCCAAGTTATTGGTACCCACGTCAGTGCTAGTTGCTGGGAATACCATTGCGTGCATCGCACTCTCTGACAGAACGGGTTGATCGTTGGACACAAACGCTCCGCAGATAGCACCGCGAGGGTCAACCGTCGGCGTGGCATGAAGACTCAGAAGAGACCTATCGAAGAATGTGAGTCATGGTGCGAAGAGCACAAGGCAGAACCCAGCGCTTGTACGGAGGAACGAGACGGCGCCTATCAAAGCTCTGAGAAACCGCCACGATGGGCCCACGTAGCGGCGTCTTGACTTTCGACCTCAACGCCTTCCGCTCTTCCATATGACGACACGACATGCACCACAACATGATAAACTCCAGCAACCAGCTCTCTCCACTGCGATATACCGTGAAACAACCCCCGAAACCTCAGCATGAACCGGCAATAATCACTCCGCTGCCTGTGCTTGGAGCCTTTTGCCCCGATTTTGTGAGGCGAACGCGTCTGACTGCGCGCGTAGCCGTCGCGAATCGCTCTCCGGTCCCATGAATCGCAGCGCAGAAGTCAGAACTCGGCGACTCGGCGGAATCGATGGGCCCGCGATAACGGGTCTTCTCCATCTTTTTTGTGCACGAGAAACGCCGTCCGCGTGGAGCCTTCTAGGAGGGAAGGCTGGTAGACTGGCCTTCCAGATTTGGATCGCTCCTAGTCCGTACCCACGAAACGTCGCTCGCGGCGACAGATGGGCGTAATGACATTTTAGGTAGTACGTTGAAGAAGGACACGAAACTGACAGCTCCGGTCTTGGACGGGGCATCGACAACCTTGCTGCAGGTGGTACGATGCGGTACGTCGCGTAGAAGGTTCCGTACAGGTTCGTATCTTTGGCTCTGACTCTGCTCCGCCATACAGATAAGGGCATCCACGACACGGATTCTCATGGTCCAGATCCCAGAATACGGGGAATTGGACGTAAACGTGCGCTAAGGTACGGCATTTAGCACTTTCCAGACAGAGGCCAGGGCGCGCCGTTGTCGTGCGAGTCTGATTGGTGTGTTCAATACTATTCAGGTGTCTCCCCCAGGACTCCCGCAGGCGGGGCGCGACGCTCCATAGCAGTGATGGCGTTTGTCACGTACTGCCAATGTCGAGATGGCGCTGTAACCCTCATTGACAAACGCAATCAGCAAACTCCAACGAAAAGATCATGCCACCTTGTACCGTTCTACATTCTCGGGGGTGAGCTGGTGGGTGGATAGCGACAGGTGCTCCGTCTACAAAGCATGACAGTGAGAGGCTTAGCAGCCCCCCGTTTGCTCCAAGTAGCGTCACGCCCGACAACCTCGTTCGCCTCACCGCACAAGTCCATCTTTGCGCTCAACTCTCGGCCGCCGTGGAAGCCTCATCTCACATCGTCACGATGACCATAGACCTCACCCAGCTAGCCAAAGAGAGGCTCTCTGGTGTTCCTCTCACCGGCGCCCGACTATACGTTGCTCTTGCGGGTATCGCGCTCGTATGGGCAATCAAGTCGATCATCACGACATCTCTTAGGAGGCGGAAGATGCCTCCAGGACCGCCTGGCGTCCCACTCCTCGGCAACGTCTTCGACGTCCCAAGCAGCATGCCTTGGTTCAAGTTCACGGAATGGAAACAGCAATACGGTACGGTCCGGACTCCATAGCGTCACCATTCTTCGACTGACAGAATCTGCCAGGGCCTATTTACTCTCTCAACATGGCGGGTCAGCCCGTCGTGGTAGTTAACAGCCACAAAGCCACGGCCGATCTCTTTGGTGCGCTTCTCCCCTGCTCCATTCTTCGCGAAGGACATCCATTGACGCCCGCATCGGTCCCGTCTGGCTATTTGCCTCTCGTTCCTTCCCTCAGATCGCCGCTCCAACATCTACAGTGACCGCCCGCGGCTGGTCATGGCGAGCGAGATTCTTACTGGCGGGATCTTCATGGTCTTCTCTGGCTACACCGAAGTGTGGGTGATGACATCTCAGCGATCCAGCGTACTCCTCACTGACGCGTGCTTCTTCTTCTTGCGTGGCTTGGCAGTTGGCGCAAGATGCGCCGAGCGGGACACGAGGGCTTCAACCTGCGCGCGTCGGAGCAGTACCAGCCGATGCAGGCCCGCGAAGCTGGGCTGACCGTGCTCGACCTCCTCGCCCAGCCTGACACGTGGGAGGATCGTCTCAAGCGGTTCGTCTTGTTCCCTCCACTCCCACTTCCGTAGTTCTCCCGCTGACAGAGATCTGCGATTGCGTTCATCTCGATAGGACGACGACATCGAGCATCCTGACTGCAGTGTATGGCTGGCCGCGCATCAGCGGCAAGGACAAGCCTGTCGTAGACAGGATCCACGCACACACCGCGCGCATTGCCAGTGCCGTCGTCCCTGGCCGATACCTTGTCGACATCCTCCCGATCATGAAGCACCTCCCTACGTCGATCGCAAAGTGGAAGCGCGAGGGTCTCCAGTGGCACGAGGCAGAGACGAAGATGTTCGAAGAGTTCAACCAAGGCGTTAGCGATCGCATGGTGCGTGTCGCCCATCTTGGATCTTGGTATCTTGGCTTTCGGTGTATATTGACAGCCCGTTGCGCAGGCAAAGGGCGACTCGCCAACCTGCTTCGTCGCGTCACTCGTAGAGACTGAGCAGCGCCACGGGCTCACTAAGAAAGAGGCGGCTTGGCTAGCGGGAATCATGTTGTACGTTCGCCGCTCCACACTTCTTGCCTTCGACACAACCGTGCTCACCCGAGGCCTTCTAGCTCTGCGGGCGCAGAAACGGTACGTCCTTGCTCACCTTCTCACCCCTCCTCTCCCGATCGGCGATTGGCACTTGGCACGACTCCCTCGGAGCCGTGTAGAGATCGCAATCTCGAGCCCAGAGTGTGTCGCTGTGTGTCCACGCTGTGTTCTGACCTGGCTCTTTCTCGCGTTTGTCCAGACTTCGGCGTCCATGATGAACTTCGTGCTCGCCATGCTTCTTTTCCCCGAAGCGATGCGCAAGGCACAGCGCGAGCTCGACGCGGTCGTCGGCCGCGACCGCGCGCCCACGTTCGAAGACCGGAAGAACCTGCCCTACATCCGCGCCATGGTCAAGGAGGTCCTCCGCTGGCGCCCCGTCGGCCCGCTCGCAGTCCCGCGACGCGCGACCGAGGTGAGCAGCCGCCGTGCGCGCGCTCCCATCCACAGTAGTGCTGGAATGCTCATCCTCTGTTCTAGGACGACTGGTACGAGGGCTACTTCATCCCGAAGGGCACGACCGTCATCCCCAACGTGTGGTACGTCCCTCTCGCCTTCACAGCGTGTGTTCCTGTTTTGGTCCTTATCATCGCGACGCGTTGCAGGGGCATGAACCACGACCCGGAGATCTTCCCCGACTTTGACAACTTCCGCCCCGAGCGCTTCCTCGACGAGTCGGGCAAGATCGACATCGCCCCGCCCGACACGCACGGCATGGGCCACGTCACGTTCGGCTTTGGCAGGCGGTACGTCGTCTCGCCGCCGCACTCTGCTTGTCCCACGGGCCGCTGACACTGAGGGGGTCATGGCAGGATCTGCGTCGGCCTGAACTTCGCGAACCAGGCGCTGTTCATCAACTTTGCCACTCTCCTGTGGGCGATGAACATCTCCAAGGCCGTCGACCCCGCGACCGGGCGCGAGATCACGCCAGACCCGAACGCGCTCGTCGACGCCGGCGTCGTTGTGTACGTCCCCCCCTGCTCCGTCGCCTCTTTCTCTGTGCTGACGATGTGATGTGTGCATGTACTAGTGGACCGGCGCCGTTCCCCTGCAAGATGACGCCGCGGTTCCCCGAAGTCAAGGCCGTGCTCGAGCGCGAGCTCGCGCATGCTGCGTGAATGGGCCCGATTGGACGTGTGCGCAACCCTCAGAGTCCCCAAACACGCAATCCAGACGTATGAGGAGGGTTTGGCAGTCGTATTCTTGCTGTGGTATCGACCGAATTCTCGCGATCGATCATGTATGTATCATAAAAGCGTAGTTCGACCAACGAATGTCTATTATCCGATCTGTTCACACCGGTACCCTTGAAAACTTGCATTCTGAAGCTTGAGTTCGAAAGTTGACGAGGCGTTTGATATGATGCCTGGCGGTCTCGCTGAGACACTTCTCATCCGAGCACGGTGGACGGCTTGCACAGACTCAACCTTGCCACCCTCCCGTCTGGCGGCGCGAGCGCGACTGCTCGATGACCCCCAAACCTCAACTGACGTCGACAGCACCGAGCACGGAGGTACCGAACACGAATCTTCCTGGCGTCTCAACCTTGAAGGCGCGCCCTAGGGCTTCCATAACAAGCAACGGCGACTCCAACCTGACTCCCGTCTGCCATCGCTCGGCGCGCCCCCGATTCCTGACTCCCAACGCATGCCACCGGTGAGTGTGAGAAGGCCGCCGGGCATTCAACTCAGTGAACCTTAGCTGCGCAGTGCCAGTGCGTCTACGAGTCCGAGTCGTGTAGTCAAAGAGTTAGGTCAGAAGGCGTTCCGCGAAGCTGCCAGTGCGCACCCCTCGCGTCTCTCTATTACAGTACGTAGGCGTCCAGATAAGCTCGACCTTGAAGCGCGCCTGCCCTGGGCCATGGCCGGTGGCCATTGACACGCCAAGGCTCGCTCGTCGTCGGCATGAAGCATCCGAAGCGCGTTCGATTGCATGGCCCGGGAACCGTTCATGGAGACATTTCAACTTGTTCAGAGGGCCCGGCGGAGCGAGTGAGGCGCGTCGGAGAAGGCGCTGTCGGTCACGGCGACCGTGTCGGGGGTTAGCAATCCACGTCGGCTACAACATCGTATAGCTCCATTGCGCCATCCAAGGCAGAGAGAATGGGCACAACGGTCATGGTACCACCGTACCACACAGGTAAATGACAAGAAACGTATTGCGTTCTATTGGTATCGAAACACTCGTCGTTGGAGACACGATGCTACTGCTACCTATCCTTACACAGAAAACCACTCAGTCATACAGAGTTCGTCAACGTCCGTGCCGTGCGGTCGGGGGCTACATGACTGCGCACACACATCGCGCGCATCCTCCCTGGTGCACGCCCTCGTCCTCCGCAGCAGCCCTCTCCTTCACGGAGCTGGCTTTCCCCGGAGGCGGTGGGACGGCCAAGGTGGCGTCCGAGGGGAGTCACTTGCCCGCCGGTGGCTTAATGGCCGCCGGGAGCGGGCAGGGGTCGATCCTGGCCTGAGCCTCGATGAGGAACGGCACCGTGCCGGGGTTTCCCTACGCGAAAGACAAATGCACCGTCAGAAACCGTGCGCGCGACATGAGGAGCGCAAGCAAAGACTTACGATGATGTACCACGGGTAGCCCATCTCGAACGGCTTCGCGTCCTCGATCGCCTTGAGGTGCGCGTCCGTGAGCCGAATCGAGAGCGCCTCGACGTTCGCCATCAGGTGCTCGACCTTGCGCCCGCCCACAATCGGGAACACATGCGGCGCCTTGTGCATCACATACGCAATGGCGACGGCCGTGATGTTCTTCGCCCCCACCTCCTGTGCAATCTTCTCGAGGACGAGGCACACAGCGCGTTCCTCCGGGGTGCGCTCCCACTGCGGGCCCATGATCGTGCGCCCTTTTTCGCCCGTCTGGCGGCGCTGCTCCTCCTCGGCGTCGGTGCGGATGTGCCCGCCGCCAAGGACGGAGAAGGCGGCGATCGCGAGCCCCTCGTGCACGCACATGGGCAGGACTTCGCGCTCGATCTCGCGTTGGAGGACGGACCAGGGGGCTTGGTAGATGACGAAGGGCGTCTTGCCGTGCTGGCGGGCGTACGCGTTCGCCTTCACGACGAGCCACGCGGGCACGTTCGACACGCCCTGTAGAGGGAGGACGAGTCAGTGTGAGTATGAGAATGGGGAAAGGAGTGGGGGGGAGACGTACGAGGTAGAGGACCTTGCCGGCGAGGACGAGGTTGTGGAGGCCGTCCATGATCTCCTCGACGTCGGCGATGTTGTCCCAGTAGTGGACATAGAGGATGTCGATGTAGGAGGTGCGAAGGCGCTTGAGGCTGCTCTCGACGGAGAGGTTGAGGGACTTGATGTTGTTGCCGCAGTAGTTGACCTTCTGGGCGATGGACGTGTCTGCGATGTGGGGGTTGTTCGTGTACTACGGTGTACGCATGTCAGTGTCGCGTTGTGACCTGGAGCGAGAATACAAACAGACCTTTGTCGCGAGGATGAGCTGGTCACGGATACCGCGAGCCTCCTGCCATTCGCCAATGAAGGCCTCTGAAGAGCCGCTTTGGCTGTGCAGAATGGGCGGTTAGCGGCGAGTGCAAAGTCTAAGATTGGAGATGACGCAAGGGCGCGCTTACTATTGGTTGGCGGTATCGATGAAGTTGCCTCCTCCCTGGAAGTAGGCGTCGAGGAGGCGGAAGGAAGACTCCTTGTCCATGGAGCCCATTCCTGCGTTCCATTGGTCGCCGATGCTCATTCCACCAAGTACGATGGGAGAGACATGGATGGCTGCGCGAGGCGCCAGCTTGCGGTAGAAGCCGAGGCGGGTTGGGGGCTCTGGGGCGGGGTCGAACATGACTGACTGGGCGGATGCGAAGGAGGATGCTAGGCAAGATCGGGGACGGTGGGGGTCGGGGAGGTCGTCGACGATGATTTATAGATGCTGGAGTGTGAAGGGAGAACTACTAGGAAGCCGAGGCTGGGATGAGAGTGGAGGGAACTGCGAGAGTGGTCGTGCGTGTGGGGTGGATTCGAATCGTCCGGCATGGCCGGAATGACGAGAAGGGGAGTAATTGTGCGCATGAGGAAAGCCCGAGCGGAGAATGGGAACTGTCGCCGAAGACAAGAATCGACCGACGGTGGCCACCCAGATAGACACTCGACGCCCAGAATCAGCTGAGCCCTGCGGACCCTCAGAGGAGCGCCAGAGCAGCGCTCGATGTCGTTCGAGTCGTTCTCCAAACCCACTCGCTCGGTACCCGTGCGAATCGACCCGCCCCGTCGGACTGGGTCTCCCACAGATCTGATCTCACCTGTCACCCCGATTTGCACGCTTAGTCAGCAGCCTCGTATACGTCCGCTTCAGGCACTGGACTCGCTCCTCGCTCCTGTCCAATGTCAAACAGATATCAAACGCGGCGACTGCCCAGAGTGGGCCCATTCCACACATCTCCCCACGTCCTAACGTACTCTTACATTAACTCACGAGTAGAACCGCGCCTCGCGCAGCTGACATTGACTCAGCGACTGACCATGGTCTTCCGTCATAAGGATCGCTCCGACCGCGACCAGCGAGCGTGTTCGCCCAGCGTCCTCCGACCTTCTTCCTCCTCATGAGCTCCAACACCCCTCTTGTCGTTCCTTCCGTGCCCCGCGCGTCTACCATTCTTCCATTATCTTCGTCTTCGGTGATCGCTGCGCTAGCCGGCCTCTTCGTCGTCTATATCGCCCACTTCCTCGTCCGCGGCGCCCTCACCCGCCGCAAACTTCCTCCAGGTCCCCCGGGGCTCCCGATTCTTGGCAATCTTTGGGACGTCAAGGGAAAGGCATGGATTCAGTACACAGAATGGGCCCGAACATATGGCCCCATATTCTCCCTCAACATGGCTGGCAAGCCCATCATCGTCCTCAGCTCGCATAAAGTGGCCGGCGACCTCCTCGACCGCCGCTCCACCATCTACAGCGATCGTCCAAAGACCATTGTCGCCGGCGAGTTCCTCACCGGCGGCGTCTTTCTCGTCTTCACCCTCTACGGTGAGCTCTGGAGACGCATGCGTCGTGCCTCCCACGAGCAATTCAGCTTCACCGCCTGCAAGAAGTACCAGCCGGTCCAGACGCGAGAAGCGTACGCCCTCGTTTCAGACCTTCTCGCCGACCGCCATGACTGGAGGGAGCACCTGATGCGGTACGTGCCCTCATACCCTTGCTGCGCAACCACATTTGCTCACCGCGTCCCCCTTCTTCTTCTCGCTTCTCGACATCGTTATTGGTCCACAGCTCCGCAGCATCCTCGATCCTGTCTGCACTGTACGGCTGGGACCGCCTCGACCCCTCCAACCCCCTCGTTCACCGCATCCACGAGCACACCGGGCGAATCGCCTCCTCGGTCCTTCCCGGGCGGTTCATGGTCGAATACCTCCCCTTCCTCAAGCACGTCCCCTCCTGGACAGGCCTCGCGCCCTGGAAGACCTGGGCCGAGACCTGGCACAAGCGCGACACGGACATGTTCATCGAGTTCCTCGAAGACACGACCAAGAAGGCGCACAAGGGCGACGCGAACGCCGCGCAGAGCTTCGCAGCCGGCCTGGAGGAGGACAAGGCGCGCCACGGCCTCTCGACAAAGCAGATGGCGTGGCTCGCGGGGAACATGTTCGGCGCCGGCGCGGAGACAGTGCGTCTTCCCCCTCTCTGTCCTCGCACCTCCGTTGCTGATTCGACCTCCTCTCTCTGTCATGACAGACCGCAGGCCAGCTCATCATCTTCGTGCTCGCGATGGTCCTCCACCCTGAGGTACAGGCGCGCGCACAGGCGGAGATCGACGCCGTCGTCGGCCGCGACCGCGCGCCGACGTTCGCGGACCGCGACAGCCTGCCGTACATCCGCGCGTGCGTGCGCGAGACGCTGCGCTGGCGCACGGTCGGGCCCCTCGGCACGCCGCGCGCGACGAGCCAGGACGACTGGTACGAGGGCTACTACATCCCCAAGGGCACCGTCGTGCTCGAGAACGTCTGGTGCGTGCACTCTGAACGCTCTGCGATGGCTGGTGGGGATGCTGACAGTCATGGACGCCTTTTCTATTACGTGCATTTTAGGGCGATGAACATGTACGTGTTGCACCTTGGGACACGGTCGTGAAGGGTGGTGCGCTGACATGCTTCGGTATGCGACATCAGGGATCCCAATGTCTTCCCCGACGGCGACGTCTTCCGGCCAGACCGATTCCTCGACGAGAGCGGGCAGAACGAGATCGCGCCGCCCGACACGCACAACATGGGCCACGTCACGTTCGGCTTCGGCAGGCGGTCAGTCCCCTCTCGCGTCCCCTGAGTGGCAAGTGCACTGGCAGCTGACACGCGCCCGCAGGATCTGCGCGGGGTACAACTTCGCGAACCAGTCGCTCTTCATCGACATCGCGTGCCTGCTCTGGGCGTTCAACTTCCGCAAGGCCAAGGACGAGTTCGGGCGCGAGATCACGCCCGACGCGGACGACATGAAGGACGGCGGGCTCGTCGCGTGCGTGCTCCTCTATTCCTCCTTCTCCGACGGTTGCTGATTTGAGTGTGCGTAGGGCCCCGCCGGAGTTCAAGTGCGAGATCGTCCCGCGCCATCCGGAGGTCGCGAGCATCATCGAGCGCGAACGCGAGCGCGTGCACGCGTGAGTCGGGACTAAAGAACCTCGAGACCGTGGACCTGTTTCTATGATTGCCCGTGTGGTATCTATTCCTTGCTGAGTTGGTTAGACGGGCCGGATATGAAGGACGGGAGTCGTGTCGACTGTCTCTAACACCACTGTATCGAGTACCTACCTTCTTCAACAGCTGCATTACTATCCACCTAATTCTGAACTTATGTGCGAACTCTCACTCCCGCATCCTTCCCTGGGTATGCGCAGTGTCTATTCACTAACTTTCCTCTCTCCAAGTCAGCTACGCTGAAATGCATCTCCGTTCCTCACAAACAGTCCGATCACGACCTAGTCCGAGTCCTACACATCCTGAACGTAGTACCGATCCAAGACACAGTCCAAGACCCCCCGGTCCCCGGATCACACCTGTCCTATCCACACCACGCCCTACGACGGGCCCACATACTTGTACACCATCAGCCTCTCAAACCCTCCACAATACTGGTTCCCCGCACCCGGCGGCAAGGGGCACAGCGAATCACACTCCTCCAAGCCCACGCGCACCGCGCCCGCCCCCAGCCCCGCGCCGCTGCACTGGCAGTCCTCCGCGTCCTCCACACCGGCCCACGGCAGGCCGACGCGCTGGCAGCGCACGACGCACTGGAAGACGAGGTCGAGGTTCGTCGGGAACGTGTGGTGCTGCACCGGGCTCGCGAACGCGGGCGCGCCGGGCGTGTCGAGGAAGCAGCCTTGCAGCGTCCAGCCGCCGCCGGGGAGCGCGGGGGATTTGTAGATCTGTCCGAGGAGGACGCAGGGGCCGGTCAGTGCCAAGGCCAACAATCAAAGAGTTTGATTTTCAAACCGCGGATCGCGGGGACACGCGGGCCTGTGATCCCGACTCTCCAGCTCTCTGACAAGCCTGAGAAGTCGGAACTCGAGGCTCGAGAGGCGAATGAGAATGAGTCCTTACCTGGACACGCCAGGACCCGCCGCAGGCAAGGTCCTCATCCCCAGAGCAGGGTAGGTCGCACTCGGAGACCGGCGCGCTCTCGGGCGTGCCTGCGAGCCCGGTGCCGCAGTGGCACTCGTTGCTGTACTCGACGCCGGCGTACCTGAAGTCGCGGGAGTCGCAGAGCTCGATGCACGCGGCGGGGCTGTTGTTCGGGAGGAGGGTCGTGACGACGCCTGTGAGGAGGCGGGAAGGTACGTCGACCGCGCACGGGTAGACGGTCGTCCAGTTGAGAGGGATGGTGGGAGGGTCGAATGCGAGGGTTCCTCCTGCTGAGAGGAAGAGTGTGAGTGTTAGGAGAGGGAACTTGAGGTTGGCCATTGTGAGTAGGTCCACAGTATCCTAGAGTGCATTCGACGTCGTTTTATACTCGTTTTGTCGGGTCGCGCCCCGTGCACTAGATGCTTGGAGAGCTGTGGTAGACGTGGACTCGGACGATCCAGACGCGCCAGGAGTCCGTGCTAGATGACCCAGGTGGAATTAGCGAGGCGGGATGTCAACGGCCAGGAACACCTACATTCATGTTGCACGTAGTGGTCGTTCCTGACTAGAGACTGGCGTAAGTGACTGAAACGAAGTCAAGAATGTATGCTCCAACCCAGGGCTGTCATCTCGTGCTTTGGTGTGAGCCGCTGGCGGGACGGCATATGACTAGACTCGTGGAAGGCACAGATGGAGTAGAACAACATAGAATATACGAACAACTTCGCCGAGGCCAATAGTAGTATAGAACAGACCAGCTGAATGTAATGGAGAGAAATCGTCCTACGAATCTTAGTGCCAGTGCGTCAGGTCGAGTAGGTCTTTGCGGAGTCGCAATCCATGCCTGAGAGGTTAATGAGCAAGCAATCGGAGCCATCTACACAGGAGAAACTCACTTGGTTTGCATGTGGTGCGCAAGACCCGCGATATCGTGCGGCATGTGCCAGTACTCCCATCTGACCCGTGTGTTCCCTTCCACTGCTTCGACGCAGAGCTTACACTTAGGTGATCGCCCCGTCTCCGCCATGTATGCCTGGATCGCATTGACTTCGCCAGGAACCACGCCGTACGCGGGAAACTCGGGTATCTCTGCCACGTTCAGGATCTTCAGGCTCGCAGTGAGGGAATGATCGTCAAAGAAAGCTCGACCAGCCAGAGGGCCACGGAGACCTTTCCTACGAGGCCAATCGGTCAGCTAATCGTTCACAATAGAGAAGATGTCGTCATCAGCTCACTTGAACTCGAGTACGTTGCGATACCACCGCACTTCTCTGATAACATGGCTGACCTATAACGCCGACCATCATTGAGCAAGCCCATGTTTACAAGCACACTCCTACGCCAGATTGACTCACCAGTGTGGCCCATCGAGTCATCTCCGCAGGGCTCCAACACGAGCACACGAGCCGGCTGTCGATGACCAGATCGTCCATCACGGAGTGCGAAACGTGCTCGTTGAAACCCAACGCGTTCAGCGCCGTCTTCGCGTCCTCCTCTCCATCCTGCATCGCCTTCATCCACGGCACCCCGGTTTGATTTGCATACGCAATCGGGCGCCACCCGTCGTTCCATTCGAGCTCAGGATGCGCCGTCTGCCAATGCATGCCAATGTCCTGCGCGGAGAGTGCGTGCGCCGCGGTCCACGGGCGGTCCGGACCACAGGCGGTACAGACGAAGAGCGAAGTCGCCTTGGTCAGCTCAGAGTCGAGCTGTGCCATGCTGTAGTCGGGGAGCGGAGTCTTGTTGGGAAGATTCCTCTCTCGCTCGCGATGGAGCATCTCGACCAGGTAGCGCTTGACCTGCGCGACGTAGGCGTCCACCTCCTGGTAGAGTTGCGCCCGGACTGCGGAGATGCGCGAAAGCGTGACGACCGTGTGCGCGTCGTTCTCGACCGTGAGCGCGGAAAGTGAAGGCAGGAGGCACGTATCGTGAGAGTTGGGCAAGTATGGGCGGATGGCGGGAGGAGCGACTTGGGCGAAGTACGAGAAGCAGACCGCGACTTCTTTGCGACGTTGCTTGAGGCGCTCCTCGTAGGCTGCGCGGCGGCGGCGTTCTCGCTCTTCCTCGATGAGCTCTTCCAGCTTCGGAAGAATATTCGTCCAGACTGACGGAGAGAAAGGTGATGGTGTGAGAACTTCGTGTGATAGACGAAGTAGAGACGGCTAACTTACTTCGATCCGTGAGTGGTCGGGGCTGTCTGAGTATGTTGGCCCAAGCGGCTTTGTGCGACGGGAAATCCGCCTCAGCGTATCCGGCTTCTTGCAGCTTCCTCTTGATGCTATGATTTTCCTGAGTTAGCTAGGACATAACAGAACGCATAGAGAGCGAGATCCTACTCCAAGCTTCGTTGTGCCGCTATATCCACCTTGCTCTGAACGACTTGCTGTCGCCATTTATCAATTGCAAGGCCGCGCTGGATTTATGAGATCAGTATACGATCCTTGTCATGCAGTCGATATATGTTAGAAATACCGTTTGCATCTCCGTGGCATAGATTGTGCGCCCTTCCGTGAACGATTTTAGCAGGGCTGGCGCGTCCGCACGTACTAGCTCCAGCAGGGCTTGCAGCACAGCAAGCACCTCGGGCACAAAGTACACGCAGGCACTGCTGTTGTCGGCAGCGTTGCCCGTTGCACGCAAGGTGACTGAATGGAGATGCTAGGTTATCAGGCGCAATGCAGTGAGCATATCGTGAATGAATAACTGACAAGACACGTTATCGTGTAATCCGGCAACGAGTAGCGTGTAGAAAGCTTCGCGCTTGTCCTTCTGCACTTGCTGCAGCTCCGGGATTCGTAACATGGTACCACGCACAATGCTAGCAACTTCGATTAGCTGAGACCAGTCGGGTGTAGAAGCCTCCGACGCACTTGGCTTTGTAGCAAGGCGCGCAGAAGCGCAGCATGAGTGTCGAGTCTATTTTGGTGGACCGCTCGATCCCGCATGCCTGTAAAAGGATGATGATAAGTACGACCGGATATAAGGAATGCGAACTCACAAAGCAATATTGATCGAAGAGAAAGGCTGCGTATCGTGGCTCCGGGAGGTACTCTGGGCACTCAGGCAACCCGGGCACGTTCCTGCGTGCGGCCCTCCAGAGGTGGCGATTGCTCTTCGACATGAAAGTGTCGCGTAAAGTCTTCGATGCGCGTGCTAGGTGCAGTAGGTCGAGTGGCATGAGCCAACCGACGATCTGTAGGATAGTGAGCATGAGCGGTACTGCCTCGAAAATGTGCATGTACTTCGTAGAAGATATCCATAGGCATGGTCATGATCGTCTTGAGCCTTGCAGTCCGCACGCGTGCGACTTTACTCTTCTCTGTTGAGGCCTTGGGTTTCCGCAGTTTGCGGCTGTTCTCCGGTGATCCAACGAACGGCGTAATGACTGGGGTGCGAGTGAGGGCGATTTGAAGGCATTCCGTACGCCTTGCGTCGTCAGACGTGGAAGTACCAGTGTATGGCTCGGAGGAGTCCATCGCAAGGAGAGAATGTTTGGTGAGAACTCCAAGAAGCCCGAGCCATCCAATATTTGACTTGGTTTGAGGTGTCAAAGGTCATACACGTACTACGCGGCGAGTGGCCACGTCCGGACGCGATTGACGGGATAAAAGACAATGATAGATGTTGCCAAAGGTTCCCATAGAACATACAGAAAGTCTTCATCGTCGTGCAAACTCAACGTGAGTGCGCGGATTGTGGTCGTTTCGGAACGATAGAAAGTGCCTTCATGTTGCCATTGATGCGCGAGGTGACAACGAACTGCGCGGCTGAGTGGCACATAAGTTGGTCCGTTACCGTTCAACGATGATGCTTGCTATGCTTGAAGCTTGAAGCTTGCAGCTCCGTATGCCGACCCAGAGTAGGCTCGCAAGCCACAGCGCAGTTACTCGACGGTGAGTTACTAAGCAGTACTACCCCTGGGCGCTTCTGTAAGCAGTCTCGGCATGTCGGTCCGGGTCGTGCCGATTGCGACTCCGTTTAGCTCCGTCTCCGACATGGCCAGCGCGGCTTGGAAACTCTCACTGCAGTCACTCCACAATAGGCTCAGGTTCTACTACCTCGAGCTCGCGAATTCTCACTCGACTGCAGGAGAGGAACTTTGCGGCTGTCCGGTTATGCGCTGAACGAACACACATTCACTGAACATGATAGTGCGCCACGGCCGTGCTTGGACTCGACACACATCTGCTCCCGTCCCACTTCGTTATTAACAGTTCAACATGACACGGCCACTGAAACGTGCTTAGTAGAAGACACCTAGAGTTGTGAGTGTTGACTCGATCTACGGCGTTCAAACATGGCGTTCAGAAGTGACCGGTGGCCGGCGCTCTGGAGGAGGGTCTTGCTTCAACCTCGTCGCGACCTGGCAGCTTTCCCTTTCAATTTGCACCTCTCATCGTAGACTTCCCATGGCATTGACACGCTATTGCATCCTTGATGATTGATTCTCAGGCGTGTCTCCGAAAGGCATTGCGGTGCAGCGTTGTCATGACAATCATTCCAGTCTGTTGCGACTAGTCGCCGCAGTGTGAACGCTAGGTGAGCAATGCGGCCAGCTCACGCTCTTCTTGATTTCTGACACCCTGCTACATGCATCCAATCCAACATGATGAGCCCCCAGGGCGATTCGTACTGGGTAGGAATCATATGAAGTTGATGGTGTCCGCTCGAACCCCGGACCCGATCACAGACGAGTCAACCCGAATCCATCTGTCAACTATGTAGCCTTCTTGATCAACGGCGGCATTGGTCGCTTGGAGGACCAATCGACGTTCGCCCTACCTCCTACTAGTAGCTTGGTTGACGGGGTCATGGCGTCTCTGTCATAAGTGCAATTCCAACCTCCGGACCAAGTTCGCTCAACTCTTCTCAGCTCCTCCATCTACTACATACCGATTTACCACTCCCTTAGCAATGTCCGCCCGGGCCACTTTGGTGGAGGATGACGACCCCCGGATCGTCTACTCTCCTGCAAGCAGCTGGGCCGCGGCGCCAATCGCGACTGGCAGCGGCACCACACACAGCCCCTCCTCTGAAGACGTGACTGCGACTCTCAATTTCACAGGTACGCAACTCCGCATCGTGAGTAGACTGCCGCGGTCGATGAACCATGCATATGCATATCGTAGGCACCGGATTCGAAGTCGTCCTGTTCGCCCAGCAGCCGTACCATCCAGACTTCATACTCGTCGCATGTCACTTGGACGATAGGTTCTACTCCTCTTTTCCCGACTACCCAATAGCGCTGGACTTCACCAACCCGTACGAGCACTACTACCCAGACGGCATTCCCTCCACCGTCCCAGCGAACATCACATATTGCAGTGATCAGAATCTCACATTCGGAAACCATACGCTCATTCTTGAGAGCAACGGTGGCGATCAGGTACAAGATTTCGCGTTGGACTACATCCGCATCTTTGGCGAGGAGATCGCCACGAGCACCACATCCTCATCAACGCACACCACATCAACGTCGACGACCTCCACCACAACGACCACAACCCTGGGCGCACAGTCCGACGCAGCTCCACGAGCCAGCATATCGCTCGCACCAGTAGTCGGGGGAGCTGTAGGCGGCGGCATCGCGCTCGCACTGATCGTGCTCGCCGTGCTGTACTGGTTGCGCCGATGGCGACGTCGCAAGGCAGCTGCTCAAGCGCATTGTGAGTGACGTCTGACCTGCTTGAGACACCCAAGACTGACCCCAGGCCGCAGATGCCCAGGTCTGGGGCACCCAGTGGCAAGGGAATAACCAGGGCAGTATGTCGCAGGCGGAGATAGGTATAGGGCCTGGGAAGCAGATCACCATGGCACCTGCATCGTCGCGCTCCTCCCGCCCTGCGGAACCTGCTCTGAGCTCCCCGCCCGTGTCTTCCCAGCAAGAACGAGCCAGTCGAACGTCAGGCTCTGCCGTGAAGCCCGTGACACCGTCCGAGGAGACCGCCCCCACACCGGCCATCAGTCATGCAGAGGATTCTGGGTGGCGGTCCAGGAGCGATGTGGTGGTGCTACCTCCACCATATACGGAAGACTAGAGAGGGTTCGTCTGGCTTGAGGGTATATGGACCCTCATTCGTCAGTCTCCTGGGTGTATGGGATGTATTGATAACAATGTACAACGCTGCAAAGACCATCAGCACCAGTGCCATTGACCATCGAGGACCACTTACTAGAAGTTACAACTATCTAATGATCCGACTCACAACAGCTACCCTCGCCTTGGTCCCCGTCCTCGTCTCTCGCCTCCTCCTCTTCATCTTCGGCCTTCCGCTTCGCCTTCCCGCCCTTCCTCCCACCGGCTCCCTTCCCATCCACCTTCTTCCCCTTCGCATCTCTCAGCTTGCTCGCCATCTCGACGGCCGCTGCGACTTCCGTGCGATACGCCTCTAACTCGTTCTCATCGAGCTGCCCTTGTCCGCCTGACAGCCGGTTGAGCACCGAGACCTCTGTGCGCCACACACCCATACCCTCCTTCGCAAGCCTGTCCCGCGCAGCCGCGCTCCTGACCTGACCAGATGCGGGGACATCGAACGCGGGCGTCTCGAGGACGAGCGGAATGTCGCGTGTGCGCGGGTCGGCGAGGATGTGCGCGAAGGTGCGCAGACCAAGATGTCCTCTGGGAGGACGAGTTGCGGCGTCAGCGACGGAGGGCAGCACGAGAAACGGGGCGCACTGACAAGCCAATGTTCTCGTGTCGGTCTTTCTTGCTCCTCAGCGCACCTTTCGAGTCGTTGATGTGCATACCTCTCAAATACGACATACCGACCTCGCGGTCAAATTCAGCCACTGCATTGCCAAGGCATTAAGTCAGCAGAGACTTAGACTCGGCTCGGCATGGGCCGCCGACGTACTTGTCGCCCTACCAAGTCTGATCAGTCATGGACAACGCACGGCATGTGACATGTAGACTACTCACTCCCAACCCTCTCGGGTCGTGATGTCATATCCCTGCGCAAAATTGTGAGGTTGAGGTCTTCGGACACTCGCGATAGTGCTTACTGCTGCGTACATATGGCCTGCGTGACAGAATAAGTTAGATACAGAAGCTGGTAACACGAGCTTCCGTGACACAGCAGGCCAAATTGAATTGTTTCGGCCTCTGCTGCCGAAGCAAAATCGGACGCTATCCCAGTAACTACTATGGACGCCTCCGCGTGAAAACCAGAACTCGTCATGCCCGCGTCCATCTCGCGCGCGACGTCCAACGACGCGGTCAGCACACGGACGGAAGAACTCGCCTGCTGCGCCCACGGTCCCTCATCCGTCTCCGGATCACCACAAGACGGATTCAGAAAGCGCACCCCTGCTCTGGAGACTGCAGCGCTGTCCAGAACGCTACACCTCTGTCGTGCACTGGCTCACCCGTGCCTCCTCCACTCCCGTGTCGCGCCGCTACACGCGCTCGCCCATCGTCTACTCTCTTAGCACAGACTTCCGAGCCCAAGCGCGAGGGTTCCGCGAGACTGAGAGAGGAAAGCGCACTCACACGTATCCAAGCACACGCCCACCCGAGTCTTATCATCGACTTGCTTGACGATCCCGCCAAGATCAGAGAAGCGCGAACCTATCACGTTGCCAGAGCCTGCCTGTGTACGTAGTCGGACGTGAGTGTCGAGTTGGGACTGGAGCAGGGAGCGACATACCATGTTCTCGATGACAATGACGACGCTCTCCGTAGCTTTGTGAGCACGATTGACGCATTCCGCTACGAACGCGATGGACTCTTCTATAGTGGCAGCTCCGACCGTGGAGCCAGGACTCGGTTGACCTCAACATTATGTTGTAGGGAGTGAGAGTAACAGGAAGACTTACTGGAAGTTGTACAGCTGTAATCCGAGTTGCTCGCACCTCTTCAGGTCGTCGAGGAAGCATTCGTATGACTTCTCCCTCTTCTCTCTCCGGGGCAGCGTCAATGAGGAACATAGGGAACAGGGAAGGACACAACATACTCACTTGTCAGGGTTCCCAAGATTGACGAGGTAGCTTCCGTGAGGAAGAATGACGGACGGATCGTATCCGAAAGCCTTCATGCGAGACTTGAACTTGGCGATAGATTCGTCTTTCAACGGGTCGGAGCTCCACTTGCGCTGCGACTTCAAGAAGATAGCGAAGGCGTTCGCGCTGAGCATTGAATTCCATCACCGCAAAGCACAGACAGCAGCATACTGACTTACCCCACCGATGCCGCATTGACGATACTATTCTCCACGCCTCCTGCGGACGATACATGTGGGCCAATCTTCCACGGATTTGCTGTTCTTGGTGCGAAATCATCCGGGTTCGGCTCTGCAAGGGATGCCTTGGGCTTCCTGCGAGGTTTCCTTGTGTCCTCCTTTACTGCTGCTTCACCTTGGATGGTCTCGACGTGTCGAGCTACGCGAACACGCTTTGTAGGTCTGGGGTTGTCGTCCGTGTCTGAAACCGAACTGAGAGGCGAGAGCGAGGGTGCAGGACTTAGGGGGTATCGCTGAGCGATAGAGCTTGAAGGGAGAGCAGAGAGGCGTGCACTGCGTCGGAGCGTCATCGTGAGCATCAGGCATCGGTCGTGATAGCGGCAGGAAGAAGTTCCCTCAAGACAGACCCCGCAGCCTCCTCCTGTAGTGTGACGCAGTCACGGCGCCAACGCGTGGCACCTGACTTAAACGCGTCCCGTCACGCGTCTATGAACCTCATCATCTGGCAGGGCCCGGGAGCGAGAAAAGCACACCGACTGGTGCAGCATATCAAACATACATTCGTACCATACACATAGTTTCATACCGTGACTACATGTACCCTGGCATAGGCAGCGCAATGACCAAAGTCGCGATTACCGTGAGGAGTACTTACTACTATCAGTCGTGGTAGTACTTGAACAGGAGGAGATCCTTGCTCAATCTCACTCCGTGTCTGACGTTGAAGTTTCTGTGAGCGTACTTTCAGGGCTAAAACCACGAGGACTCACTTTGTTTGCATGTGATGCGCGAGGACGTCGACATTCCTGGGCAACCACAGGTTTGGCAAACGCCTGGCCCTCCGCGCGAGGTTGTGGCAGATCTTGCAGCTGGGTTTATCCGGCGCTGCACCCATGGCCGCCGTCACCTCATCGAATACTTCCTGAGGTACCCCGAAATCAGGATACATGAGCGCTTCTCCCGGAGACAGCAGTTGCAGACATGCATCCATAGGATTGTGGTCGTCCCTTGGAAGATGATCAGGAGAACCACCCTTCTTCCTGTGAGGAGAGCCCGAGTATCAGCCCATAATCACAAATGACAAACGGGGAGTACTCACATGTGCTCTACCCTGGTTTTGTAATAGTCGACCTCGTGCACAACGTGGCTGACCTGCATCACCGCGCAAGCTGTCAATATCCGCCCCAGGCAAAACATGTACAGCGAGGACCTACCATGGTGGCCCATCGTGGACTCTCCGCCGGCGCAAGCATAGGGTTCCCGCACTTGCATACTATCCTCCCACTCATGACGAGCGCATCCAGGACCGCATGCGACGTGTCTTCGGGCAGTCCCAGCCCCGCCAACGCCCTCTGCGCGTACTCCTCCCCATTCCGCATTGCGTTGATTCATGGCTGCTGCACCCACCGTGACCGGCAGCGATTGCGTAGGTCCTCGTATCCACGCCGCGGCCATCGGTCGTTCCATTTGAGCTTCGGATGCGCCGTGCGCCAATGTGTGCAGATATCCCACGCAGACAGGGCACCGTCAAACCGACACCATAGGCTCGGACAGACGAAGAGAGAGGTCGCCTTGCTGAGCTCTGCGTCGATCTGCGCCGCGGTATATTCTGGCATGGACTGCGCCGCGTCCTTCCGGACGTTCAGGCTGCGTTGCCGCTCGCGGTGCAGCATTCCGACCAGATCGCGCTTCGCTTGGGAGACGTAGCCCCGTGCCTCGCTCAGCAGCTGCTGCTCGACTGCGGCAAACCATGTTGACGTGACTGGCACGGACCGGTCGGCCGCAGAGGCGAGTACAGCCAGACAGGGCAGAAGGCAGGCGTCATGCAGGTTCGGCATGAACGGGCGAATGTCCTCTGGCGCTCGGTCAACGAGGTCGGCATAGTAGGGCCCGATCTCCTCCCAACGCTTCTTGAGCTGCACTTCGACAATGAGAGCCTTGAGCTTGGGCAGGGCGGTGGCCCAGACTAGCGAGATCGAGACTTGAGAGGAAGGTCATCCGGACATAGTGTAAGGTCAACGTACTTCGGTCCGTGAGTGCTCGCGGCTGGTTGAGGATCTTGTTCCATGCGTCGTTCACAGGAAAGTCTTCCTCGGCGTACCCCATATTCCGCAACTTCTCCGTGATGCTGTCCGTCGCGACGGCGTCAGCAGGCGAACGGGCTTAGTAGACAATTGACCGCATGACACTCACTCACGACGCCGTTGTGCCATTGCATCCTTGTTCTGAGTATTTCTGTCGTTCTTTATCTTGCATAGCCATTCATCCACAGCTACGCCATGCTATGTCATTGTTAGCAAGGACTGAACGGTTGGAATATCAGAGCGAATAAAGTTGACCTTTTGCATCTCGGTGGCATACGCCTGTCGCGCCTTGATGAAGGCTGCCTGCGACTGACAGTCAGAAGACTGCAGATCGTCTATGACACCCATGACAGCGAAAACTTCGGGTATGTAGTAATCGTCCCAATCGCCATTCATCCTGGAGTCGCCTTATGCAGATGCAATCCCGGAGAGGCGCAGATAGTTGAACGGGCAGGGAGACAGAGGGGAACATGTTAGTATCTGCAAGATTCCCTCGAGCCGATTGAAGGACGTTTGGCCACTTACCAGAAGTGTTGTTGTTTCGTGCGGTAACCAACAGGCTATAGAATGCCTTCTTCTTGTTGTCGTCCCATCCCTTGTTCGCGATAGACGGAATATCTCGACCTACCTGAAAGCTATCTCGGAATGACGCAATTAGACTTGGCGTCCGCTCAAGTGTCGTGTCGTGATGATATCTACTCACTTCATTCTACAGCATGGCACACAGAACCGCAGCGCGAGACTGTGGCTCACCCTTCTCGTCCGCTCGGACCCACAGGTCTACATGCAACAGTCAGTGAAACATCGACAGAACTTTACAGACAGGAGCACTCACGAAGCAGTGATGGTCGAACAGGGAGGCAGCGTAGCGCGGCTCGGACAAGTGTGGTGGGCAGTCCGGCAGTCCAGGCTTATTTCTCCGCGCAGCCTTCCAGAGGCGGCTGTTCCCCTTCGACATGAGCAGCGCGCGCAGCTCTTTCGACGTGCGAGCGAGATGGAGCAGGTCCAGCGGCTCCAGCCAGGTGACAACCTGTGTATACGTTGTTGTCCGAAGTGAGTGAACCCGTGAGCGAGAGTCATGTTGAGGGGCAACACACTTCATAGAAGATCTCCAGAGGTACATTCATCAGATCCTTGAGCTTCCCGGTGCGCACACGCAGTGATGTCTTCCTTTCCTTTGAGCAACCACCACTATTGCGGAGATCGCTTGGGGACGCTTCGATCGGTCGGAGGCTCGTACTGAGTCTGATGGCATCTGTGAGAGCGTCATTGAATGGTGGACTATGTGCGACTTCAAGAGTCGCTACACAAGTAGTTATGCGCACCGATCGTTATGTGTTCAGCAGCCATGTATCAGAAATCTCGGAGTGGAATGCGAGGGGTCTCGTTGGGCATCGAATGAGCGGTGCGGTCCATTATTTATGGTCGCATGCAGACAAAGCCGAGTGGCCCAGTCGCAGCTTCCAGTTTGGTCATAGCAATGGGGCCATGTTGTAGTACAGGTCAATGCCCACAACGCGAAAATATGAGTGGCACGGGCAGTCGCACCAAGCTTTAGCGCAATAGGTGTCGGATGATGGAATTGCGGGCATGTGCAAGCATCGTAGACTGGGCGATGGTCAAGAAGTTTGAAGTTGTCTTCAGAGTGAGGTCTAGCACGAGTATGGAGACGTCCACTCTCAGATGAATTTCTGCTTTTCCTTAGAGAGCGCGTCAAAACAACGAGAAGGTCGGTCTTGATAGCTGTCGATCGCGACGACGTGCTGTACGCAGGAGTGAAAGCCGAGTGATCAAAGCACTGTCAAAGCGCAGAGCCCAGTCGATGTCGATGAAGGTCGATGACTATCCGATCGGGCCGGTAGCTCCGGCGTCACCGCTATCAATTTCGAACAAGTTCGAGGTTCGTGCTTGTCCTCTTCGAGCCTCTAGGACCCTTCCTCTCTTGAATCTCCGCATCGACACCCAATGCTACGCGCCGAACTCTGAAGATGGGAAGGTCGATCGCCAGTCAAGATGCCTCCTAGAAAGACCACTCCGTTGAGGGCGTGAGCATAGTACAGTGCTGGCATGGGAGCATGGAGCTCGAGGAGATCGGGGGAGGGGAGGGCACATGGCGCATGGTGCGCACTGCGTCGCGAAGACTGCAATCTCGATCTACCACGACCGACTAGCCCCATCAGATAATTGCCAGCCCACGAGGCTTGAGGGTAGGTACCGCGTTCGACTTTGCTTCGAGGACCGTAGCTCTGACCTATCAACATCCATTCCACTCACGAATGTCCGCGTCGCCTACTTCCTTCCGGCTCTTCACTTCCCCAGATGTCTGCGAGGGCACTCCAGTCGCCCTCGGCCGCAGCCACGCATCCTGGTTCCTCGTCTACGCCCGTCCAGCGGGGATGGTCATGAAGCGCCTCCACATGTGCCTCAACTTCGTCGTCCCCGGAGACGCGAGCACCGTCAGCGCCGTCTCGCCCGACTCGGGCCAGCCCTGCTTCACGGTCGGAGGATCACGCGGCGAGGAGGTCATGGACGCCCTTCTCGCGTTGCGCGACGAGAACGGTCGTGCTCCCGTCAAGGTCGTGAAGGAGTACCCTGCGGATGATCCATACCAACTCCGCGCCGTGGTCCAAGTGGAGGTGTCCGAGAAGGAGCTCATCCATGCATGCGCGCGTTGCGGGCGCTGGGAGGCCATCTTCGGTGCGCGATTCCTCCGCTGCGGGATGTGCAGGTCCAGGTCCTATTGCTCGAAGCAGGTACGTGTCCATGTCTCCCTATTGACGTGCAGCGACCGAGGCAAGCCATCCTTCTCAGTGCCAAAAACAAGACTGGAAGCCTGCATACCACAAAGGCGAGTGTGCTTTAATCAAGGAGGGCAAGGCTTTCGAAGTCGAGGAGCGCCGCAAATTGCACAACAACGGCTGGTGGTTCGACTACAGCGATATCGGTCCGCCTTGCTACGTCTCTCCATACTATCATCGTGTCTGACTGTCGCACACTACAGGGACCACATCCTTGCTCATCGGCAGCGGTGAAGACGACTACGAGCGCGCCATGGACCAGTGCGACAACGGCTACCTCGCCTACGGCAGGCGCTTCGTCCCTCGCGATGTCCCTCCAGACACTCGTCCTCCCGACACTGGGTTCATTCCGACTGGAGATGGCGCTATCGACGGGTACCTCCTCGAAGTCTCCAATCTCAAGGCATCAGGAGCGCCGGACTTTCTGCTCGACGCCGCGAACGCATGCAGCGGTCAATTCAGCAGCTCCGGCCTGGCTGAGAGCGACATCCCGGAGATTCCACCTCTTCCCGCCAGCGCCGGATTCGTTTTGACTGGGGATCCGACGCTCGACGAGCTCCGCCTCTTTCATCACCTCAGCAATCATGAGTCCGAAGAAGATATGCAAGAGTTGCAAAAGGTCCTGGATGAGCGGGCGAAGGCGACGGAGATGCGGTCCCGTCTGCGGGACGAGAACGTCGCAAGGGCGTTGAGGAACAGGGAAGCTGCCACTGCGCGCTTCAACTCTATGTGATTGCACGTACAACAGTCCAACGAATCGAGATACCAATACACTTGCCCTTAGCCTTTCTACCCGCAAACTAGAGCCTCTGTGAGCGTCTTCCCCTGCCTACGAACAGCACACTCGTTAGTGCGAACAGGACGCAGGGGGACGGAAGCTTACTTCGTCTTCATGTGATGCGCCATCACCCACATTTATCCTCTACGTCTCTCTCCAACCAACAAAACACGGGGGAACGGATGCGTTCCCCGCCAGTAGTTGCGTGAATGTCGACGCACACCCGGCCTGCACCGCATGCTGTTGTATATCGCTGAGAAGCCTGTCTTCAATGGTAGCGAACAGGTCCATGGTGATTGTCGCGCGAGCATCGTTGGTCTGCGCGAGCTCCTTAATCGACGGTAGGGAGCTGATGTCGCAGCGGTTGGGGAAGAAGCATTGTTCATCTTCGGGGAACCTCTCGGATACGAAAGCGTCATACAGCACTCGGATCTCCTCGTGTCGGATTCTCAGTCGCCCCTCGCGAGCGGCAGCGCGATCGTCTTTCTCTTGAGCGAGCAGGATCTCGAGCTTCGGACGTATGTTCTTCCAGACTGTCACTTACGACGTCAGCAGCAATTGAGTCGAGGATGCACATCCACACTTACTGCGATCTGTGAGCTCCGCGCGTTGGTTCAAGATCTTGTTCCAGGCAGCCGTCTTCGGGTAGTCGGTCTTTGAGTAACCTAACTCTCTCAGCTTCTCCTTGATGCTATAACCAAATCAGCTGGTCGCTTTGATTGAGTTCATGAACACTTACGCCTTTCGTCGCCCCATTTGCGACTGCCTGCCGTCCAGGAATCTCTTGGTTAAACCGTCATGATACCACTTGCCGACCGCGTGTCCGTGCTAAATGAGCAGAACTCAACTTTGTTTGTAGAAGGGAGAACGTTAAGTTCACCCACCATTTGCATATGTCTGGTGAAATTTTGTCGATCGGCAACGAAATGTTGTAGTCCAGCCTGATCAGACTTGAGCCGGATCATTTCTTCGTAAACGGCGTAAAGTTCGGCCACGTAATATTTATGATACACATTGTTGTGCTCGGGCTCAGCGCCTGAGGGTCAGTCCGAAGAAGTCATTAGTTCGAGTTTCATACAATGCACGCTCCTTACTAGTGTAGAATGAACTCGACGAGACGACCATCGACCACATCTTGGTTTTGATGCTCAACGGGACGATAGAGCCTTCCACATGCTTTCCCTCTCGAATACTGAGCAGAGGCGGTGAGTGTGCTGTGAATGACAGATAATAAGAAGATTTACTTAGTCTTACAGCAAGGCGCGCAGAGCCTGAGAGCAAGCGCATAGTCGGTGCAAGACGAACGAGCAATGCCACAAGCCTAAATGGAAGGATAAGTGCCAGCCACGCAAGACTGTTGAGGAATACACTGACGAAACAATACTGATCAAACACAACGGCGGCGTAACGGGGTTCCGCAAGGATGTCGGGGCAATCAGGCAGCCCGGGGATGTTCTTCCGCGCCGCCTTCCACAGGGTGATGCTGTCTTTCGACATGAGCAGCGACCTGAGAAACTTGGACGCCCGTGCGAGGTGTAGAAGGTCGAGGGGCTTCAACCACGAGACGATCTGTTCGGGGTAATTTCGAAGCGCATATTTACGTGTATGCGCTCAGCCTATGCCTAGGTGAGAGAAGTATTGGGAGTGATCACGAACCTCATAGAAGATATCCTTGGACACTTCCATAAGCCCAGCAAGTCGTCCGGCTCTCCCCCGCAGCTTTCGCGGGTTCTTGGGCTCCACCTTTGTGGGCTCTTTGCCCTTGCGACCCGCCCTTCTCGCCCGCTTCGCTTCACGGGTCTCCCAAGGGCTGGCAGGGCGAGGCCGGAGCTTCATGGTCAACGCAACAGCATCTGCTGGAGCAGACATCGGCCGAACGTTTTAAACGGCCATGGACTTAACCGCAGACGTACCAACTGCGTCGGATGGCACCGACATACTGTACTAGCACAGTGCTAGCTCAAGCCGGGGTCAAATAGTAGTCACGACACAGAAAATCAAGCGAAATCCGTTTGAGGGGTATCGAGCTAGGACGAGGATAGGACTGCACGAGGATGGTGGTGGTCCCAAGTCAAGCGCGAGGAGCCTGACGCCCGACGCGGTCAACCCACTGGATCCGGACCGACGGTGCCGACACGTGCACTACCCGACTTCAATGGCAACTTGCTGCTGAGCGGCCTGGCAGTGCACCCACAGACGGTCTTGAAGTATACGATGCCTCCCGGGCTTTCTCCATGGTAGTATCACCTCCACTCACATTAGCAGCGACTCACGGGCCACCTGTGGTGGTACATAAGGACTCTCGTCCGAAGACAGTTGCAAGTTCGGGTGTGGCATCTCCGAGCTCTGGCAGAGCTTCCTGAAGTACTGGCCGAACTCGGTGTTGGTTCATTCTTCACGAACGAGCACTCTGACGCATCAATTCATGACGCAGGTCACCTTAAGTCTCATCTCGCGCTTCGATTCATCAGATAACTCGTCCCTTTGTCCTGCCCTCAAGGCGTCTGTGGCACGCACGAGTATATAGCCCGGCGGTCTGACGCTTTCCTCCCATCCATCGACTCTCCGAGAGGTATCAACACCACTCATCATGTCCTCCAATACTAATGCTCAGCGCTCGCCCTTCCGCGTCTTCACCCACCCGACCGTGCAAGACGGCAGCCAAATAGCTCTCGGGCGCACCCACGCCTCCTGGTACCTCATCTTCGCGAGCCCCAATGGCACATCCATGGACCGTGCCTTCATGTGCGTCAACTTCATCGACCCGTCCGACCCAACGACCGTCGGCGTCGTCTCGCCGCACGGCCGGCCCCGATTCAGCATCGGAGGCACCCTCCGCGAGGATATCATAAAGAACCTTCTCTTCCTCCGCGACGCAGAAGGCCGTCCTCTCGTCAAGATGGTGAAGCAGCCGTACCACCCATCGTACAAACGCGGTGTGCGTATGGCCGCTGATGTGCTTGTCCCCGAGAGCGAGCTCGCGCATGCCTGTGCGCGATGCGGGCGATGGGAGACGCAACTCGGGCCACGGTTCCTCCGATGCGGCGGCTGCAAGGATAGGTACTACTGCTCCAAGGAGGTGGGCTGCTTTAGTGTCTTTGTCGCATATTTCGTGGCTCACCTTTGTTAATCCAGTGCCAGAAAGACGACTGGACGCGGGCCTACCACAAAGGGGAGTGCAAGCTGCTGCAGAAAGGGAAGGCATACGAGGTCGAGCGGCGGCGCAAGCTGCACGACAACGGCTGGTGGTTCGAGAACAGCACGCTCGGTGAGACCCTTCTCTCTCACTCTGCGTGCTTTGCATCTCTGTTCTCATCAGCGTGTACCTCAGGTACGACGAGATTGCTCGAAGGCGCTGGAGGGGACGCATACGGGCGCGCTCTCGACGAGGGTGACTACCTATCCATCGCGTATGGCAAACCCACCCTGCCTCACGACGTGCCCCTCATTGCCCGCACTCCCTCGGCCCTGGCGTCTACCAACCAGGATGGAGATCAGAACGACCTCCCGCCCGGGTTTGTCTCCACGGGGCACGCAGACACCGACCGCTACCTTATCGAGATGTACCGCTTCAAGAACTCCAACCCACCCGCGGAGGTCCTAGATGTCCTGCGCGTCTCGCACAACACCCCGTCCGAGCCCGTGCGCCGCCTCACCATGGAGGACCTCCCCGTCATTCCTCCCCTCCCATCTTACCCTGGCTTCACCCCCACAGGCGACCCGACGCTCGATGAGGTGCTGCTCTCCAAGCACCTCCGGCGTAGTGGCACCGTCGCCCAGCGGCGCGAGCTCCGCAGCCTCCTAGTCGAGCGCGAGAAGGCGCTCCAGAAGAGGCGGAGGCTCGCGGCGCAGGTCTTCCCAGACTCTGAGCTCAGGAAGGACGATGAGGCGCACATTGCGGGGATGTCGGATGTGGGGCGGCTGGATGCGGCGGTGTACCTGTCGGACTCGGACAGCGCGAGCAGCATGGACTCGCTCGCGACCGTTCCCGACTCGTCGGACGAAGCCGATTTCTATGAGGATGAGAGTGAGGAGGGGCAGGAGGACTGGGACGAGCGGGACGAGGGGTTGGAGTGAAGATTGTGTTGCGCGTACGCATAGAGGCTTCCGAGATACCAAGCAGGTTCAGTACCTACCATAAATGCTCACTCACCTTGTACATGGGCAATGCTCGTACACGAACCGTGAAACCGCGTGTTGGTAATCGAAGTTCAGCCGATGGGTCCGTCCGGGTATGTCTGTCATCGCAGTCACCACAAATACAGACTAGAGTACAGCATGGTGTCCTCGCGAGGAGCACCGCGCACAACCATGGTATCACGGGAGAGAATGTGGAGCGGTCACGCAAACCCGTTGAGGCGGTTCACAGCTTGCACACCCTGGCCGACGTTCACCCAGTCAAGAAGGACGAAGTTCGGCGCGCGACCTCTAGCGAAGCCCTGGCAGCCGCCCACGTTGGCCATGATCCTGCACAGACACCAATCAGCACTCGTCCACAGCCCAGCTCGACACCGTGACTGATACTCACGAGTTGACGCTGTTCGTCTGGCTCGCCTGGACGCGGTCGGGGAGGATGATGCCGATGATCTCGACGTTGAGCGAGTGGTTGATCATGTACATCTGGTCCGCGGGCGCGAGCGGGCCCTTGGTCCGGTCGACCTTGCACGGGAACGAGTCGTCCGTCACGCTGAACGGCGTCTCCCACACGTTCGAGAACTGCGGGAGGAGGTACGGCACGCTCCGGTCGTCGTCCGCGCCGTTGTCGAGGAAGACGACGACGCGCTTGCCGCTGTCGATCAACTGCCCGAGCGTCGGCCACTGCGGGGGCGCGGGTTGTGAGACATGGGGAGCGAGGCGCCGGATCAAGAGGGAGGAGACGTACCTCGTTCTGCTTCATGGGCAGGTGAGGCGGGACGTATGCGAATGACGCGACGCCAGACTGCTCGAAGGCCGGTTTCCAGAAGTTCTGGAGAGAGACGTTCTCGGGGTTCGTCAAAATGAGGGTGAGGACCTCGTTCGGGTTCGCGTTGAGCCAGTCGTTGACCTTCTTGAGGTAGTTGAGCAAGCTACCGCCGTCGAAGAGGATCTGAGATATGCCACACTCGTCAGGGTCAACACAGCTAGGATGTTAGCGATGAAGACTAACGCAGGCTAAGGGAGCGATGTCAGTACACATGTCAAGAGATGCGAAACGATGTGACACTAACCGGTGTGGCAGAGGTTCAGGGTACCGTCGTTCCTGCAGTTCCAAGTTTAGGCACGACTCTCTCGGAAAGCAACCATTCGACTCCACTCACATGTGCGTCTGGCCCTGAAGCAGCCGCACACCGAGGTTCAGCTGCGCAGTCACGCCGACCTCCTGGTTCCGTCCAACTAAGAAGACAGTGAGCTGTGTGTAGCGGTGATGGAACAGTAGCGACACATACGAGCAAGGGGGTTGTCGCTCGCCGCAAACGAGTTATGGGCTGTAGTAGGTACATTAGTGCCCATATGTCACGACTTGCCCGCCGTGTGCTCACCTCCAAGGAACGTGACGTTCCCATAACTGCGATTGCAGAGCTCCGAGCGTCCATTGCACACCGACGCCCTACAGTAGCATATGGGTCATCAACGTCGTGCTCTACGATAGACATAGATAAACGCACCTTTTCTCACGAACGATAGCACCGCTAACCGAGGCAACCGCAGCCGTGACGGCGAGGAAGAAGGATGCAACTCGCATGATGGCGAACGGAAGCTAGCGGCGGTCGTACAGACGGTGAAGTCGACGGGACGCGCGGGAGCCTGAGCTTGAGCCTGAGGGGGGCGCAAGGACAACACCCTCGCGCAGGGCGAGCATTTTATACTCTCGGGAGCAACTGTTCAGGAGAACGAGCGCATCATGAGAGCTCGAGATGTGAGAGGAGAGCCGACTGTTCGAGGAGTGCAACACATGGGATGGATGCTTCGATGCCATGGCACCTGATTCAGGGCTACGGCGGCAGCGAAGTGGGCGCTGTGGCCAAGGACAACTTGTCGAGGAAGGTGAGATCGGCAGCCAGGGGAGAGCACAGGATGCACGGATTGTCCAGGAGGACCGCGCGGTGTTGTCTGATGCATGTTGCGGGGGAGAGTCGCACGTGGGATCAGGAATACTTCTCAGGAACGTTACGCAAGGAATGGTGGTTGGAGGCCATGTGGACGGACGTTGTCAGATGCATGGCCGCGGCCGCTGCACTTGTACAGACTCGCCACGTTCGATGGCGTGGAATGAGTAGGTCTAGCAGGTGTTCGGTCTGTATGAGAGAATGCGTATATAGCAAACCTATAGGTGGAACTTACGATCTACGTAGCCATCACAACATGCCGCAGCAGATCAGGATCTGCAGTCAGTAACAATGCCAAGGACGTGGGGTGGGCACCGCCTCATGAACACAGGGTATACATACCACGGGCAGCCTATGGTAGCACCTACATATGTACCGACCAGCTGAGAGAACACTAGTACTAGAGTTACATGAAGCTAACAGGGAGACCGAGGAGAGCTAGCACTCAGCGCTAAGCACCGACGAACTTAAGCTTCAGAGACGAGCCGACTCCGCGCAATACAACTTCCCACGCCACAGACGCGTCGCGCGTCGCGTCCGGCTGCTCGCGTGTGTAGCACACTATCTTCATGCGCGAGTCGGGACCGTGCACATCTTCAAGTTCAAGTGAGCGGTGCGATGTGCCAAGCGCGAAGAGAGTCTTCACAAATGTCCAATCAGCTTTCCCCATTGACGAACTCGAGTACTTAGTATGGAGCCCAAGTGGCACGCACCACATCCTCTCAGCCTATGATTGCATCGCTCTGGGCTTCCGTAGACGTGTCCCCCATCTCCTTCGTCCTGAGATATTCTTCAAACCACTGATCGGCCTCCGCTTTCATCCTCGCCATCCCCTCGTCGAAGTCTTCACCCAGCAGCTGGAACGCGCCAACGTACATCGAGTACTCTCCCTTGGCTTTCTCCGCGTCGCCCTCATATGGTGTGGAGATGGCGGGAAAGCGATTCATCTGCTCCTGCCCGAAGTTGACTTGGAGCACATTGCACAGAGCTTTAGCGATCGAGATCGGTTCTTTCCATCGATCAACATGCTGTGGCGAGGTTGCGGCTTTGCGTCCTACATAGTAGGCGAGTATCTTCCGAACGTCGCCACACTGAGCGCGTCGGAAGTCGCGGATTCGAAGGGGGTCCTTCTCGAGGAGGCGATGGAACAGCAGGTACTCTGACATGCCGATGGGGAGGCCGCGAGGGTCTTGGAGGCGTCGAAGAAGGTAGACGTACATGTATAGCTGACTGAAGGACGAGAGATCGTTGGCGACCCCAGGAACGTAGCGCATGGGGTAAGGGTCGAAGAGACCGTAGATGAGATTTGAGGGCGCGAAAGCGTACTTGTCCTGAGTAGCCGTGCCTGCATGGTCAGGGTTTGTGTCTTCGTTCCGGCACTACACGACGCACAGAGGGAAGCGGTGTCTTGCGAAGAATATTTGCCTGCCTCCGCAACTCTTCTATATCTTCCGGTAGGTGGAGCGTGAAGTCCCTGAAGTGGAGATGCATGGTATGGCGAAGGTTTGGAACAGGGTGTACGCGCACAAATGCTCACGGTCTGCCTCGAGGTCGCTCTGACGACGACGCGCCATACATAGAAGTACGCTCGACGGCAGATTCCATGGCAGGTAGCGTCATAGCACGTGGCGCAGTCGAACCCAAAGTGCTGTTGTCCTGGTCCATCTCTGTCCGAGGCTATCTTCGCCCAGTCCGCTGTAAAGACATCTCCGCGGCTCTCTTCACCTCCGCCCATGCCTTCAGGGTCCTATCATACTGCTCCAGGTCGCGCCCTCTCCTCCGCCTTTCTGTCCTAAACCGTCATCCGCCAGAACCCCCGCATCGCAGCACTGTCCTCCATCCCCGCATGATTTTCGCCAAGGTCCACCAGTTTGTAGAGCACCTCGCACATGGCGTAAGGGCTCACCGGTCTCACCAACGTCGCCTCGGTCTCGTCGTCATTCTCGTGCGCCGCGGCGTGTGCGTCCTGTCCACACTCCCCAGACCGCACCACGATCCTGTCCTCTCCACGGCGTGCCGCTTCTTCTCGGGCCTTCTCGGGCCTCTTCCACGCCTCCGCCGTCTCGCGCTGCGTCACCCACGCGAGCGTGTGGTCAGAGTGCCCTCCCGCGCCTCACGCAGCCGGTGCAGATCGTCGCAGCCCAGCCCAGCGTCCAGACAGCGCAAGACCGAGACGCCTTTCTCGCCGCGCGCGAGGAAGGTCTGCGCGAATCCGTCGAGGTCCGAGGTCGTCCGCGACGGTCTGCGTGTACGGCACGGCTGGGTCGAACGCGTTGTGGATGCGCCGCGTGGAGACGAACCGGAGCTTGTCCTGGTCGTGCGTGGGTGGATCGCAAGCGTCATTGCTAGTGTGGTGTGTGGACATTTGCAATGGGCGAGGAGAGGACGAACGGGAGGAGGGCCATGGCAGCGGTGCGTAATTGTCCCAGCCCGGGCAGGGCGGGAGATACTTGACGTTCGGCGCGATCCAGATGTAGTGTTCTTCGGGGTTCCAGCCGCTCGTTGTGCGGCGCACAAGGTCGTTCTTCGCGCTAAATTGATGTCGACGTCGCGTGCGCGCACAGAAAGTGGTATGTTATGTTGACCACGTATGGGTTTCCAAGCGGCCCAACGTCTACCGGGTACAGGGGGTCCGCGCTGCAAATGGGCGAGAAAGAGGGGAGAGAGGGTTAGAACAGGGGAGGTCGTGTTCGTACGTCTTCAACGATCCGAACAAGGAAGTCCCACCTCGCGATCACGTGTGCTTCTCTTCACCGACGCTCTCCCGGACTCAGCCTGACATGCTGCATGCACGGACCATTTTGGACACGGTCTGTGCTCTATGGTACATCCAGCTGCAGCGCACAGGGAGCTCAACGACTCTCGACAGACGCCTCGCGCTCGTCCACGCGCGTCCCCTTCTTCTCGCCATACTCGCCCGGCGTGCCACCGTCTTCGACCGTCCTGACAGGTCCCTTGAACCACTTGCGCGCAGACACGACCCACGACACGGACGCAAATACGAACACGGCCATGATGATCACGACTGCGTAATCTGCGTGCGCACAAGGTCAGCAGGTGATCTGTGAACCCAGAAATTCACGCACTCATCGTGTCCGCGGAGGGGTTCACCTCTGGTGGGAACATGAGCAGGACGGTGATGAAACTGACCCACGCGACCGCCACAATCCCAATCGGCATGTACCACTTGCCCAGCGAGAACGGCCCGTGCTGCAGCTTGTCGCGCCCGGTCGTGATGCGCAGGAAGATCGGCGTGACGTAGGACACGTACAGCCCAATCACCGACGCGCTGCGCACACGCACGTTCAGTCTCGTTCCAAGAAATGCCAACTCGAGACTTACCCAGCGAGCGAGGACAGCGCGGTCTCCGAGAATCCGAGCAGCCCGATGACCGCAGAGCACCCGATCACGAACCACACCGCGTTCACGGGCGTCGCCGTGTAGGGATGCATCTTCTTCCACCACCGCGAGCCGGGCAGCGCGTTGTCCCTCGCGAACGCGAACACGACGCGCGACGCGTCGACGCCCTGCGCCGCGCCGGTGACGTACTGCACGACAATGATGAAGGACCAGATCGCGAGCATGCCCCGCTTGCCGAGGATGTCGAGGAAGAGCTGGCCCATCGGGAGCGGGAGGGGCGACGCGAGCAGGTCGGGCACGGACGCGGCGGCGAAGGAGGCTGCGATGAAGAGCAGCCAGCCGAGCGAGGCCGTTGCGCCGACACCGATGAGGATGGCGATGGGTGCGGCGCGTGCGGCCCCTGCTGTTTCCTCCGATATGTGGGCTGCAGAGTCGTCTGGGAGGATAATGAGGTCAGGAATTGCAGTAGTATCAGGCGGGGTGTGTCTTACATCCAGTCAACGTCCACATTGGGGCAGTGAACGCAAGCAGGAAAGCCCAGGCGTCTACAAGATTGTAGTGGGTCAGCATTTTCAGGATTAGAAGCTAATCACGGCACGCACTATCCGACCATCCAGTGTTATTCTCATACATGGTGAATGCGGTGGTGGTTGACACTCTCTGTTCTCCGCTGCATACGAGCAGAGCGACAATGGCCGCGATGGTCGTTCCCACTATAGGCTGCACGGTCAAAGATCATCACAGCGTGACACACGCGATTCAGCTCACCATTCACGATCACATAGAAGATGTTGAGACGCGCGATAACCGCCGTCGCAGCAGAACACACGATCCCATGCGTGAAAAGTATTGCGAGCAAGATACCGTACGTCGGCCCGGCGCCTAGGTTGATCGCGCCGTCGGAGCCAACGTACAGCGCAGACGTGATCATCTCAGCGCTGTCGGTCCGATCGTCAGCTGCGCTCGCCGAAGGAGTGATGTTCTGCGAGCGATGCTCACCAAGTAAAGTCAATCGAGCACACGAGCGCTACTTGTCCGGTGACATTCGCCCATCCGGTGATCCAGCTCGCCAGGGGAGCCCACCGTGGCGGGGCGAGTTTCGCAGAGAAGTAGTACAAGCCTGCGCTCGTTCTGGAATTTGCAGTCAGCGTCTCTTCGGCGCGATGGATGGGGATAGAAGGAGCGACGGACGTACGGCATGGCAGATGTTAGCTCCGCGAGCGACGCGGCGATCGTCATCACGAAGAGGGAGGGAATCAACCACCCAAAGACCATTCCGACATGCCCGCCTGTGGAGGTTCGACGGCGCACGAGGCACGAGGCATGATGGTGTTTGAGCAATGAGTATGGTGGCAGGGCGAGCGCGGCGCCGGCGATACAAAATGAGACGTACCGGAGATGAGGGGGAAGTACATTGTTGAGGAGACCGAGGCGACGACGCCCATGATCGAGAACGCAAATGCGATTGTCTCGATGAGCTATCGGGGACATAGGTGGGCGACGCGTGGCTCTCAGCAAGGGTTGCGTGTGTTTGGACATCATGGAGTAGGTAGGGGTACGAGGCAAGGAGAGCAGAAAAGAGCTGCAACTCACAGAGAATTCGCGCCTGAACTCGCTCCGATACCCCAGCTTCGCAAGAAGCACATCGTCGGCGTGTTTCAGCGCTGCCAAGCTCCCGCCTACCTCCGACCCCACACCCTCCGCCCCTGCCTTCGCCGAAACCGTTGCCTGCTGCCCGTCGTCGGACATTGCTGCGCAGAGGGATTTGCAAGAGGAGGTAGAAGCAGGCCGGGCGAGCGTCAGAAAATGCCAGTCCTTATGCCATGGGCGGTGATGTAACCCTCGCCGTCGTATATCTCCGAGATGACGACCTGGTAGGTCCAATGCGCCTCTTTCGACAACGTGTTTGGTGCATGACCGGGCGTATCGCTGGACGGGGCGCGTGGGTGGATCAGGCCTGAGAAGAGGGTGTCGCAAACGGTATCTGGCGACCTGCGACTTCCCAGAAGAAGTGCGCTAGAGCTCGATAACCCGGTCTGGAAGAACCACCGGTCTGAGATGATGCGAGGACAACTTGCGGAACCGTGAGACGGCGGGCACGGTGGACAATGCTGTTATCTTGGCGGACATTGTGCGATTGAGTCTCGCCGTTCTGATACTCAAGCTCATCTGCATGCGGGTGCTCGTCAATGTTGCATTGGCCTATTCTGTTTGCGAGGGCGACTTACCTGAAGTTCAGAGTGAACTGAGCGTTGAGAGAATCAGAGATGATCGATGATGGACGTGCAGAACTAAAGTTTCCAGAGGGTTGTAGACGCCCATATGCGTCGCAGTGTGAGTCATAAACTTGCTCTCATCCTCTAGTATCTACCTCCACCCTCTTCCCTCCACCTGCCCTTGACCATTCCCCTCTCGGGCAGAATACAGTCATATTTCAGTTTCCTTCGCCTGCTGCACATTTTCAAAGATGCGCCGGTTGCCCACGGTGTGCTACCTCAACGCTCACTTCTCCAACTGCCATCTCGAATCTCGAGCACCGTCTCATCCGATGTCGCTCGGAACGCTGGCTGAGAGCACGGGAATTGGTATTCTCTAACTCATGGATGCAATAGCTTGAAGCGTCCGCGCTCTGACGTCCATGCGAACATCCACAAGCCACGGTCCGGTCGACGACTGAGTTCCAGTGAGGTGCCTGTCGACGGAGCTCCGTGCTTCTTCTGTTCGCATGCTCACACGGGACCGACTGACCTGCCCCAGAGGCCAGCACCTCTTGCTCCTGCTCTGCATCTGCAACGCGGCAGACAACAAGCCCCGCAAGTATGCCACGCAAGGTCCTCATTGGCTTCGGAGTTGACGTTGACGCTGTGGCGGGCTGGTACGTACATATTGCTCACGGTTCTGAAACCCGTCCCACGTCCCATGTCGAACGGGTACCCTTGGAGATAGGCTGGGCTCCTATGGAGGTGAAGACTCCCCGCTTGACATCTCTCGGGTAAGAAATGATGCGCCATAGTGCGTTGAACGCGAGTTTTCTTAACCCTGGTTTGCCTCGTGCCACTGCGGTGATGTAGGGAGTCTATGCCGGGGAGGTCGGCACGCCTCGCTTGTTGAAGCTGTTCGCCAAGTACGGCATCAAGACGACGTGGTTCATACCAGGTATGCTGCTTCAGTCACGCCACGTGTAGCGCATTGACAGAGTACTGAATGATTCCATGCTGCGAACTTCGCAACCGTCAGGGCATAGCTTGGAAACCTTTCCGGAGCAAATGGCAGCCGTCAGAGACGCTGGCCACGAAATGTACGTGCGCTCCGATCGTCGACTATGTCGAAGGTTCCGGAACCTGGACACGAAGCGAACGCGCTCATCTTTGACACGAACGGTGCAGCGGTCTGCATGGCTATTCACACGAGAACCCAGTGGCGATGACTGAAGAACAGCAGAAAGATATCCTCGACCATACGTACAACCTGCTCACCGCGTTCAACAACGGCGTCCCGCCCAAAGGGAGCGTTGCTCCGTGGTGGGAAACGAGCAAGGAAGGCACTGCGCTTCTACTGGAAAAGGGGATCGAGTACGGTACGTTTTGAAGAGCGTGAATACGTGTGGGCAGGTCGCTCAATGTATTCGCAACAGACCATTCAAACATGGCACACGAGCAAGTAGACCTACCTGTGTCGGTTCGTGCCCTTCGGGCCTATGCTGATATTACCGTATACGAATAGCTCCCAAGCATACTACTTGCGCGACCAAGACATCTGGACAAAGATTGACTACAAGGCGAAGGCAGAGACCTGGATGAAGCCGCTCGTTCGAGGCAAGGAGACGGGGCTAGTCGAGATTCCCGGCAACTGGTACCTCGACGACCTGCCGCCCATGATGTACGCTTCCCTGCAGGGTGCCTGCCAGACAACGCCCAGCTCATAACCTATGTCAGGTTTATCAAGTCGAGCCCCAACTCTCATGGATGGGTGCGTCTTGTCGCGATGTACGGCGGCGCATCGACGTAACTGTGATCTTGCTGTACAGGTCAACGCGCGCGACGTTGAACAGTTGTGGAAGGACATGTTCACCTACCTCTATAGGTAAGCAGTCGGCGGCTATCCATAGCATCTGCTTCCTCCATCGGTTACCGCTGATCCCTACATCTTCGGCGCCACAGAGAAGAAGAGAACTTCATCTTCCCGATCACCATCCATCCAGATGTTAGCGGGTACGTGATCCTCGTTCTCAGCTGGTTCGCGGAGCTGAACGTTGAACTCTATACTCCCTCTATACGATCCGCGCCGAACATACACCAGCCGCCCGCACGTTCTCTTGATGCTCGTGAGTCTTCTCTTCCTACACCGCATGAGCGCATACCGCGCATGCCACAATCACTAGCAAGTGCTCACTTGAGACCGTCCCTGTGTTACCATGAACCCCACGTCGGTCTACCCCTACTACTGTCCTCCACTCTCGCGGCTGTCCCTTGACAACACTCCTCCGGACTGAACACGCCGGCGGCCCACCTGCTGCGCACGATGTACTCGAAACGTTCCTCCAACTCGCTCCTGCCGCGTCGCCCACGGCTGGCGGGCCCTCCTCTCCCGCCCCGCCTCGGCCCTCGGTTATCAACACCCCGCTCCCGACTCCACGCCCAACTCACTCTCGACCGGTCCTGGATGGCCCTGACGGCGACGCATGCAGGAACGGTTCATCGAGTGGGTGAACACGCACGAGGGCGTGCAGTGGGTCCCCATGATCGACATGGCGAATGAGTTCCGCGCGCGCGTCGCGCCCCCGCCTGGCGCGGTCATGCCGCGCGGGTTCGTCCGGTCTTGATGCAGGTGGAGGTGTTTGTGAGGAGGCAGTTTTGGTTGTTACTGCGATTGTAATTGTACGTAAATGCTGCGCGATTGGAGATCATGCTACCTACACCCGTGACCTTTTCAGTTTGATTATGTGACAGATACCCCGCTGCTTGTCGAACGTTTCAGAGGAACGTTGCGGGTCAGCTTCGGGCAGGACACTCACGGTACAGTCATTCCCCGCCCGATGTTGGGTGGGCTGCAGTCGCGTCGGGCACTAGCAAGCACCGTCAGGCTTCGTCCTGCAACATCGCCGTTCACCAGTAGCAAGACCCGGCCGCCTCCATCTCAGACATGTCTCAAATAGCACTTGGTGAGTGCTATACGTACCGGCCGCGAGCGGGTTTGCTTGCGCATGCAGTGTTGGCTCCGCGTCGAAGTGTGGCGTCGGCCTCGGGCGGTCGATGATTGTAAAGCCATTCTCAGCGTTCCCGCGCACTGGACCTCGCGCGGTCGGACCACGAACGCGACATTGTTTGACCTTGTGGTGCGTCAGATCGGCCCGCGCTCGGAGTTCGGTGGTATTACTGCTATCAGAATCGGCGTTGCGGGGTATACCGCGCATCGGGTGCTAGTATTCTGCTGGCAGGTATGATACCGGACGTGGAGAAGGGACGGGTTGTGCCATGATGGAGGAATCACGACATGTAGCTGCAGCACGCAAGCACAAATTCGGCGTCGGAAGTAAGCAGTGTAGCAATCCAGCTGAGGTACACCACGATGCCTCGAACGACATTAGCTGGGTTCTAGGATCGAGTGTGAAGTCGAGGTGGAGGCGAGTCGTAGCTAGAACCAGATATGTTTGATACCAAGCTCAGTGCTATCAGGCCGCGAACGCGACTCGTTCTTTTGAGTGTACATTATTGATGTCGTTGTACAAGCTCCCGGATCAAGCCGGGTCTATGGCGAGACACCACGGCCGTTAGGACGAGAACGACTCGTGATATGCATAAGGATGAACGGCGCACCTTCGGAACACTCAGAATCATTGCTCTAGAACTGGAGCGAGGCTCGAGCGCTGCGGGGGTTTGAAGTAACACAGCTTAATCGTTCGCGGCTCCGAACGATCATCACAAGTTTGCGCCCTGCTGCGGTTGAGACGACATTCGGCCTTCTGAAAATGGACATCGTCGGAGGCTGGGGCTGAGGTCAAAGAGCACCCCAGATCATAGTAGGACTCCATCCTGGGTGCATCATCGACGAGTCGGTCGTGAAGTGAGCAAAACCAGGACAAGGGAAGGGATCATGATAGCGAGTTGCAAGTTGCAAGGGGAGCCCGCGGTGAGAACGTCCACTGGATGTGGTAGAGAAGAATACTTGCTTCGGGATAGGAAGCAGCACAGGTATGAGAGCTGCCTGGGAGCTGCGAAAGATTGTCGAAGCGGAGAAGGAAGAATGACAGACGCGACTCACGCGAACGAAGCATAGGCATAGCCGACGATACTAAGTTGTAAGAAGAGTCGAAGAGCCTCCAGGCGTTCCTCTGGCGGCAGTCCGATGACGCGGTCCCATGGATGTGAGACATTCACGCCCGGTCCGGTGACGAGAGAAGGTTGGGAGTGAAAGATGTGCAGTGGCTGATCCACGGTTTGTCGACAGGGCCTCTACGTGCATACGTATTATTGAGCAACCAACTCTGGGAAAGCCTCTGCTCCATTCAGCTGTGAAACGATTCGCGAGTACTTTTGATAGATGCCCAGTGCAACTTCAGGACGTTAGTCATGATTCAGGACTGAGGCTCAGAGCATACAAGTGAAGTCAAACTAGTGCCCCTGACGGCTATGAACCACTGCGAGAACTCAGTTAAAGAGTCAGAAGCATCGAATCGCAAAGAGGGGGAGAGATGAGATCGGGACGCAGAGACTAAATGAGTCAGAACATGTACGTACTGAAGTGCGTCTGATGAGAACCGGACCTGACAGCATCAACGATCAGAGAAAATCAAAAACATAATCGCTATTTGAAGTTGAAGGTTATGATGACTAGCTGAGCTAGTAGCTGTAGACAAAGGTTACGCCGTGGCACATAGACAATGCCTACGCTGAAAGCCTCTGAAAAGGCGTCGTGTGGGTGATGGGAAAGTGGACTGAGCGATCCCCCATGCATCAATACAACAGGTGACAAGCATCTTGTCGCATGAGGACGGCAGGAACGCACATGTGTTCTTCGTGCTCGTAAAGACAACAAGGAGGAGAAGTCGTGCATCAGATCATCGACCAGACACGCATGATGTTGCTGTGCATCGTTGTCTACAAAGGCGACGTGGGGTCAGTACTGGCCAGTACTGAGTAACCCAAAAGGACAGAGATGTTGAGAAGGGGGTCCCAAGCTGGAAGGTTGTGAACATTTGGCTCGGCAAGGGGGGTACTAATAGCGAGTGATCCCAGTCGATGCAACGGTCGCCAGCGTGAAATACGTATGCCCAAGAGGTTTACACTAAGTAGTACTTTCCGAGCCGGCCACGACAGTCTCGATGAAGGATATCGTAGTCTGGATAGAGCTCGTCGTGGCTCGAATGGGCGCGGGCGGGAGCTGTGCGATGAGGTCAGAGACGGCGCTGATGTCGAGGAGGGCGAAGACCCGTCTGCGATCTGGCGGGGAGGACCTCGGCCGACGCCGAGCAAGGAAAACAAAAACGTAAGACACAACAGGGTCTGATGGCGGGATCTGGATCTGGGTGAGAAGGAAGACAAACGGATTAGGCAGGCGGAGGCACCCGCATCAAAACGCGCGAGTGGCGGCTGGCAATGGCGACGTGACGGGCAAGGCAGTTCGAGGCTGCTTTTCTTCACAATAAGTCCACGGCATCGTCGCTAAACGGCCCTCAATAAATCCGCAAACGTTTTCCCCCGCACTAGCTCTCCGGCGCTCTGTTCTCTTCTAATCCCTTTCCTTCTGCGCCCTCGACGTTGTTGAATTCCTCCCCAGTCTCTCTTCCTCATCCTGTCTCACTCTCCTCGCGTGCGATGGCTTCTGCTCTCGCTTCCTCTTCCGCCGCGTACGCGGTGCCGTCGCTCAAGTACTACTTCTCTCCCACAACCTTCCATGACCGCTCCCGCTCATCATCCCGCCCTTTCTCCTCCTCTTCCAATTCTAGCTACACCGGGCCACCCACCAGCCCGTCCCCTCATGTCCCGCTGAGCGCAACCTCCTACTTTGCGCACGCGCCCGAACACCTGTACGACTCACATTCCGCGTTCGCGTCGTGCCCCGCCTCAGCCTCCAACTCCCCAATGCAAGAAAACATGTCTCGCATGACACGCCTTACCAGACCGTTGCCTACGCCCCCCACAACTCCAAGCCCGCAGAGCGTGCGCGTATCGCTACCTCCTCGTCCTCTCCCTCGGCCGCCAATCCACCGTTCTCAATCCTACCAGACCTTCCGCCATCCGCTCCCAACACCTCCCCTGTCAGCGCCTGACACGCCCCCAGAGGAGCCCGTCGCGTCAACGTCAACGCTGCCTGCGCCCGCGACAGGGTCTGTCGTCGAGAGCACGGCGCCCAACCGCTCACGCACGCCCACTACCGCCGCGCTCCCACCTGTGCCCTCAGAGCGGCCGTCCATCCGTCTCGAAATCCCCTCTGCGCCCCCGCTAACGCCCTCGTCACTCAAGTTCGCCACCCCGCTCTCCCCTATTGCGTTCAACATCCCTGGCCCGCGCGACCTCCGCAGGCGCCGCGAAGAGGAGCTCTCGCGCCGCATGACCGAGCTCGGGTTCGTCGAGTCGCCGCGCACACCCAAGGACCCTTCGTCCGCTTCGACCTCTGCGTGCGCGTCGACGTCCACAGAGAGTTCATCCGGCCCGGCCTCGTCACTCTCGCCTTCGCATGAGCGCAACTTCTCAATTTCGAGCGTCGAATCCGAGGGAGACGCAGAGCGAGACGTCGTTCTTCTCGTCGACTGTGAGTCGGACGTTGAGGAGCACCCGACGCGGAGCGAGTCGAGGCAGGCGATGCTCACTCTCTTCGCGGACGACGAGGAGGACGAGCCAAAGCTGGAGGCGATTGCAGAGATCGATGTGGAGCCTTGCAGGCCATCGGCGTTCGAGATCCAAGTGGATGTGGAGGTCGAGGTCATCACGCAGGAGGCGGTCGCGCGCACAAAGCGACGTTTCAGCCGCAAGTGGATACGCGAGCGCAAGGGGAAGCGGTACACGGAGCAGGACTTTTCAGAGATTATCGCTGAGCTACGCAAGCTGCGATGAGGGTGTTGTTGTCGGCTCGGATCGCTTCCTCGAGGTATGCCTCCATGTCCCCTCGTTTCGGATCGAAGCTGACGGCGATGTTCTCAGTTCTCTCGACAGGATTTTGTTCTCCGTCGCAGCCGTTGCATCTGTACTTTTATGATTTACATATTGACCGCTCTCATCTCGCTGCACCGCTCGTTCTGTCATGTATCATATCCCTGTCTATACTTCGTCTACATCCGTCGAGCACGCCACGCACTAGGGATTCTAGATGGGTACCGGTTTATCTCCTAATCCTATGCCGCCTTGCTTTTGTTGCTATAATTATTGTACTGCACTCCTCCTCACTGTGCTAGGCTACTCGTGCCCCCAGTTGGAACACGCTATTCCCTTGCTGCTGGTGTGTCGACTAGTCGCGCGACCTCTCGTTCCTCGCCAGAACATTATTCCCCTCGACGGAACGTAACTGCACGTAAGAGCATGATCGATCGAGCCCCTACTCTAATCATTAATGAAGTATACATGGTGGCATCGGGGCCCGGCGGGCTGACGTCCCGACGGTCCCGTCGCCGCCCCTGGTACCTGGCCGACGCTGCGGTGGCGGCGGCTGTAGGTGGCGGCAGCAGTCCGTCGCAAGGAACTGAAGAGGAAAAACTATGTAAGACTGGAGCCATGGTGAAGAGTCAAGAGCGCTAGCGCAGCCTTCACTTGCCTTCACTACAACCCTGCGCAATTGACTCTTGAGCTAGTAGCAACGAAACAATCCGCGCGTCATGGCGGTATATCTTCTTCTTGTACTCACTGCCCTGCTCTCTTGTGCGTTGCGTAGGCGGCGAATTGGCTGCGAACTAGCGGGGAATTGGGGAAATCTCGTCGCTGGGTGTGGGACGCAAGGAATAAGCGAACGCGTCGCGTCGCGTAGCGTCACGTCACGCGAGACGCGTTTATCACGTGCTGATGCTTACGTCATTATTCCAATCGGACATGGACGTGAGATCAGAGACTCAGCTCTGCGCAACGAACGACCCACAGTACTCATTCACTAGATACTCTCAATCCGAAGCGACATGGGCAAGCACTCTATTTCACTGCCGTACAGGCTCTTCTTCCTGTACATCGAGCCAATTTCCGCGATTGTTGGAGCATTCTATGCTGGAATCAAATCGATCGAGTATCTCACCTACCTTTCCTCCTCCCCCTCCGCAGTGAAGCTTGCCCAACACCCACCCACAGCGACAGTCGTCTCATTGTACCAACTGTCTAATCTCTATCTCCTCTTCGCCCTCAACGAGCATCTCGTGCTCTCATCTACGACATCACTCCGAACGTGGCGCACGCTGCTCTTCTGCCTGCTCATAGCCGACTTTGGCCATCTCGCGACGATGGTCCCGCTCGCCAGGGAGAAGGGATTTGTGGAGGTGTTCGCGCGGTTCTGGGCATGGAACGCGATGGAGTGGGGCAGTGTGGGGTTCGTCTACGCAGGGGCGACGATGAGGAGCTCCTTCCTCTTCGGGATCGGCCTTGGCAGCTTGAAGGATGCTGTGAAGGACGAGTAGGACGCAAAGGTGTGTACTTGACAGTTTTCTCGAGAATGTTCAGAGCTGTGGTTGCCAAGTCCTCTCTGAATACTCTCATTTAGCAGGCAAATTTGATGCCGACTTTCCCTCGTGTTCAATCATCTCTGGCAATTACTTATGCTATCACGATGTTGTTTCTCTTCTGGACTAGGGAGAGTAACGCGTGCACAGTCACTGCATACGTCCCGCCTCCCTGGAATCGAAGTTTCATCTGACGGTCTCACCGTCGCTGATCTCGGGCACTACACAGCAATGGGCGAACTTCAGTCGGCGCTTCGAGGCTCCGCGTCCCTACATAGGGCACATGGGTCGTGCCGGAATGCGGTCGTAAGGAATCAAGACAAGGCAAGGAAACGTTCAACAACGTCCGAGATCGGCATACACCCCACTATCCCCATCCTGTCCCGTAGGTTCGATTTTATCGTTCTCAAGGTCCGTGAATCACTCCGATGCGGGAGCTAACATCTCCTCCTGCCTTCTTTCAGTTTCTCTCCTATATGCCAAGGGTAACCCACATGCCGAACCAAGACCTCCTTTGGCGACATCGCTTCAGCCCGTTCGGTCGTCGATTCAAGATTGCACTTGGTGTGTGGCCCGACTGTCTTCTTTAGGTTCCGGTGAGATATCCCGGGGATGTCCCGCAGTACCTGGACTACAGTGCGGGTCCGCTCCGACATATGCCATACACACCTCGACTCTCAGGAGGACACGATCACGAGTACCTAGGAGGCGTGGCTGCAGCCGAGGGTTGTACTGCTGTGGAGAGGTGGATGTACGTATCTCAAAGGCCTGGTCGATCACTCGTGGTCGGAACTACAAGAATCTGACCTCACCCTTCCTCACAGACCTCTCTGCAGCCCACATCCTCGCGATCTGGAGCTGAATCGTCATCGTGCAGTACGTCACGGGCACGGCGCAGCGCGTGAACGCAACCCGCGTCGTTTCCGCGTTCGCGAGGGACAACACGCTTCCCGGCTCGCGGTCGTGGAAGAGGACCTATCCGTGCACCCCGTGAACGCGGCGTGGTTCGTGATCGGCTGCTTGGGTTCTTGGATACCGCGCTGTCTTCGCTCGCTGGGTAGGCCTGCTGAGCGTCGAGTTCAGCACGGAACTGAAGGTTTCGCTCGGGATCGTGATGGTCGCATGGGTATGGGTGAACTTCATCACTGCTTTGCTCATGTTCCCGCAAGGGGATAGCCGGTCGGCGGGTACAATGAATGCGTGGGTCGCTTGGTCTGTAGACCTCACGCTCATTGTCCGCGCGCGTAGAATACGCCGTTGTGATCATCACGGCCGTGTTCGTTGTTGTCGACTGTGTCTGCGCACAGGTGGTTCAATAACCCTGTCTGGACGCTCCACGGTGGCGCGGCGGGCGAGTGTAATGGTGAGATGACGGGGACGCGCGTAAACGAGCGCGAGGTGTCTGTTGAGAGCCGTTGAGCTCTTCGCGCTCTGGATGTACCATACAGCACACATACACGTGATCGCAAGGCAGGATGGTTCTTCACTTTCCTTACTCGGATCGTTGAAGCGGTACGAACACGATCTCCCCTGTCCCAATCCTCTCTCTCATCCACTCGAACGGCGGACACTGCGTCCAGCACATGTGGTGGTGTCCCTGGAAGACGTTGAACACGTGGTCGCAACGTCACATAAGTACTTCTTTATCCGCGAGGTCGCGATATCGATCCTATTGTCCCCCTTTGTCCTCCTCCACTAGTGCACGGGTGTACGTCGTCACCAGTTCCTGTTCTCTTAACTCACTGCATTTGCTCTCTGAACTCACAGAGAGACCTCGGGTGCCGCACGATGAGCGACTGGAATCCCGAAGAACACTACATCTGGATCGAGCCGAATGTCAAGTATCTCCTAACGTTCCCGCACTCGCACAAATACGCGCCACTGCCATGGTACGCGCGGCCTCCACCGCGACCAGTGAAGCCCGGTCCACCTCCCGTACGTCCTAGCACGCTAGTACTACTTACTACCTTTCACACACTGATGCACGCCGCGACCTATCACGGGTCACCAGGACAAGCTCCGCTTCGTCTCCACGCGGCGCATCAGCAACGCATTCGATTCATTCACGCCGTACACGCAGACCCTCGCGGATGACCTCGACGCGTTCGCGCAGACCTTCCTGCACGCCCTCCTCGCGCGCGGCGGGAAGGACGTCGCCGACGTGCGGCACCTGTACGCCTCTTTTGGCCGCACGGACTTGCATATGCTCAAGGAGGCGCGGGAGAGCGCCCTGAACACGCTCGCGGGGGCGAAGAACACGGCACAGAAGAAGGCGGCAGAAGCGAAGAAGGAGGCGCGGGAGCGGCGCGAGAAGGCTCTAGGGGAGGCGTCCCTTGGTCCTGAGGTTGTTATGGCTGGGGAACCTCGGAATTCGAACGACGGGAACGCATCCGGAAAGGTCCCAGTAGCCGACCAGGAGCACGCGGAAGGCACGAACGAGGACGAAGCCGAGGTTGAGGGACCTGTGGGGTTCTACGCCTTGTCCGAGGCGCTTTACAAGTTGGCCAAGCTCAGCGTGGAGCAGGCGGGAGTGGAGGATGCGGTCGCGAGGCAAGGGTTTTGGCGAATGACGGTTGAGGAGAGGAAGGCGCAGGCGAGGGGGCGGGCCGTGGAACAGTACGACGGAAGCCTGAAGGCTTGGGCGGAGCTGAAGGAAAGCGCGGAGATGTCTCTGAGGAGGAAGGCTGCACGGAAGGCGAGAGAGAAGGCGGAAAGGGCGACGATGGCCTTGCGAGACGTCAATAAGGAGAGAGCGACAGTGGCAGAAGACAAGGCCACGGGTGAGGAAAAGGAGATGGATATTGATGAAGAAGGTCAGACGACGAACGGAGCGGTCGACGAACACGCAGCAGATGGTGGTTCGAGCAAAAGCAGGTCTGTGAACGAGGAGCGCATAAGCCTTGACGGGGAGAAGGTCACAGGAAGTAGGAGCGTGGATGAGGCCGAGCTTCCGCCCACGAAACGAATCCGTTTGAATGTAGCATGGTGAGAACAGGTTGGTCATGTTAGCGTGTTGATTGGGCGTGCTGACCGTGACTCTGTCATAGATGTCTCTTCCCCTCTGCCTCGGACAACAAAATCAATGACTTTGTAATCAAAATCGACTAGATTCGGCCATTTGCATCGTGTACACGAGAGCTCATACAGACCAGAGATCGTCGGGCGGTGGGACTGCGCGGATCCGAGGGGACTATGTTGAGGCAGAGGTCGGCTCGTTTCCCGTGCAACTCCGTGTGGCCGGGCTGATACGACTCGGAATCGGGATGCGTGACCGTGAGTGATACCCCGTTGTACCTCGAGGATGCGTATTTGGCCAGCCTACTGGTGATCGGGCTTGGAAACGGGTGCAGAGTGATGGGTCTGGCATTATTCCGCGGTGGGGAATGGCTCAGACGTTCGTTGGATTTTGATGGTTGATCCTGTTCGAGACCTAACCTTCCGTACGAGCCACCACCTACGCCTTGTGTACTAGTGACAGATGAGCGCGAGATAGAATGTGAACAGCGGCATACTCATCCGATAGAATAACTCGGATTCTATGATGTACAGGTTACTGGATCGCGCAAGTACCCGGAGCGGTCGAAGGGACCTGGTCGAGCTCTTCGCCGCCAGATTCGTCTCCCTCTAGTACGGACCCCTCTTGAGGCGCCTCTCCGCCATTCGAAGACTCACGATCGTGGTGGGGCCCAGTCCCAGCGCTTCGGCAGACAGGTGGAATTGTGTATGGAGGATATCGTTCCAGCCTGCGTTTCATCTCTTCATATGCCTTGACTTCCTCGTTCTTGAGAAACATCTCGACCATGTGCATCTGGGTTTCCTCTTCTCCATTCATGGGCGCGAAGTCACCTAGTCCCATCATCGATCGAATTGCGGAGCCGGGCACATCGCGCGGGGGCCAGTGAGTGCCGTAAGCGATGAGATCCCAGTTCCCGAGACTCTTTGCCTTGGCAAAGAGAGATGATGTCCTTGGATTGCTGATTGAGTTGTCTCGCGCTATACGAGGGGCGGCAGCAAAGGCAGATCAGCGATACTGTGTAGCTCGTAGGGTACATGTACTGACATAGTGGGCTGACATGGAACCAGTTGTTGTCGTGTAGCTTGCGCCGCATCTCGGCCTCATGCGCTTTGCCCTCTCGGAGGAGCTTGCATTCGCCTTTGTGGTACTGCGGCTTCCAATCGTCCTTCTGGCACTACTCTGCCTTGAGTGTTGTACATTCCTCGCTTTCGAACATCAAACGTACCTCCACGGAGCAGTAGCATCTCGCTTGGCATCCCGAACAGCGCTTCCACCGTGGTCCGTGCTCGAGTTCCCACCGTCCACACCTCGAACACGCATACGCACACTCCGCAGGTTGCAGCTCGACTCGTACCTGTGCAAGCGCGCGATCTTCCCGACCTTCTTCCAACCGCCTGATGACTTTGACCGGGCACCTCCCCTGTCGATCGCGCAGTGCGTCAAGCATGTCCAGCACCTCCTGCCCCATCGCGCCGCCGACAGTGAAGACAGGCCGGCCGGTGTTAGGACAGACTGCGCCAGCGGTGGAGGAGTCTTCGGTCACGATGTTGAGGCATAGATCGAGGCGTTTGAGCGAGAGCCCGTACGGTTTGGAGAAGACGAGGAACCAGGAGGCGTGGTTGCGGCCGATGGCGAACGTCGTGAGCTGGTCGTACCGGCGCGACTCCGGGGATGTTCTGAGAACGTGCATTCGATGTCCGGAGTAGCCGCCGAGCGAGGCGAGATATTTTTCCATTGTCGCGTCTTGGGTTTACTTGGTGAATGCAAGAGACGGGAGGTCAGGAAAGACGACAAGAGGCACCTGAAGGAAGAATATTGGGAGAGGGGTTGCAAGTTGATCGGCGCGGAGCCAACGGTTAATCTTATCTTATCAAGTGAACGGGGAGGCAATGGCTGGCAATGGTCGCGTGTCGATTTATAATGACCACGACAGGTATTTGAGAAAGACCACGATATCCAGCGGGATGTAGTTGTACATGCTATGCTGACATCACACCGCGACGATCACTCCACAGTCGGGGGTGAGTTCCCACTCCCCATCATCACCCACGCACCCTCGCTCGTGACATCGTCAATGGTGAGGAAGATGGTCGCGGGGCCAGGAGGGTAGACACGCCCGTTCGGTGGGGTCACGAACGTGAGAGACTTCCCGTCGCGCGAGATGGTCGCCTCCATAAACACCAGACGGGCACCCGAGTGGAACGCGTGGCTAGAGAAGCCAAGGTCCATGAGAGAAACTACACGACCAGTAAGTCAGCATCGTCAATCGCACGCCAGCGAGTTTCCAGCGTATACCACGCAGACTAACCTTGGACTTTCGCTCCGGGCCGGCGCAGAGCGTTGGGGATCGAAACGGGGACGGTGACGCGCTTGTTGAACGCAATCTTCTCGGGCATGGTCAGGATCTTGGGCCGTTCCATGAACATGAACGGCGGGTCGAGCGTCTCGATACGGAGCTCGCTCTGGAACTTGATGCCCGGCCCGACGTTGAAGTTGGCGTTCGGGTTGCTGCCTCCGATGAGGAAGTTGCCCTGTGGCGTGAGCGTGATGCTCGAGTGGTACACGCGCGCGATGTTAGAGGTTGGCATCCCGATGTTGCTGATCCGTCGGCCGAGGGGCGCGGTAGGGGTGTAGAGAGAGGGGGTGAGTACGGCGTGGTCAGAGTTGGAGTTGCCGATCGCGTCGGGGACCTGCTTGATGGCAGCGAAGCCGGTACGAGCGCCGTTCGCGATGAGAACTTGGCCGTTGGGCAAGTGGACGAGCTCAGGCATAGTACGGCCTTCGAGCATGTGCTCGACTTCCCAGCCCTTCGCGATGCCCTCAGGAGTGAGCTTAATACGCGAGCATTGAGAGGTGGCTGGAATCTGCGAAGAGAGGTTTTCGGGCTGAATTCTGTCGTCGACGGCGGTGCCGCCGCAGACAAGGACCTCGGGGATGAAGTCAGGAGGGGAGAGTGGGAGCAGGATCGCGGACCCATCAATCGGGTTCGTGACGCGCACGCCGTTCGGAAGGTCAGGCAAGATCGTTTCGGTATCGGCTTCAATGTCGTAGATGCTAGACCTGTTGTTGGCGACCATGAACACCTTCCCGTCTGGGAGTGCGAAGATTCTATGCGGGTTGTCAGTCAAAGTTGCACCATGCGACAAGCAAATTAGGAGACGTACCGAGGGAACAGGTTAGCAGGAAGGCTCCTCTTCAGGAACTCGGATGGACGAGGCGCGTCCTCCTTCGGCGGGAAGAATTCGAAGCTGAGAGCGGGATCAATGTTGTAGAAGGCGGCATCTTCGTGCATACCGCCGACAATCATAAGACTGCCATCGAAGATGCGGGTCGTCGATGGATACCATCGCGCCTCCAGGAGGTGCAGGTTTGCAGGGTCTTCGATAACGTTGCAACCTTCGCCGGTGAGCGATGTGCAGGGCTCGAGAAGTCGGATCGCTTGAGTGCCTGACTTGATGTTGGGGTTCCCAGGGAAGCCGTTGGGGTCGCCGCCGACACTTGCCTGTGTAGCTCCCGTTAGTATGAGACGTAGACGCTATTCAAATGTAAGAGAAACACACCATAGTACCGTTGCTGAGCAGTGCCCCACTCGCACAGAAGGAGTTAGTGAGGAGCTCCAGGGGAAGAACTGTGCTGGTATCGAGACGCCAGAGTGCGCCCCATGCAGAGTGGTTGTTGATTTGCAACGGATCGTTCGAAGCTCGGTCGAAGAATAGGACTAGGTTCGGCGAGACGACGATCGACTCAAGCGCGACAATTCCGGAGTTCGCCTCCTTGAGATCGAACCTCCATTGAGGCGCGGAGGGCGCGGCGGAGGAGAGTAAGGCGAGGATGGGGAGGATGGAGAGAGACGAGACTTTCATGACGAGAACGAGGTCGGCTTCAGGACACTGAAGATGTCGCGGCGTACTATCATCAGATAGTGAGGATCTTATATTGGGCATTCGTTGGTAATTCAATGCAGGACTATTCAGCAGCCTGAGTCAGCGTATATCATCAATGTGGGAGGATGAGCTCACCAATGTATGATACGGTATTCCGGGAGCCCACGCTGTAGTTGCGTTTGGTGAGTGGAGCTGCACGGGAGCGTTGCTCACTAAGTCATAGGCCCGTAGAAGAATTGAAGTAGATTATCCGACTGCCACATTCACTGCCAACGGCACTCAGCTGGACTTGTCAAACATACACGCCTAGGGCTTCGTGAGATTATCATCTGTGGGTGGGTGTGAGATCGTCGTCGTCGTCGCATATCAGGGGAGCCATGCGAGGAGTCAAAAACGTACCTGCGCTTGGCAGCTCCCAGGTGCACTGCTACGACGAAGCGGTGGTGTCCGAGACCGAGGTGGGCGTGTATACCAGTACATCGCGAAGTTCGAATAGACCTCTTGAACACAAAAACCAGGGGCTCATCATCGTTACAATCCCATGCGACAGTTTGGAGATTTGCCTGCAGCAACAGGTTGACAGTCTGACATGTAAAGCGATGACTATCGGAAGCATTTCCGTTGATCGCGAGCTGGGAACGGATCCATTCCTACGGTACCACATGGAGTCAGGAAAGCCTAGATAAGGCTGTTTCTCGGAGCTGTGCGCCGAAATTCATATCTGTCGTGTTAGTGAGTAGGAGCACGTCCGGAAAAAGGAGGACTTTACTTCTTGCCGTCTTGACAGTTGAAGTCGGAACTCGCTTGAAGCGCTAAGCGACTCAAGGCAGTGATGATGTGGCAGGTTCGATACAATGTGACCGATCCACGTGGCGAAGCTGTAACGCTTAGGGACGCCGGGCCGGCGGGCCGGACATGAGCACATACATCGAACATCAGGAGGGCATTATCCATACCAGCGGTAGCGTCTTTCACGAGCAAGTCTCGCAACTGGCAAATAATTTGTGCCAGTCTACAGGTACAGTCAAGCCTACTCTGAGAAGAAGTCACCGGAAAACATCGATCGATGATTGTGCTTAACACCGCCAGGGATCATGACGGTACGCTTTCGAAGACTGAAGACTGTATCTTACAAGTACTCTTTTATGGACTCCCATCTGCTCTTTCCCCAATCCGACATTCACTCGAGTGTCGGCGGAGCGTTACCGCTTCCGACCATTACCCAAGCACCCTCGCTCGTAATGTCATCGACAGTCAGGAAGACCGTCGCAGGTCCGGGAGGATAGACGCGTCCGTTCGGCGGCGTAGTGAAGGTAAGGGACTGGCCGTCAAGGGATATAGTCGCATCCATGAAGACGAGACGAGCACCAGCATGGAAGCCGTGCGTCGAGAAGCCTAGGTCCATCAACGCGACTACGAAAGTGATCAGCGGACATGGACCTCATAAGACCTCTGAGCGCATACCTTGAATATTCGCACCCGAGCGACGCAACGATGAAGGGAGGGAGATGGGGACAGTGATGGCTTTGTTGAACCCGATCTTCTCCGGCATGTCGAGGATCCTCGGGCGAGGGACTGACATGAACGGTGGGTCGAGCGTCTGCACGCGGAACTCGCTCGGGAACTTCAGATCCGGGCTGATGAATGTCCCATTGTTCGGGTTGCTTCCAGCAATGAGGAAATTGCCCTGGGGTGTGAGCGTGATGCTGGAGTGGTAGACGCGCGCAATACCAGACGAAGGCATTCCCGCGTTGCTGATGCGCTGACCCAGAGGCGCGTCGGGCGTGTAGATCGAGGGGACTGTGACGGCATTGTCGGCATTCGAGTTTCCGACGAGGTCCTGCACGCTGTTGAACCCCGCGAAGCCGCTGCCCGCGCCGTTCGCGATGAGGATCTGCCCATTCGGGATGTGGAGGAGCTCGAGCATGGTACGATTCTCGAGCATGTGTTCGATCTCCCAGCCCCGCGCAATACCCTCCGGAGTTACGGTGAGGCGTGCGCATTGCGAACTTGCAGGGTCCTGGGTGGAGAGGTCTGCCGGCTGAATACGGTCGTCGACCGTCGAGCCTCCGCAAACGAGGACCTCTGGTACGAAGTCGGGCGGCGAGAGTGGGAGAAGGATAGCAGAGCCATCCATAGGATTGTTGACACGAACGCCGTTTGGGATTTCGGGGAGGATGGTCTCCGTGTTTGCTTCGATGTCATAGATGATGGTCTGATTGTTGGCGATCATGAGGACCCGCCCGTCAGGCAAAGAAAACAGTCTGGATGATGCACAAATCAGCTGATGTACAATAAAGGGAAGCACAATGACCGACCTCGGGAACAGGTTCGCCGGTAGCGACCTTTCAAGGAATGCCGATGGTCGGACGGTCTCCTCCTTGCGAGGGAAAAACTCGAAGCTGTTCTCAGGGTCGGTGTTGTAGAAGACAGCCTCGACATGCATGCCGCCTGCTATCAAGAGACTGCCATCGAAGATTCGAATGGCGGACGGATACCAGCGTTCGGCCAGGAGAATGAGGTTGGGGTCCTCGAACAGCGTGCAGCCCTCACCAGTAGAGGATGCACAGGGCCCAAGGAGGCGAATGGCCTGGTTGCCTGGCTTGATGATGGGATTTCCGGGGAACCCCGTCTGATCACCACCAATGCTTGCCTAGCGAAGTGAACGAAGTCAGTAGAGAAGAAAGATCGGGACGAGTGGCATACCATAGTCCCGTTGCTGAGCAGTGCGCCCGCAGCGCAGAATGAGTTCGTCACGACATCGAGAGCCGTGACGGTACTCGTCTCCAGGTTCCAGAGAGCCCCCCATGCGGAGTGACCGTTGATCTGAAGCGGGTCATCGGAGGCACGGTCGAAGAAGAGTGCGAGGGATGGAGAGACGACGATTGACTCGAGCGCAACTATACCCGACGTCGTGTTCTTGACATCGAATGTCCATTGTGGCACCGCAAGAGCAGCACAGCACAACGACGCGAAGAGGACGGGCAGTACGAGCGATGTAGTTCGCATCCTTCTTGCGCTTGACAAGTCGTCAGAGGGGCGAGACGCGATGTTCTTGTCAGATGGGCGAGATTTTGTTATATCGGAGCTGCAGGGAGCGACCCCCGTGTGCCCTAGGATACGACGTATGAATCAGCTTCACAGCCGTCGTGAGAGTACGCACGAACTGAGATGGCGAAGCTGCTTACCGGAGGCTATGAGTTCGTGCGTTGCACAACGTTGCACAAGGTGTGACCAGTTAGGGACGGGGAACGACGGACGTAACGGGGTGGAGCATCAGATGCCGCACAAAGCCCTCAACTGATCAGGAGGCACTATGACCTCCCATGGACGTGAGATTTAGACAAGGATGCACAGAGCGTAGAAGCAATCCGAGCAATCTAAACCTAAGCAATCGAGGACGGTGTCGACTGCAGTGCCTGGGATTTCCCAAGCGGGCCGCCCGTCTTGAACAGCGTGCTTGTACGAGCAGAACCAGCCATGCGCCGTGGTCGGTCAAGGTTTTGACTGCAGGGAAGAAGATTCCTTTAGTCCTGCTTCGCATGAGACATGGGTCAAGGATAGCCACCGGTCTTACACGGTGCATGAGCGGAGCCAAGGTGCAATAGATCCAGCTGCGCTAGTCTGGTGCAATCAGGGGATGTGTGATCTATGAGGAGGGCGTGCGGTACTCAGTGAGAAAATAATGGTGGAGAATAGAGTTGCAGAAAAATAGCCGCGCAATTCAAACGTACTTACTAGCAACTATCACCGACTCCATGCGGCGCCCCGTCACCGTTCCATCTGCATTGAGCAGGCAAGTAGAGCGTGCAGAAGTGGTATACTGTGAGCTGCTACTGGGTTTGAGAGAGCATTGAAGACTAGGTGACGGTCAAGACTGAGTAAGGCTGAGTACTGACGGTACTGACTCTACTTGGCAAGCTTCAAGCAGTCGGAACCAAGTCGGAACCGAAGGTGTTGGAAGCGCGCAAATGGCACCGCCTTGGCGCCGCTGACTAAGCAAAGCGCGAGACAGTGACGACCTTCACAGTGAAATGCTGGTTGAATGCCAGCGAGGAGCCAAGCATAGAGCTTATGGGGTGATTGCGAATTTGCGCCCTGGCCAACCTCTAAGTAACGAAGAGGAATGATGATCACTACTCAGTCACTAAGTACTTCAAGACCGCCTAACGGTATCGGCGAACATCCTCAGGGCCTCACTATAATACACTTTCGTCGTCACAGGCAACTTCTGCGATCGTGTAGACACGTCACCTCACCTCACATTCGAAGATGCATATCAATCTGAAGTTGGCGGGGAATTGCCACTACCCATCATGACCCACGCTCCCTCGCTCGTCACGTCGTCCACGGTCAAGAAGATGGTCGCTGGGCCGGGCGGGAAGATGCGGCCGTTGGGCGGTGTGACGAAAGTGAGCGACTTGCCGTCGGACGAGATGGTCGCGTCCATGAAGACGAGACGTGCGCCCATGTGGAATCCGTGCGTTGAGAACCCAAGGTCCATGAGCGACACTGCAAAGAACATATCAGTCACTCCGCTCTGATACGAGAAGATTGAGACTCATACCTTGCACGTTCGCGTTGGGATTGTTCAACGAGCTCGGGAGAGAGATCGGAACAGTGACACTGTGCCCAAAACCAATTTTGGCGGGCATGCTCAGGATCTGCGGGCGTGGAACAAACATGAACGGTGGGTGGAGGAGTTGAACGCGGAACTCGGATGGGAACTTGACGCCCGACGTGAACATCGTGCTGTTGTTTGGGTTGCTGCCCGCGACGAGGAAGTTGCCCTGGGGCGTGAGGGTGATTGTCGAGTGGTACATACGTGCGATGGTCGAGTTGGGCATTCTTGAGTTGCTGATGCGCTGTCCGAGCGGTGCGGACGGCGTGTAGATTGAAGGAATGAGTGCAGCGTCGTCTGCGTTCGAGTTGCCGACGGGGTCAAAGATGGTTTGAGGCGTGTTCAGGAAGCCAGAGAAGCCCTTGCTAGCTCCGCCGGAGATGAGTATCTGGCCGTTCGGAATGTGCAGGAGCTCGGTGAGCGTGCGACCCTCGAGCATGTGTTCGACCTCCCAGCCTCGTGCGATGCCTTCGGGAGTGAGCATGATGCGTGAGCATTGCGAGGCTGCTGGATGCTGAGAGGAGAGCTGCGCTGCTGGTGTACGGTCGTCAATGTCCGATCCACCGCAGACAAGCACTTCGGGAATGTAGTCGGGAGGAGAAAGTGGAAGGAGGATGGCTGAGCCGTCTGTGGGAGCAGTGACGCGGACACCGTTCGGGACCTCGGGAAGAATCGTCTCGGTTTGCGCGTCGATGTCGTAGATGATCGACTGGTTGTTGGCGACCATGAAGATTTTACCGTCGGGTAGAGCAAAAATTCTTGTGAATGGAACGATGAGTGACTGTCACATTGAAAGGAAACCATACATACCTTGGGAACAAGTTAACGGGCAGCGCCCTCTCGAGGAAGGGAGAAGGTCGAACCGTCTCTTCCTTCCGCGGGAAGAATTCGAAGCTGTTCTCGGGATCGGTGTTGTAGAAATGTGCCGTGACGTGGGACCCGCCAACGATCAAGAGACTGCCGTCAGAGATACGGATAGAAGATGGGTACCAACGCTCCGCGAGGAGCTTAAGGTTGGGATCCTCGAACACAGTGCAGCCTACACCGTCGGGAGACGCGCATGGCTCGAAGAGACGGATGGCTTGATTTCCAGGTTTAATTGCGGGGTTGTTGACGAAGCCACCTTGATCACCGCCGATGCTAGCCTTAAGACGATGACGGTGAGATCAGACCTAAGAAGTTCCGCTCTGAGCTGAATCCTACTCACCATAGTTCCATTGCTTAGCAAGGCGCCTCCCGCACACCATGAGTTGGTGATAACGTCGAGCGCGGTGACTTCATGAGTCTGGAGATTGAACAGAGCACCCCAAGCGGAATGGCCGTTGATCTGGAGCGGATCGTCGGACGCACGGTCAAAGAAAAGTGCCAGGGTCGGAGAGACTATTATTGACTCGAGCACGACAATACCGGAATTTTGCTCAAGGAGCTCGAAACTCCATCCAGGAGCAGTGGGAGCGGCGTTGGCAATGGAAGCGAGCAAAGCGACGTATGCGAGGAGAGACTTCATGACTATATGAGCTGCGTATGGACAGGTTGCCCACAGCGTAAGGTGTCACTCCCTGGTGAGCTTTTATGCGTCAAGTTGAGGGAGCTTGGCCTGTTGGGCGCAAAGAGGCTCCGAAACGTCTACTAACTGAGTCAGCATGTAGTGACAACCGGTGAGATCCTGCCCGCTATACTGAGAAAGCGTACCTTCTGAGTTCACGGCGGCCCCTTCTTAAGCGCAATGTGGGGCATGCGCGGGACACCGCGCAGTATTCCTGTATTACCGCGAGCGCGTACCGGGGGCTTCGAAGGCGCAAACATGCTCACCTGTTCCAAGACGCACCCACGTATGATTAGTCGTGAGATGAGATATATATCCTCATGGAACAGAAGCGACTTGTACCATAACATCGAAGAGATGTATGAGACTTCAAATCACTGCCTGGCCGCCGCAGTGGCAGATGAATGACCATCCATCCCCATGGTTTCTGTGTGATATATGTTAGCTGAGCGTTAAGCCACGTAATAATCAAGACTCGTTCCATAAGCTATATAGACGCTACCAGAAGCCTTGCATGCGAACGAGGGATAGCTGTCATGTCGAACTAGCCTACTCGAAGTACAGTTTCAACCGTCACACGGGCGTCAACATGGTGAACGCCGTGTCGGCCGAATGCAAGCCGAGCGCCGAGCGGCTGGTGTTGCTATTACATACGCACCTACCTCTCCCGCTGCACGTTCGACAGGCTCACAACTCGTTCTTTGGCCACCGGTTATCAAGCTACCCATGTCCCGCGTGCGACTTCGCGCTATTTTCCGCGTCCGAAGACCCCTGGCTCTCTATATGTGGCCGTTCAAGGCACTTCAACATGATCATGAGGTAGTTATGCACCAATTGACTCTGTGGCAGCTCGTTGCTGACAGCCGAGCCCAACCACGACCATGTGTGACTGCTGGAGCTCGTAACTCGCCGAATGCGTCCACAATTGCAAGCGGCTGAGGACGCTCTCGAGTCCTGTCGCTACTCTTGTAGCCGCACGCTGGAGACATCCATTTCCGGTCTTCTCGCCGTAGAATGATTATCATAGTATGCGACGAGTTGAAGGTAAGGCCCGGACTGCACCAATTTTCAGCCAGACAAACCTGAAACACACAACAGCTTAAGGTTTTGGCGTCCTCGAAGGAGAAGTTATCGCTTCCGAAACGCCTCGTGTCCTTGTATTCATTAACACTCTCACAGCATCTCAACCTGACCCAACGTACACCACGATGTAGCAGACGAGGACCTCCAGCATAGCGGCGAACGTGAGTACGGCGACCGCCAAGCCTTTCTCCAGGTGGCATCGTCTCAGGCAAACCGGGCCGTCTCCTGAATCCGGACATTTCTACGATACCTCGATGGATGGTTCCTGCATGCCACAGTGTATGGGAGGGCCTCACGGTCACTCCGTCTGGCCTCATGGTGAGTACTTGAAGTCGCATTCACGGGCCTGGGTCTCTGGTCTCAGTCCCAACGACGCACCAAATCCGACGACATGCAGTCACCGTTTCTACTTGTCTTTCCGCTATGGTTCTCCGTGTTATGTGCTGCTCAAAGTTGGCGATTCGACCTGAAGAACGAGACATCAGGGATTGTCGCAATAGAATCCATTGTAGTCTCCCCTACCCTCGTGCTTTTCTTCGACTTTGCCACAGACGACCCCCTCCAGATCAATGGTCACTCAGCATGGGGCGCATTGTGGAACCTCGAGACGAACACAGTCCGCCCACTTGACCTCCTCACGGACTCCTTCTGTGGTAGTGGTGCGCTACTCAGCAACGGAAGCATGGTAAGTGGTCTTACGGCGCTATGAGTATCATTGAGACGCGATGCTGATATAACAGCATTGCAGGTCAGCGTCGGGGGCGACCCTCGCGTCTTCCCTGGAAACCCTGCCATACACCCGGGAGGAAACCAGGCTATCCGCATCTTCGAGCCGTGTGCCTCTCCTTCAGGCGAAGGCTGCACGCTCTTCGAAGATCTGCAGACTCTGCACCTTCTGGAGCGCCGCTGGTACACGTCCTCCGTCCGCATCTTCGACGGTAGCCTCATGATCATCGGCGGCACGCATGTTCCTGCGCAGTTCTATAACATTGATCCCGTCAACAGCTTTGAGTTCTTCCCTCCCAAGGAAGATGCTCCGCGTCCATCCGCGTTTCTGGAGAGGACTCTCCCGACAAACCTCTTTCCGCGGTATGCTTGCTTGATAGGACCGTGCGACTGACACACTCATGGTTATTGGCGTATAGATCATTCGCCCTCCCCGACGGTCGCGTGTTCATAGCCGCGAACAATCAGTCCATGATATACGACATCGAGACGAACACCGAGACCATGCTCCCACCCATTCCGAACGGCGTTCGCGTCACGAACCCAATGGACGGTTCCGCGATACTCCTCCCGCTTTCTCCCCCGGACTATGTTCCCGAAGTTCTCATCTGCGGTGGCTCAACCGCTGACGACAGAATCCAGCCGGCCAACCTTTCCACCCAATTTCCCGCGACTTCGCAGTGCTCCCGCCTCACCCTCACGTCCGAAGGCATTGAGCGCGGCTGGGAGGTAGAGCAGATGCTCGAGGGTCGCATGATGCCCGAACTCGTCCACGTCCCAAACGGCCAGGTGCTCATCATCAACGGCGCCGGCACGGGGTTTGCTGCGACCGGCGCCGTGGGCGATTTGATAGGAGACTCGAACGCGGACCACCCCGTCTTCGTCCCGTCGCTATATACCCCCGACGCCCCTCTTGGGCAGCGCATCAGCAACGCGGGCATGCCGCGCTCGGACATCGCGCGCATGTACCACTCCACCGTCACGCTTACCCCGCAGGGCAATTTCCTCGTCGCCGGTAGCAACCCGAACGTCCATACTGTCCTGAACGTGACCTTCCCGAGCGAGTTCAGAGTCCAGACCCTCGACCCGCCGTTCATGTCCATGCCACGGCCGAGGATTCTCACCATCCCGGACAAGCTGCCTTTCGGGACGACGGTGACGGTACCGATCTCTCTCCCGTCGTCATTGAGCAGTTCGGGGGCGAACATCCAAGGTATGATGACTGAATATTGTGCGATCTCACGCTGACATGACAGTTCGGCAGTCTCATTGATGGATCTCGGGTTTTCGACGCACGCATTCCACTCAAGCGCGCGTCTCGTATTCATGGAGGCCACCATCTCGGCTGACGGGAAGTCCCTGACGTTCGTGACGCCGCCGAACGGCCGGGTCTACCCGCCTGGCCCTGCCACCGTGTTCTTGACTGTGGACGGGGTGACGAGCGAGGGTGCATGGGTGATCATGGGGAGCGGAAATTCTCCGCCAACTCTGATCTGAAGAGAAGAGCATGCTGGCAGGTGGCATGGGTCGAGTCACCGTTTCAAGTTTCAAGAAGTAATCAACAACACCTCCGAGCCGTCTCCGATGCTTTGTGTAGTCGACAGACACGAGCACGAAGCCACTATGTGTCCTCGTTTCCAATCAACGAAATGTCATATTGCAGCTTTTCACAAGCGAGACAGACGCTACCAGAAGCCTTACATGCGAAACGAAGGATATATGCCATGTCGAGGAAGTTCACCCAACACGGGCGTCAGTATTGAAATATTGAAGGCCGTGTCGGCCGAATTGCGCCGAGTTGCTCCCGCGAATTTGACATCTGTTGCTCGCAAACAAGCATTACGCACTAACCTCTCCCACTGGACGTTCGCTCTCGTTCGCCTCACACCTCGTACTTTGGCCACCGGTTATCAAGCTACCCATATGCCGCGTGCGACTCCTTAACGCCCTTCTATATGATTGAACTGCGTACGAGCACCCTTGAACTTGAGCCACACAACTGGACTTGGACATGCTCTCTATTTGTGGCCGTTCAAGGCACTACAGCGGGATGGTCATGAGGTACTTATGCACCAATTGACTCCGTAGCGGCTCGTTGCTGACAGTGGAGTCCAAACACAATCATGTATGACTCCTGGCGCTGACCAATTGGAGGACGCTGCCTCCTACAGGAGACGAATCCATCTCCGGCCTTCTCACAAAGATATCAAGGTTTTGGCGTCCTGAGCTGAGAACCTTTCGCTTCCGAAACATTCCGTGTTCTTGTATACATTACCGCTCTCACATCATCTCAACCTAGCCCAACGTACACCACGATATAGCAAAGGAGGCCTTTCAGCATAGCCGCGAACGTGAGTATGGAGATCGCCAAGCCTTGCTTCTGAGAGGCACCGTCTCAGGCAACCCGGACCGTCTTCCTAATACTGTCCTTTCTACGATACCTCCACTGGCATGGCGGGTTCCTGCACGCCGGGAGAGTTTGGAGAAGGGCCTCGCGGTTCCTCAGTCTCGCCTTAAAATGAGTACTTGGAGTCTCATTCATGGGTCTCTGTGGTCTCAGTTCCAACGACACCCCAACGATATGCAGTCCAAAATTCTACTCGTCCTTCCGCTGTTGCTCTCCGTCCTATGCGCCGCTCAAAGTTGGAGGTTTGACTTGAAGAACGAGACCTCGGGGGTTGTGGCAATCGAGTCCATCGTGGTCTCTCCGACCCTCGTGATCTTCTTCGACCGTGCAGTAGACGACCCCCTCCAGATCAATGGTCACTCAGCCTGGGGCGCCTTGTGGGACCTGGAGACGAGCACAGTTCAACCACTGGACCTCCTCACGAACTCCTTCTGCGGTAGTGGTGCGCTCCTCAGCAATGGAAGCATGGTAAGAGGTCTCATGGCGCTATGAGACAAAATGCTGAGATAGTTACCTTGCAGGTCAGCATCGGGGGCGACCCTCGAGGCTTTCCGGAGGGTCCAGCCGCACAGCTTGGAGGAAACCAAGCTATCCGCATCTTCGAGCCATGTGCCTCTCCTTCAGGCGAAGGCTGCACGTTATTTGAAGATCTGCAGACCTTGCACCTCCAAGAGAACCGCTGGTACACGTCCACACTCCGAATCTTCGACGGTAGCCTCATGATCGTCGGCGGCGCACATGTTCCTGCCATGTTCCACAATACCGATCCCGCCAACAGTTTCGAATTCTTCCCTCCCAAGGAGGATGCTCCGCGTCCATCCGCGTTCCTCGAGAGGACTCTCCCGGTGAATCTCTTCCCGCGGTACGGTTGATGATAGGGCGTTTCGAATGACATGCTCACGATTGGTGTCCAGGGCGTTCGCGCTCCCCGATGGTCGCGTGTTCATAGCCGCGAACAATCAGTCCATGATATACGACATCGAGGCGAACACCGAGACCATGCTCCCACCCATTCCGAACGGCGTTCGCGTCACGAACCCAATGGACGGTGCGGCAATACTCCTCCCGCTCTCTCCCCCGGACTATGTCCCCGAGGTTCTCATCTGCGGTGGCTCGACCGCTGATGACATAATCCCGGTGGCGAACCTTTCCAGCCAATTTCCCGCGTCCTCGCAGTGCTCTCGCATCAACCTCACGCCCGAAGGCATCGAGCGCGGCTGGGAGGTCGAACAGATGCTCGAGGGCCGCATAATGGCCGAGCTCGTCCATGTCCCAAACGGCCAGGTGCTCATCATCAATGGGGCTCAAACGGGCTTTGCTTCTTCCGGGACCGTGCGTGATCCAATTGGTGCCTCGAACGCGGACCACCCCGTGTTTGTCCCGTCGCTGTATACGCCCGACGCCCCTCTGGGACAGCGCATCAGCAACGCGGGTATGCCTCGCTCGGATATCGCGCGCGTGTACCACTCTACCGTCACACTCACACCGCAAGGCAACTTCCTCGTCTCAGGCAGCAACCCAAACCAGCACATTGTTTTGAACGTCACCTTCCCGAGCGAGCTGAGAGTTGAGACCCTCGATCCGCCGTTCATGTCCATGCCACGGCCGAAGATCGTCAGCATCCCGGACAAGCTGCCGTTTGGGTCGACGGTGACGGTGCCGATCTCCCTCCCGTCGTCGTTGAGCAGTCCTGGGGCGAACGTCCAAGGTGAGTCGACTTGTAGTCAACGCAATCATTCGCTGACATGTCGGTCTGGCAGTCTCGTTGATGGATCTGGGATTCTCGAGCCACGCGTTCCACTCCAGCGCGCGCCTCGTGTTCATGGATGGCACTATCTCGGCTGACGGGAAGACTCTGACGTTCGTGACTCCGCCGAACGGCAGGGTCTACCCGCCCGGACCTGCCACTGTGTTCTTGACCGTGGATGGGGTGACGAGCGAGGGTGCATGGGTGATCATGGGGAGCGGAAACCCTCCGCCGACTCTGGTTTGAAGAGAGAAGAGCAGAGCATGTTGGGTCCCCCCGTTTCAAGTGCCAAGAAGTAATGTACAACATATCGTCTCCGCTTTGTGTAGCCTACAGACTCGAACACGAAGCGACTATGCATCATCATTTCCGATCTCACCTCAACTACTCGACCCTCCCAGTTCACTCCAACGTGGGCGGCGGCCGCCCGCTGCCCACCATGACCCACGCGCCCTCACTTGATACATCGTCAACAGTGAGGAAGACGGTCGCCGGTCCCGGAGGGTATACGCGGCCGTTGGGCGGGGTGCGGAAGGTCAGCGACTTTCCGTCGTGCGCGATGTGCGCCTCCATGAAGACGAGGCGTGCGCCCATATGGAACCCGTGGGTGGAATAACCCAGATCCATGAGCGAGACTACAGGGAGCAATCAGGTCAGCTGCAAATAGACCCATGAGATGATCACGAGACCGTACCTTGAACCTTCGCATTGCGCCTTTGCAGCCCCTTGGGGAGCGAGATGGGGACGGTGAAGCTCTTCCCGAAAGCCAGCTTCTCAGGCATGTGGAGGATCTTGGGGCGAGCGACGGACATGTACGGCGGGTTGAGCATCTGCACGCGCAGCTCGGGCGGGTACTTGACGCCCCTTCTGAGCGTGCTGTTGTTCGGGTTGCTCCCCGCGACGAAGAAGTTGCCCTGCGGGGTGAGGATGACGGACGAGTGGTACATGCGCGGGATCTCTGCGTTCGGCATGTGCGCGTTGCTAATGCGCCTCCCGTGAGGGGCGTCGGGTGTGTAGAGCGACGGAGTGAGCACGGCGTGGTCTGCGTGCGACTCGCCAACCAGGTCCGCGATGCCGTTGAAGCCGGAGAAGCCCGTCCGGGCGCCGTTCGTGATTAGGATTTGGCCGTTCGGGAGGTGGACAAGCTCGTGCAGGGTGCGACGCTCGAGCATGTGCTCGTTCACCCAGCCCTTCGCGATTCCTTCGGGTGTGACCGTCATTCGAGAGCACTGGGTTGATGCAGGGTACTGCGTCGATATATCGTCCACGGGCGTTCGATCGTCGAGGTCTGAGCCACCGCAGATGAGAACCTCTGGGATGTAGTCAGGAGGCGAGAGGGGCAGGAGAATCGCGGAACCGTCACTCGGGTTCGAGTTCCGGACGCCGTTCGGGATATCGGGAAGGACGGTCTCGGTGTTGGCCTCGATGTCGTATATGATGGTCCTGTTGTTTGCGACCATGAAGACTCTCCCGTCAGGCAAGGCCATGATCCTGTTTGCCAACAGTTATCAACAAAGGTGTCGAAGCCTGACGTCATATCGGAAACGAACCGGGGGAACATATTCAAAGGAAGCGACCTCTCTAGGAACGCCGAAGGGCGCACGGTGTCCTCCTTACGAGGGAAGAACTCGAAGCTGTTCTCGGGGTCGATGTTGTAAAAGCGCATGTTAACATGAGAACCTCCGACGATGAAGAGGCTTCCGTCGAAGATGCGGATCGCAGATGGATACCAGCGCTCCACAAGAAGCGTGAAGGCTTGGTCTTCAAAGACGGTGCAGCCTTCGCCCACAGGAGACGCGCACGGCTCGAAGATGCGGATAGCCTGGTTCCCTGGCTTAATCACGGGGTTCCCGTCGTAACCCTGTTGATCACCGCCGACGCTGACCTGGCGATGGACGTCAGTGAGCGAAAACCTGAGAGCAGTCAGCCCGAGACCTACCATGGTGCCGTTGCTCAGCAGTGCGCCTCCCGCGCACCACGAGTTTGTGATGAGATTGATCGGTGTGACATCATGGGTCTCGAGGTTCCAGAGTGCGCCCCAAGCCGAATGTCCGTTGATCTGCAGCGGGTCGTCGGATGCGCGGTCGAAGAGGAGGGCGAGGGTAGGTGAGACGACGACGGATTGCTGGACGACGATACCAGGGTTTTGATTGAGAAGCTCGAAGCTCCAGCGAGGAGAGGCTGAGGCAGCACTGGCAATGGGGACAGAGAGGACAGCGAGGAGGGCGTATTGAGGCTTCATCTCTCAAAAAGAGTGCGATTGAGCCGTGAGGAGGAGACCGACTGTCGCCTCCAGTATATAAGGGAGCGGCGTCGTACAAAGTTTGGGGTAGCCAAGGGTAGCGCACAAACATCGATGAGGAAGTATCCATACCTGCGTCACAGTCAGCATAAGGCAGCGCCTGCGCTGTGAGAGCGAAACGACGCACAAGTTAATAGCTTCCTCTTGCTAGACAATAATCTGGACGTCGGGCACGGCACATGTGCAGAATCTGAAGGCACTGGCACTTCTACAGAAGGCGGAAGCGCCCCCATGCAGCTCATGAGGTCAGCGTCGGGACGGCGTCTTGCTGGAAAACGTTTTCGCTATTACATTGTAGCACATTTGACATGAAATGGAAGGTGTAACCGTCGAACCTTGAGACATGGGGCTGGACGGCAGTCGGCGCCGCAATCGGTAGAAGCAACGCCTGAGACGACGGTAGACGTACACAGAGTTTACGCCTGCAAGGCACTGGCGCTGTCTGGACTCCGTGAGCGTCATGCAGGTCAGCTGGAGAAATGTGAGAGTAAGTTCATGATGGATGACGCGAACATCAACGACGCACACTTCTTTTGCGAAAGGGGTCTCTGGTCAAATTGCAACCGATCTGTCCGGTCGTTTGGAGATCAATCATCAGCTCCAATCATCTACGAAGTAGTCTTGCTCGTGACAGCAGCTTGGGTAACTGGAAAGCCGTCCGTGGTAGGGAAGGAGATGCAGCCGTCAAGCGAAGTGGCAGACGTGAGAGTCTCGCCGTGAGTCATGAATAGTCACGTCCTCGGACACAAGCCTGGCAATAGTCATTCCTGAACAAACCCGTGTCATGAACACTAGGATAGCGGCTTACCCGAATGGTATTCGAAGGGCCTTCCATTGTGACTGTTACCTCAAGCCAATCGTTTCGATTGTATCACCTTCCGAGGAAACAGGAGTAAGGCCCTCTATCGACGCATGATCTTGTGGGTCAGGTTGAAGTTCCACTCATGAAGCATGAGGTGCGAACTGGCGATCGGTCCTGTGCCTATTGGAGTGCAACCGTTGCCAGTTACTAGTACTCGCGGATTGCTTTAAGGATCCGGCACTTCGACTTCGGTGTTGACGTCCCTGTTCAAGAGGAGCAAACCAATTCTGCGTGAGTATATATAATACAATGGTCCGTCGGCGCCCTTATGGATGCGGGAGAGAACCTCGTGCGAGCACGGTTGGTGAAGAGATCCTTCAAGTCCTGTCGCAGTGCGATTTAGCTGTGAGAATGCGCTCGCTAGTGACGTACAGTCTCCGAAGATCTTCGGTGGTTGACATTCCAGATGCCGCCAAAGAGCGCCTCGACATTGGCGCACGTCCATGGAGAAAGGTGGAGAAGTAACGTTAGGTGAGCTGGCCCAGAGACCCACCGTACGCGTCATGCATGTATCAGGATTGCTATGTGGCACTTGTCTATCGCGCCTATGGGGTTCAATCGCTCGATGCGTCTACATACGCGATGTCATCGCTATATAGAGCACTACTTACCGTAGTCATCCTCCTTGGACATCCTGTGATGTACATGTAACGAGAGCAGTGACAATGTCCATTTCACACTGTCGAAACCTCTAGTAAGTCAAGATCAGCAGCCACACCTTGGCAGGAGTTCAAACGTTCATACTTGCCACACTCTTTCACGCACTTCTTTGTGTGAGATCGCGAGGCTGAACCTGTCGACGAGACTCGACTGTGAGGAGGAGCACTTGGGTTGGATGTTCTTCTCGGATGGATTCGGATCAATCACGCCGGAGAAGAGCGAGATTACTTAGACGCTCGTCAACCAGCCCTTCCATTGCTAAGTCGCTGTTCACGCTCAGCCACGACCTGTTCAACTTCAAGAGCCCGCGGATAAATGTGCTACCTAGACGCATGTGCTCTTCATGTGCTGCACGGCGATGTAGCCGGAATCATGTCGAACTGTCATTGTCTCCGATCATTTCCTTCCTCCGATACCTTCTCGCGGAAGCTCATCTACCATCTGAAGGTCGAGGTACGAATCTAGTACGTACGTCTATGCTCAGGACGTCCTTTCCGAGGGGCCTCAACTAATGTGCCTTCTTCTGCACTCCTCAGATCCTACTCTGACGCTGGGACATAGGAGGTCGCTTGAAGACGCTTCTGAGCTGCTTATGACGGTGCTGCAAGGGATTTCTTGCTGTACTTCCTGCCGCGGGCTAAAACGTGAAGGGCGAGGACGTGAAGGGTCAGGGTCAGGTCAGGGTCGTGAGGCTCGCATCTTCGTCCGGAGCTTATAGGTTTGAGTCTGAGTCTCCGATGACCAGCTTCTCGCTCTCCTGCCCAGTCGCACACGCCTCGCGGTTTGTGTCTCTTGTCTACGCAGTGCGCTCATACTCATCTTCCCCCGTCAGGACAACTACGATGTTGCTAGTAAGAAACATCCCATACCCCTCGCCCGCAATCCGTTCTTCCACGGTCCGATGCGGTAACATCGCCATCCCCCACCATATACTCCTCGAAGTCTCAACCTACCTTGCGTTTGACGATCGTTTGAGTATGGCGCTGTGCTCTAGGAATATGCTGGCCAATTTACCTCCACGTCGGACCGATTTTGTCTGCAAAACCGCACAACAGATTCAGAGATGCCACAAGTATATCCTCGCTAACGACGGTCGACGTGGTGGCACCGTTCTCAGTCTCAAGTTTGAGGTCTTCAAGGAGACAAGCAAGGCTCAGGACAGTGATACCGCTCGGAGATGTGCGGAGATCGTGCAGAGGACGACGACGCTGAGGAACATAGCCTGCACGGCTGCTCTATGGCATGGTTTCCTCGTCTTACACGCCCCTCCAACGCTGAGATCCCTGCAGCTGGATTGGTGTGGGATGTTGATGCCCTTAAGCTTCTACGCATGTCTACCCACCAGCCTGCACGTCCTACGACTCAACTTCAACGACTATACTGTGGCGGTCAAAGGTCTCCTCGACGCAATCTCGTCCCTCCCTTGCCTCCGCACCGTGATCCTAGAAGACATGTACCACGAAAACACGACCCGGAGGGCCGATGAAGATGAGCCCGACTTCAATGACGGCGTACCCATAATAACATCGGTCCGGGAACTGACGCTCTCGTACACGACGCTCCCGCCCACCATGTCGCTCCCCACATTTTCCCGAACCTCCATATCCTTCGTCTCATCAACTCCGGCCTACCCGACCACGTGCGCTACGACGGAGAACATCACCTCCAACATCTGGTTTTAGAGGCAGAGTACTTCGATTCCTATCTTCCGTGGACGATTCATGCGTTCACCTATACAGTTGGAATAGACGGCGAGGCGGCAATCCCCTATGCGATCAACACCTTCGAGCTCATGGCTCTGAGAGTCAGGATGGGCGCCCTCGCATGTAACGTGTGGGAGAGAGCGATGAAGGCGACGGACTCAGTACGCTTGATAGAGCTTGAGTGCTCGGGCTCAGAACTCCCTGATCTGATCTGTCTCCTCGTGAGTACCGTATATGCATCCTGTGCTAGCACTGCCGTGGACCACGCTGACGTCCCATTAACGTGTAGACCAACGCCTTTACTGGCTCTCCACTCGTCGACCTGCCAATATTGGCGTTGACATTGATTGGGATCAAGTCACCTTCCCAAAGCCCCGAGGATGCTGAGGCGTGTCGCCAAGAGCTCTTCAAACGCGCCTTCGGATACCTGCCCTCACTTCGCTGGATCGCTCTCGCTGAGCCGCAATGCAAGAAGCTTGACCCCAACCTCGACGACTATGCCGGCGACCGTGCCCCCTGGAGGTGGTGGAAGGTCACGCGAGACGACAAAGGAACACCTCTCGAGGTCACGGAGGTTCCTGGTTGGGAGGGTGAACGAGCGCGAGCGTACCTGCGTGCTGCCGATAAAACTGCGGCAGAAGAATTTGATTGTAAGTCAACTGGATAACCCGTAACAGTATCTACGGGAGCTTACATACTGACTGCATGTTGGCTATCTTCTAAACAGTGCATTTTGTGCCGCTACATTGAGTCGGGCCCGCCGACGTACACAGGGAAGTCATGGTGCCAGGTGGGCGAGCCTCTTGTTGTAGTGAGTCGTTGCGGCAGACGAGGTCTTAGGAGCAATAGTGCAATGTCCTTCGTACTCGAGACCTGTAGTCATGATGCTAGTATGAATCAAGGCGAGGCTTGAGGCGAGCGGTTTAGAAAGCGATTCAACCCGGACTCTCGGCAAGACGCACAGTCACGTGCGTTGCCTTAACCGAAGAGCGGCGAACCAGTTCGATTCGGCTCTTCACAAGTACTTTCAACACCACCGTACCCTCAACACCACTTGAACACCTGGTGAGTTGAACAGTATCCTGCTTTGCAACTGATATACGTCCTGATAATCTTCTAGCTACACATGCCTTCCTGGTGGTGATCGACTCAATCTCTTAAACGTCACGTCCAAGTCCACTGGCACTGCCCTGATTTGAGTCATCCTCCGAGTCGTCGAGTCGAGTCGATCCTTCGAACTACCAGGACCTGTGACTGCTTTCAGGTCTCCCCTCCCAGATATGTATGCTTGAAAGCACTTGTGGCAGATCGAATGGGCAAGCTGACATCGCCGTACATTCGACTGGTAGGAAGCGCAGTGCGGGGGAGCCGGTTGGTCGAGAACACCCTTCCAAGCACAGCAGAACAGCTTCAGGGAGTGACTTCTCCACGTTCGAGATCAGCCGTGCTCTCGGGACTCCTCCACCACCGGCGCCCCATGTAACACAACAGGCTCAAGTAGTAGCGCAGTCTGCTCCGACCATCGCTGTTGACGCCGCTGGACCCTCAACATCCTTCGCTCAGACACCAACCGAGCAGCTTGACAGTCTCATCTTTGGCGAGGACACTTGGGCTCATGCACTTGACTTGTCTAACCCTTCCATGGGCCTCGAGAGCGGCGCGGACCTACCCGAACTCCTTGACTTTAGCCAGCTGGACTCCCGGAAAGCCATCGACGACCGCTTCTGTCAACTGGCCTACAACCTCCTACACCACTATCGCCTGGAAATCCGCACAGAGACCAAGAGCGAGCAGCTCGCGCTTCTGGAAATCGAGTTCTACCTGTACAAGTCGGGTTGTCACGAAGACACGTTCACCCACGCTAGCACTGAGCAGGGTCAATCCGGACGATGGTGCGCCAACTTTAACGTACTCTCCAACTCCCGTCTTCGGAACATCTGACTGGATGTTGTCAGGTACTTTCACCGGCCACCGTCGCGTGCCGGCGAAGCGGACGCGCCGCCTTCGAGTACAGCAGGCTACCGCGGCGGGACGCGCAAAGGACTAGACATCACCATCGGGCAGCCTCCACCTAGCCTCACGTCAAAGTACTTCTCGCAGAACACACAGGGCTCCCAGCACACCGCGCCCGCCTCAGGCAACACCACCACGCTGCGCGGCGGCATCCTGCTACGCTCCGCGCAGCGCGTCAGCGACGAGAAGGTCATCTCCGGCCCCTCGCTCCTCGTCGACGAGATCCTGCGTCTGAGCGGCGCGTCTGAGATCCTCGAGCTCGTCGCAGTGAACTGGAATGATGACATCTCGGCCTTCCCCAGCCTGACCCCAACTCCCTCGACCTTCACGTCCTCTGCATCCGGTCTGCCACCCGGCCGCCTGTCCACGATGTACCTCGTCCGCGCACCTCCCGCACCCGCCTCACCCTCTGCCTCTGTAGCCTCGACCTCATCCACACCCTCAACCTCCGCGGCGTCCGAGCGCGACGCGCTCGTCGACGGCCGCTGGCGCATCTTCCGCTCCCCACGCATCGGCCTCGACCTCTCGCACGCCTCCATCCCTACCCATGCCACACACTCCCTCACTCACCCGCGCGTCGCGCACATCGCGCGCCCGTACCGCTTCTTCCTCCGCCCGTACCTGCTCACCGCGAACGGGCGCGCGCAGACGTTCGTCGGCGTGCACGACGCGCTCGTCGCGCGCGGGCACTGCGCGACCGACGGAGAGCTCCTCGCGGAGGTCTTGCGTCTGTCGGGCTTGAAGAGCAAGACGGCGGTCAAGTACCTGGCTGAACTCAGGCGTGGGCTCGCGGCGGGGCAGGAGGATGAGGGGGCGCTGGAGGCGTGGATGGGGCCGAGGGGGAAGACGGTGAACTCGTCTGCGGCGGCGTGGGACTGTGAGGAGCTTGCAGACCCGCGCGCTGGAGCAGAAGCGGTCAGTTGGGGCTGCATCTGGGCAGGCATCGACGTCCAGAGTGCGATGAGGAGTGAGGCCTCTTCGTGGACTCGCACAACTAGTTTAGGTTTCATGTTTGCATTTGTCAGTAACGCACTACATCACGACCCCCGTACATACTCCCCTACATAATCAGCCTACGCTACAATCATCGTCTTGTCACGGACTCGCAAGCACACACATGCACTAGTCCTACTCATACGCTCTCTCTCCCTTAATAGCACCAGTAATCACGTCACGTATCGCCCAATGTTCCTCAAATACACCTTGACGCGCCTCCCCCGCGCGACGTCTTCCGCATCGCGCTTCGCACGCGCCGCCTCCTCCTCCTCGCGTATACGCACGCCCTCGCCGGGGCCCCACACCGCGTCCGTGTCGAGGTCGACCTCCGCGAGGGGGACCATGTGCCGGCGCTGCCCGAGCCATAACCGCTCCCACATCCAGTAGCCGGCGTAGCACACGACGTAGATTGCAACGCCGATGTACGTCGCCACGACGTTCTGTGCGGTGCGTCCGGTGAGTGCACAGTGGCGAGGGAAGAGGAGAGAGGAAGGAGAACTCACCCGAGCGCTGAACGGCTCCTGCACGACCGCCGCGTACCCCTGGGCGACGAACATGAGCACGGCGAGGATGACGGTCCCGAGCGGGAGGAGGGGGAAGAGCGGCTGGCGGTAGGGGAGGTCGGCGAGCGTGCGGCCCTGCGCCTTCCACGCGGCGCGGAAGCGAAGGGAGATGACGCCGATGGTGCCCCAGACGAGGAGGGAGGAGATGCCGGTAAGGTTGAGGAGCCAGGTGAAGACGACGCCCTCGCCCCATATTGTCGTGAGAAAGGTTACGAACGAGACGGCAAGAGAGAGGCTGGACGAGTGTGGGGTACGTCAGCGAGTCATGTGCAGCGGGCAAGGGTATAAGAGCGACATACAGAAGAGCGGGCACGGGGACACCGCGTCCGTTCACCCAGCCAAAGACGCGCGGGGCGTGGCCGACGCGGGCGAGGGCGAGGAGCATGCGAGAGCTCGCGTAGAAGCAGGAGTTGGTGGCGGACAAAACGGCAGTCAGGAGCACTGCGTTGACCACATGCGCGGCCGCACCAAAGCCCGCTCGCTGGAACACGACGGTCAACGGCGAGGCGGCGACGTCGGAATCTGTCAATAGTGTCAGCGTCCAACATCCACATGAGGAGGTTGAGATAGTGTGTACCAAAGGCTGCGGTGAGCAAAGTCGGGTCCTGGTAGTTGATGCACAGGCCAATCGTGAAGATCGTGAGGATGTAGAAGATGACGATGCGGAAGAAGGTCGCGCGGACCGCGCGCGGGACGGACTTGTGCGGGCTCGCGCTCTCGCCCGCGGCAAGTGACACGAGCTCGACGCCCCCGTACGAGTAGAACGCGTACACGAACGTCTGTGCGAACGCACTAAAGCCGCCCACGAAAGCTTGTCCGTCGTGGAAGTTCGCGAGACCCTGCAGCGGCTGTAATTAGAACAAGACAGCGTTCCGGCGACCGCTGGCGAGAATGAGAACGCACAGGTCCGGGGTGTCCATGCACGCCGCCCCAGTCGTAGATGAGGCCGACGAAGATGAAGACGATGATCATCACGACCTTGATCATGGCGAACCAGTACTCAGACTCGCCTAGAGAACACAGAACGTGTGAGTACGTGCATATTCCTGCACGTGAGAATCCAGAAAGGCCTACCATAAACTCGGACGTGGATGAGCTGCATGGCAAAAATAGGTGCAATGATCATGAGGGCATACTGCCATGCGGTGATGTGTGGGTTCCAGTACTGTAGAAGGTGCGTGTTGGATGAAGGATGATGGACCGGGATCATCTGGACGGACCTGCAGAATGACTGCTGCCGCTGTCAGCTCGCTCGCTGTGGGAAGAGATAAAATGTCAGTGTGAGAGCCTCGTCGGACGGGTGTGTGAACTAACGGATAGTCAAGCTCCTGCAAGGTGGGCGATTGCCGATATGAGTAAGGTCTCTAATAACAGAAAGGGAGGGAACTGACCATTGCAGCCAGTAGTTCCACCCTAATCGTACGCGGTGTTATTTTGGGAAGGTACTAAGTGGACGGGGTGTAGCACATACCGAGAGTGAAGCCCAGAGCAGGAGAGAAGAATCGTGAGCCGAAAATGGCGAACGTCCCCGATACAGGGATGTAAGCAGCCATCTCTCCTCTAGTGCACGTCAGTAGGAAGGACAACTGGTAGTGGTAAATAGACTCACAGTGAGATCACGACGCCATAGCAGAATACGCCTACAACGAAGTAGGACAAGAGAGCGCTTGCGGGACCTGCGAGGGCGATTGCCTGGTATTATTCAGTCGAACGCCTTGGAGTCGCTGGTATGGACACTGACTGAGCCAGCACTGAGAAATATACCAGTGCCTATGGTGCCACCGATGGCTGAGGGACGACAAAGTGGGTTAGCACGGCGAGCGAGGTCGATCTCCGATCGACCAAGAACCAGCTGAGCAGCCTGAGCTCACCGATCATGGTAAGATGCCGACTCTGCATGGCCCTCTTCGTCTCGTTCTTCGCGGATACATTCCCGACGAGAGCGCGTTTCCAGATAGACCTGCGCGGCGTATGCTCACTAGTGTCGGACTCGGATGGAGTGCCTTTCTCGAGGGAGTCGGCCTGGGAGTCGGGGTGCTTCTCCTTGGCGTCGTCTGCGGACTCTGCCCAAGACGGCGCGGCTTGGGTGTCGACGGCCATGGGGGATGGTGGCGGTCGAGAGCAGAGAAGGACGGCGGGTGTCGAGTCTCAGTATTCATTTTGTGTTCTTCTCCTCGGGGTCGCAATTGCAATCTGCGCTTCTTCGAAACACCCACAAATTGCGCACGATGACCACACCGCGCCGACTCCGGGGTCCTGTCCCTCCAACGTCCCGGCGGTGGCCCGGGGTCCATCCAGCCTCGTCTCGGGAGAGGCCGTGATCGCGTCGGCTCGGAGATTCGGGACGAGTTAGATCTAATCTTATCTCGGAGAGAGCGGGACTCTTGTTTGGACTGGGCAGACTTAGTCTGACTACGCTTGTCTCATCTTTCTCCAGTTCCGCCTCTTCTCCGTCGACCCCGCATATCTTGTCCCCCGCTCGCTCCCCACATGAAGGACGGAAAACAACGTGTTAAACCTGATAGCGTCGTCCCCTCGGGCCGCGGAACGTACGCCAAACAGGCCTGCAGCCACTGCAGAAAACGGTGAGCACATCCTTCTTACCCCACATCGCCCCACATGTCCCTGAACCCGGCGAACGCGAAGGAAGAGCAAATGCGACGGGAGACAGCCAGTATGTGGACCGTGCGAGAAGGGTGGGCGGGCTGCAGAGGTGCGTGGTGTCATTTCATGCAGTTCCTTCGTCTTACATCGTCTCCGTCCTCGTCTCTCACCTGCGAAATATTGCGCTCTTCCCATGCCTCAATTCTCGATCGCATTGCAATCGCGGCCATTTGTGCATTTGCATATCTTCTGTTCTCTTACTGCTGCTTGTCCTCGACGTTGACCCCGCCTTACTTCTCCTTCTGCTGCTTGCTTTGTCGTTGCCATGCGCAGTGCACCTGGGGCAAGGAAACCGCCAAGAAAGCTCGCACACAACAACACTTCGAGTCCCTGGAGAACTACATCCGTGCACTAGAAGCAAAAGTCAAGGAGCTCCAAACAGACCTCGAACACTGTCGACAAAATCACGGCGGCCCCTCCCCCGCAGCCTCTGACCCCGCCACGCACGCCTCGACCTCCTTCCTCCCCCGACGAGAGTCCGAAGAACCTGACGATTCCACAGACGACGAGGGACACACTTCGGGGAGCGACTCCGACATCGAGCAGCTCATCTCCCCCACACGACATCTTCTGGTGCGTACCTTCCCCGCAACTTTCTCCGCATTTCATTTTCCTTGGCCCCTTCGCGCTCCCCTATCGTCCCCGCGCCATTATTCCCATGCCGTAAGACCTGCGCACGGCGTCCGTCCATCAGGGCTTGTAGCTAGGGCATGGACGGCCTCGGTGCGTCCAGACGGTAGTGTGCACAGCTCAGTACAGAAATGAGCGTGACGTGCGATAGTCAGCTGGTACGATCCAGAAGCGCCTGAATTTGCCTTCTCCTTGTTGCCATGCTTCCTTGACGTACTCGTATGCTTGTGCGACTGTACTTTGCAGGTTGACTAAAGTTGTTCACAGCTCCAGGACACGGACCTCGAGTATCACGGACCTACTTCAGTGTGGCGGCTAGGTGCTGCGCGCTCGTCCCCATGCGGGAGCGAAGCAAAGAGCTCCGCCTCGCCCGAGCCTCCACCCGCCGCATCCACCTACCTGGATTGGAACCGACACTTACCGCGCGAAGTGCCACTGTGTCGCACGGAGCACGACCGGCTGCTCGAGATTCTCTTCAAGTTCCACATGTCGTGGGGTATGCGTCTGATCCCCGAGCTCTTCTTGCGCGACATGCACCGCGCGCTCAGCCTCCCGCCGACCATCCAGCAGCCCAAGTCGGCGCATTACAGCCCGATGCTGCATAACGCTGCACTGGCGCTTGCGACGGCGTTCTCGGACGACCCCGCGTTGAAGGATCTGCGGTGTAGGCGGTTGCTCGCGACGAAGGCGAAGAGTTACATTGAGGCGGACTGCCAGAAGCCTACGATAGCGCTTGTTACCTCGTTCACCACTCTCGCCATCTTCCATTCGACCCTGGGCGAGCAGAGCCTAGGATATTTGTACTTCGGTGAGTCCCTACGTCGTCCATACGTGTCACGCCCTCCTAACGCGCGTGTAGGTATGGGCGGACGTATCAGTCAGTCACGTAAGTCCGCCACAGCTCGTATCCCCTGTCCCTGCTTATGCATTGTATCCTCACAGTCGGCCTGAAGACGGACTGCTCGTCCTGGGTCCGGCAGGGGCTGATCACGGAAACTGACATGCTCGACCGGAACTGGGCGTACTGGACGCTGTACTCACAGGACATCCTATGGTCTCTCTACGTTGGGCGCGAGTGCTGCATGACGACGCAGGAGAAGCGCCCGTTCGCGATCCCGTACGTGGGCAGCGAGCTCGACACGAACCAGTGGTACTGGGCGCCGAGCAAGATGCCGCCGCAGCCGAGCTATATCGTGCGCACGTTCGCGGAGAGCTGCGAGCTGATGATCATTGCGCGGAGGATATTCGACTTTCTGTGAGTCCGTCGGATCTTGAGTTCGAGTTGAGACTGAGCGACTTGTAGGAACACCCTCGGGCCGGGGTCGAAGCGAGAAGGGGCGTTGCAGCAAGTGAGCGAGCTAGAGTGCGTGTATCCTCGTGTCAGAAGTCAACAGCGTGATACTCACAATTCTCGATCTGTAGCATCCAGTTGAACAACTGGAAGGACGCGCTCACACCCGAAGTCGACCTCACCGCTGCGAGCCGGCCCAATGCTCTCCCGCATCGACTCATGCTCCATCTCGTCTACTGGTGGACGTTGCTATTACTTCATCGCCCCTTCTACCGTCGGACTAAGGTCGGCACCTCCGGGCCGGAGATCGACCACGTCAAGGTACGTGTGCATGCGATGATAGTGGCTGTCACAGACTCACAGCGGACTAGCTCTGCAATCGCGCAAGCGACAACATCATGCTCCTGCTCAGCATCTGGAGCGAAAAGTATACGCTCCGGTATCTCCCGATCACCCTCCTCCAGGTCATCTACTGCGCGGGCACCTCCTACATCCTCTCCGCCGTGCAGGCGACGTCCGGCCCGCGCCTCGGCCGCGTCGCGCTGACGAGCGCGCTCTCACAGGCGGAGCAGTGCATCCGATACACGCTCATCGCGGGCAAGTCGTACGAGTGCGCGAACGAGGTCGCGACGATCCTCTCGAACCTCCTGCACGAGCAGCTCCGGCCGCGGCTGCTTATGCGTACCCTCGAGCCGAAAGACATCCTCCCGGCCGTCCCCGCGTCGGTGTCGAGCCCCGAACGAGGGGAGCAGGCGCAGCAGCAACAGCAGTACCCCGGCATGACGAACGGCACGTCGTCGTCCGCGTCGTCCGAGGCCCACTCGGACGCGATCTCGCTCGCGACGACGATCAACAATCTCGACGCCCTTCGGGACCAGTGCCGGTTCCAGATCGCGGCGCACTCGCAGCAGCCGCTCGACTCGTGGGGCTTCGGTCCGGGTCCGGGCGGGCGCAATCCGCTCACGCTCCTGCCCATCTCGCAGGCTCCCTCCTCGTCCACCGCGACGTCCTCGCCCGCGTCGCAGTTTGGCGCGTACGCGCTCGACCCCACGCCCACGCCCGGCTCCAGCCGCACCCACAATGCGAGCCAGAGCCAGGGTCAGGGCCAGCGGATGCCGGAGGATATCGAGATGGAGTATGGCCTGGGCGGGATGGGCGGGATGGACCTGGGGATGATGGCGGGCCAGCCGCTGTCGAACCGGCCGTACATGTCGTTTGGGATCCCCGAGCTCGTCGGGATGCCGCCGAGCTCGACGTTCCCGGACATTGACGCGCCGCCGCCTCCTCAGCCGTCTTATAGTGCCCGCCTGCAACAACCGCAGCAGCAGGGGGTGCAGGGGCCCGGGATGCAGCTCGACTTTAGTGCGGACGACCTTGCTGTGATGGACCAGCTCTTGAGGCAGCAGTTTGGGCAGGGGATCGGGTATGGGATGCCGCCGCCACCGCAGGGCTCGACGCGGTACGACCCGTTGTGATCGAGATTCATTGACATGTCGGTTCTGCTTCTGGGTTCGGGCGGTGCTGATGCTCGCCCGGTTTGGGGTTCCTCTTCGGGATATAGAGGTGGTGTTACAGCCTACTTCACGGACGGCTTAAGAGGTAATATTATGCGGTGTGTGGCTCGTGTACGTTCGTTGACCGTGTTGTAGCAGAAGTCACCTGTATTTTGTACACTATAATTGCGTAGTCGATACATCATAGAGTATCCGTTCCCTCAGGACCGTTGTCGCGAGGCTGATACAACAGGCACCACAGTGGACCGTACGACGATCGTGTCGTGCTGCTTCATTCGAGAGTCGGAGGAGGGTTGCCGCTGCCAATGGTGACCCATGCACCTTCGCTTGTGATGTTATCGACGGTGAGGAAGATGGTTGCGGGGCCTGGAGGGTACACCTTGCCATTAGGCGGAGTGGTGAATGTCAAGGCCGTCCTGTCCGCGGAGATGGTTGCGTCCATGAACACGAGACGCGCGCTCGAGTGGAATGCGTGACTGGAAAACCCGAGGTCCATCAACGCAACTTGGACCTTCGCATCGGGGCTGTCCAGCGACGCCGGGAGAGAGATGGGGACGGTGACGCTCTCGCCAAAGCGCAGCTTCTCGGGCATGCCTGGCAGGATCCTCGGCCGCTCGACGGACATGAACGGTGGATCGAGCGTCTGGACCCTGAACTCGGTTGGGAACTTGACGCCCTCGAGGACGGTGTGGTTATTGGGGTTACTCCCCGCGACGAGCAAGTTGCCCTGCGGAGTGAGGGTGACGACGGAGTGGTAGAGGCGCGGGATGCCCGAGCTCGGCATGCCATCGTTGGAGATGCGCTGTCCCAGTGGAGCGTCGGGCGTGTAGAGCGAGGGGATGAGGGCGGGGTGGTCCGAGTTAGAGCTCCCGCTGACCGGGTCAGCGGTGTTGCCTATGGCGGCGAAACCGGTCATGGCGCCGTTGATGATAAGGACCTGGCCGTTCGGGACGTGCACGAGCTCTGGCATGATGCGGGGCTCTAGCATGTGCTCGACTTCCCAGCCGCGCGCGATGCCGTCTGGCGTGAGGGTGATGCGGGAGCACTGGGAGCTCGCGGGAAACTGTGACGAGAGGTTCCTGGACGGCAGCCGGTCGTCAGGAGTTGTGCCGCCGCAAACGAGGACTTCGGGGACGTAGTCCGGGGGAGAGAGCGGAAGAAGAATTGCGGAGCCGTCCATCGGGTTAGTGACACGGACTCCGTTGGGGATGTCCGGGAGGATGGTCTCGGTGTTCGCCTCAATGTCATAGATGATAGACTGATTATTCGCGACCATGAACACGCGGCCATCGGGAAGAGCGAACGCACTGTCCACGGTGGTGAGCTTCTCATCGAGATTTATGATCTTGTGTAGAATTGACATACCGTGGAAACAGGTTCGTGGGGAGGGCCCTCTCAAGGAATGCGGACGGACGTGGAGTGTCCTCCTTCGGGGGGAAGAACTCGAAGCTGTTGGCGGGATCTACATTGTTGAACCCGGCGTTGACGTGCGTCCCGCCAATGATCATGAGGCTCCCATCGAAGATACGGATGGACGAGGGATACCAGCGGTTCTCGAGAAGATGCAAACGCTGAGGATCCTCGAAGAGCGTACAGCCCTCACCCGACGGTGACACGCATGGCTCGAAGATGCGGAGAGCTGCGTTTCCGCCCGGCTTGATAGCAGGATTTCCTGGGAACACGCGTGGGTCGCCTCCGACGCTGACCTGCATAATCGCAATGTAAGAACGTCAGTAAGGTAGATATTATGAGACACTCACCATGGTGCCGTTACTCAGGAGCGCACCACTCGCACAAAAGGTGTTTGTGAGGGCATCGAGAGGCTGAACGGTGCTCGTCTGCAGGTTCCAGAGGGCACCCCAAGCCGAATGACCGTTGATCTGCAAGGGGTCATCCGAGGCGCGATCGAAGAAGACGACAAGGGTGGGGGAGACAACGATAGCCTCCAACGCGAGGATACCAGAAGTGGAAGTGCTGTTCTTCAGGTCGAACTTCCACCGGGGAGAATTCGCTGCAGTCGTCAAGGTGTTCGCAAGAGGCCCTATCAGGGGGAGGACGGAAAGAATGGACCACCTCATCTCGTCTATTAGTTGAGTGTAGGGGTGCCAGTGAACCGGAGGAAGGGATACATCATAAGATACCTATATAGCTCAAGCCAAAAGGCACTCTTCTGCGGTCCAGGGCTGGCGTGTACGGAAATTATTTGAAGTCCGGCCGTGTGGAGGATTGGACCAGCGTACGTTTTGCCGGCTGCAGGCGTGGTATCCACTGTAATTAATAGCAACGCCATGAGAGTCAATATCAATGAGGAAGATGAGGAAGACGGGGCCTTAATCGGGCGCGAAATCAAGGTACCATTCTCTCGAGCTAAATGCGCTCTTCGAGGTACCCGCAGTGCGGAGAAGGTTCCTCCATGGCGTATGTGGTGAGACGGCTTCAGAACCATAGAGCACAGCGAGAGCACTCACTCTCTGCGCTTCTCATAGTCGTCTGCAGATGTATTCGTCATAGGAGCACTGGGACGACTCTCGTACCTCATCGGACCAGCCCGGTATGATTGGGCTTTCCACAATCCTGACGGTGACTAGTAAGGCACTGACAATCGGAAGACGGAACACGATCACTGCATTAACAACCTGCCCAAACGCCGTCGACACTGAAGGTCTCCGTGAAGCGCGCTATCCTTCATTCAAGAGTTGGAGGCGGGTTTCCACTGCCCATCATCACCCAAGCACCCTCGCTTGTCACATCGTTCACGGTCAAGAAGACGGTTGCCGGACCAGGAGGGAAGACCCTACCGTTCGGTGGGGTGGTGAACGTCAGCGACGTGCCGTCGGATGAGATGGTCGCGTCCATGAACACGAGACGGGCGCTGGAGTGGAAGGCATGGCTGGAAAAGCCAAGGTCCATCAACGCAACTGTAATCGGGCTCAGCGGCGTACTACGACAGCACGGGCTAAGGGACAAACCCACGTTGTAACTTCGCACCTGAGATGCTGAGCGGTGTCGGTAGGGAGATGGGAACCGTAATGGTTTGACCAAAGGGAAGCTTCTCTGGCATTGCTAAAATCTTTGGCCGCTCGAGGAACATGAACGGCGGGTCCAGCGTCTCCACCCTGAACTCGCTGGGGAACGTCACGTTCGGGCCCACAATGACATGGGTGTTGGGATTGCTTCCCGCGACGAGGAAATTACCCTGAGGCGTCAAGGTAACGATGGAGTGGTAGAGACGTGGGATGTTGGAACTGGGCATGTCTTCATTGGAGATGCGCTGGCCCAGGGGAGCGTCAGGCGTGTATAGCGATGGAACGAAAACCGGATGGTCTGCATTTGAGTTGCCTACCGGATCCGCGGTGTTCCCAATAGCGGCAAAGCCAGACATGCCGCCGTTGATGATGAGGACTTGACCGTTCGGGACGTGCACGAGCTCAGGCATGATGCGGGGCTCCAGCATCTGCTCTACTTCCCAGCCGCGCTCGATACCCTCCGGAGACAGCGTGATCCGAGAACATTGAGAGCTCGCGGGAAACTGCGAGGAGAGGTTTCTGGGTGGAATGCTGTCGTCCGCGGTCGAGCCCCCGCAGACAAGGACTTCGGGGATGTACTCGGGAGGAGAAAGCGGAAGTAAGATTGCGGAGCCATCCATTGGGTTCGTGACACGAACGCCGTTCGGGATATCCGGGAGAACGGTCTCGGTGTTCGCCTCGATGTCATATATGATGGATTGGTTGTTCGCGACCATGAAGACTCGACCGTCGGGGAGGGCGAAGGCTCTGAAAGGACAGTGCTCTTTCATCAGACAATACACTTTACGATCATTGCACCACATACCTGGGGAAGAGGTTCGACGGAAGAGTTCTCTCGAGGAAGGCCGAGGGGCGCGGAGCATCCTCCTTTGGAGGGAAGAACTCAAAGCTGTTGGCAGGATCGATGTTGTAGAACGCAGCGTTGACGTGCGTGCCTCCGATGATCATGAGACTGCCGTCGAAAATGCGAACCGACGACGTGTACCAGCGGGGTTCCTGGAGATGCAGGTTTGGGGGATCTTCGAAGAGCGTGCAGCCTTCACCGGAAGGAGACGCGCAAGGCTCGAAGATGCGCAGGCCTTCGTTTCCGCCCAGCACAATGGCAGGGTTGCCTGGGAAGCCGCCGCGAGGATCTCCTCCGACACTAACCTATAGGATCGAAATCAATCCTTGCAACAACCATCGGTTGGGGGATGCTCACCATGCTGCCATTGCTGAGAAGCGCACCACTCGCGCAGAATGAATTCGTGAGGACATCGAGGGGTTCCACTGTGCTTGTTTGGAGATCCCAGAGCGCGCCCCACGCTGAGTGGCCGTTGATCTGGAGAGGATCGTCCGTAGCGCGATCGAAGAACACGACAAGTGTAGGCGAGACGACAATTGCCTCCAAAGCAACGATCCCGGAGGTGCTGTTTTTCAGGTCGAACCTCCACTGTGGAGCTTCTGCTGTGTCAGATGTCACTGCGCGCGCAAGCGAGCCAGAGTTCAATAGGAAGAGGGGAACTTGAAGGAGAGCGTGCCACCTCATCTTGCGAGCGTGTCCTGACTCGGAGGCGGTTGGGGCCGCCGGCAGATGCTGCAGAACGGAAACTGCCAGATACCTATATAGTCAGCGGCGCCCTAAGGCACCGCAGAATCGTCTCTGGTCGAGCACATTGTGCGGGCGAATGGCTGCCTCAAACGTGTGCGTGCGGTAGACCTTCTCCAATGCTCTCATGGACGTGTCGACTGCAGCGCATCGCTGGCTACCAGCGTGGTATCCTTCACAATGAATAGAGACGCTGTGAGAGTTCATATCATGAAAGGAAGCATAGAAGCAAGCAAGTACCTGGATGCGCAGGTAGAGTACAGTGGATAGGGTTCTTGTGTAGTCGCTTGGCAGGTCGGATGCAGAGCGCAGTGAATACATATAGCCCACGATCTCATATGGTAGCCTTCGGCCCGCAGTGCACACAAGCACCGCGATCCAGACGTACGCAAGGGCCCAGGTGTGCATACGTGACGGAGTCGTTAGTATGTATGAAGCTTGAAGTGCTGAAGCGCTGAAGGTCCTGCCCTAAACTGTAGGCTGGCGCTCAAGCAGCCAACCCAGGGCTGGGATGGCCAGTTACACTGTGCCCATCGTTTCATACACCCATTTATGCAAAATGACATGCTAAGCAAATGTACAACACTTTACTCGAGAGTCGGAGGCGGGTTTCCGCTGCCCACCATCACCCAAGCACCCGAGCTCGTCACGTCGTTCACGGTCAAGAAGACGGTAGCCGGACCAGGCGGGAAGACCCTGCCGTTCGGTGGAGTGGTGAACGTTAGCGACGTGCCATCGGACGAGATGCTCGCGTCCATGAACACGAGACGGGCGCTGGAGTGGAAGGCATGTGTGGAGAAGCCGAGGTCCATCAACGCGACTGCAGGAGTGGAAGGTTAGCCATGACCAGGAAGCATTCTGGACGAGTATAAACGGACCTTGAACGTTCGCATCCGGGCTACTGAGCGACGCAGGTAGGGAGATCGGAATGGTGAAGGTCTGGCCGAAGGCCAGCTTCTCGGGAATGTCCAGGATCTTCGGCCGGTCCACGAACATGAACGGCGGATCGAGCGTCTCCACCCTGAACTCGCTCGGAAACCTCACGTCAGGACCCACGACCGTCTGCGCGTTCGGGTTGCTACCGGCGATGAGGAAATTGCCCTGAGGCGTGAGTGTGACGCTCGAGTGATACAGGCGCGGGACTTCGGAGGAAGGCATGCCTGCGTTGGAGATGCGCTGGCCGAGCGGTGCGTCGGGCGTGTAGATCGATGGGGTGAGCACTGGATGGTCCGCGTTCGAGTTTCCGATGGGCTCCTGCACGGTTCTAATAGCTGCGAATCCGGATTGACCGCCGTTGATGATGAGAACCTGCCCGTTTGGCATATGAACGAGCTCGGGCATCGTACGTGGCTCAAGCATGTGCTCGATCTCCCAGCCTTTCGCGATGCCCTCGGGAGTGAGCGTGATACGAGAGCATTGGGTAGTCGCGAGAGTCTGGGAGGAAAGCAGAGATGGATCAAGCGGGTCTGTTTCGGTACCTCCACACACAAGCACTTCGGGGATGAAGTCCGGCGGAGACAGGGGGAGGAGGATCGCAGAGCCGTCAATGGGATTGGTGACGTGCACGTTGTTCGGAATATCGGGCAGAACCGTCTCTGTGTCGTTCTCAATATCGTAGATGATGGACTGGTTGCCCGCCACCATAAATACAGTTCCGTCGGGAAGAGAGAAGGCTCTGAAATCATCGCCCAGGGCTTGTGAGCAAACATCTGAAAATAAAATGAGAAGGGGAGTCATACCGAGGAAACAGGTTGGCCGGGAGACTCCTTTCCAGGAACGCCGACGGCCGGACAGCGTCCTCCTTGCGTGGGAAGAACTCGAAGCTGTTCTCTGGATCGATGTTATAGAAGGCCGCGTTGACATGCGTTCCTCCGATGATCATGAGACTGCCGTCAAAGATACGAATGGCGGTGGGGTACCAGCGTCTGGCCAGGAGGTGGATGTTGGCGGGGTCCTCGAAGAGCGTGCAGCCCTCGCCGGTTGGAGATGCGCAGGGCTCAAAGATACGTAGGCCTGTGTTTCCCGGATGGATGGCTGGGTTTCCAGGGAAGCCGCGAGGATCGCCACCAACGCTGACCTGAGAGCAACAGGCATCTCAATGAAAGAACGTGACGGACCAACATGCAGGTACGCACCATAGTTCCGTTACTGAGCAGTGCACCGCTGGCGCAGAAGGAGTTGGTGAGGACATCGAGGGGCTGTACCGTGCTCGTCTCAAGGTTCCACAGTGCGCCCCACGCGGAGTGCCCGTTGATCTGTAGCGGATCGTCCGATGCGCGATCGAAGAAGATGACGAGAGTCGGCGACACGACAATCGCCTCGAGCGCAACGATACCGGAGGTCTCGTTCTTGAGGTCAAACCGCCAGCTCGGTGCGTTGGGGACGGCTGGTGCTGCCCGTGCGAGCGAGGAGAATAGCGCGAAGGCCGAGAGTACGGACCACTTCATCGCGTCGAGTTTGCCTGAGAGTACGACTGGAGCAGCCGGTGGAGCGGAGTACGTCCAGGCCGAGGGAGAGGAAACATCAGGAGGTGCTTATATAGCGAACGACGTCTCTTGCAGGAGCGTTGAGACCCGACGGTGCTCCCAACCGTGTGGCTACCAAGACGGGAGGTGGGAATGTTCTGATTCGCCGGCAGCGTGCCGAAGTATGAGCAAGTTCCGCGGACCGCTTAGAGGTTGTGAACGTGCTTTGGCTATTTGTTTCGCTCCCATCGTCGTGTGTCCGAGAGGGCATAAAAGGCTGCGCGGGTTGTGCGAGCGTGTCTGCCGCTATACTATCTTCATGGTCTGTGTGAACGACTATCAGGAAGCAAGCAGGAGCACTAGTAGCTGAGTATCTGAGCAGAAGTGGACGGCGGGTGCGTGATCCTTAGCCAGGCGACCCTACACGCGTTGGTAGAAGCTATCCGGGTATTGTGTTACCGGCTGTAGTACGAAATACCAAAGGTATGCCCTGCTAATACTAGCCCCGCCTAGCATTAGTCATGAGACAAATAAGCAGTGGCATCATTCGTACCGGGTTCGCGTGAGTAACGCGATCACAGGCAATGTTCCGACCACTATGCTTGCCGGCCACCGGAAGAGAGCTAGTATGTGCAGAGGTCCTGTGTTTCATGACCTCAGAATGAACAATGTACGCTGCTCACCTCTCATACCAATAGAGGAGCGATGGCTCGTCGATCCGTGGCTGATATTGCAGGGTCGAACAGAACCTAGAGAGGAAATTATAAGATGGTAAGTCTTCTCTCACATCTGGGGCCTGGACAGATTGTGCATGTCCAAGTAGCGGATGACAGGGTAACCCGCTGATGAACGGGCGCCAAGCCGATACATTGAGATTCTCAGTACATTGGACAGCATGTACAAATAACCAGGATCATTCAGCGTCTTACGGCACTTTGGCTCTCCCCGTGTATGGAGGACGGCCGTCCGCACTAACCCCGAAGGCCCAGACCTTACGTCTTTACTTAGATTTAGAGCTTCGCCTTCGTGGTCCCACGCTCCTCGACCACGGGGTTGAAGAGAGTGCCGATGCCGCCTCCAACCCACACGCTCATGTCGTCGCCGTCCTTGAGGTACTGTGGGGGCTTCTTGACGAAGCCGACGCCCTTGGGAGTACCGGTCATGATGATGGATCCGGGCATAAGAGTCGTGCCCTGCGACAAGAAAGCAATGGTTTGGCGGACGTTGAAGATCTGGTCACTGCAGAGGGATCATCATCATGAGTGACGGTCGAACGCGGGTGTGGAGTCAAGACATACGCTGTCGTGCCGTCCTGGAGAACCTTCCCGTTAACAGTGGTCTTGAGAGGGACCTTCTGCGGATCGGGGAAAGCGTGAGCAGCAACAAGGACGGGTCCGATGGGGGTCGTGTTGTCTAAAAGTGTGAAATCACAATTAGCAACGGGATCGCACAAATATTAATAGAGTACTGCGCACCGTAGCCCTTTGAAAAGTTCCACTGCGAAACGGCCATTTGATGATACCTGAAGGAGATCTGCGCGAGAGGATGAGGGGGAAGTGATCCAGAAGGGTATTCAATCAAGACGTACATCGTTGCCTGCGGTATACGCGAGGACATAGTCGAGGGCGTCGGCTTCAGACACATTCTTCGCAGCTTTGCCAATGACGACGGTCAGCTCGACCTCGTAGTCGGGTAGATGCTTTTCCACTGGTTGGACGTGCTTCGGGATGGTGACAGGCACTTCTGGGCCGATAAGTGATGAGACCGGCTTGTAGAACAGAACAGGATAGCTGCGTTTTCAGTCAGTACTGTGTACTGTTCCCTGGGGCAGTGGGGCCATATGACAAGTCGCGCAGTGAGGGCACCGGCCAGAGCCAACGCGCGGTTTTGCGCCTGGCGTACTTTTGGCCCATGCGCGCATCACGTACAATGGGGTTATCAATCGACACAGTGAATCACTCACGTCGGCTTGGCCAGGTTGGCCTCTGCCTATGGGTTGCGAGAAGGCGTAAATTGAGTGACGCGTATTAGGATGGAGCAGAGAACATACAGCGTGATCGGCATAGTTGAGACCGAGGCAGCGCACTAGGCCAACCTCCTCGCGGGAGAGAGGTGCGAGAAGTTCCTTGACCGTGAGGATGTTGTTCGTGACTTGTGCAGTAGGGTCGAGAGCAGAACCTATGATCTCGTACGCCTTCACGGGCTTCTTCTGGTGGATGGCGAGTCCAACTGCGTTCACGCTTGAGCCCTCAACATACAGACGGACGTTTCATAACGAGCATGAGACGCACCATCAAGTTTAGAGTCCACGGGCTCGCCGATGTGCACCTGGGCCGTCTCTGCGGCTACGAAGCGGATGAGGCGAGTCCATTGCTGTTGTCTGCCGTCAACTACGCCCTCGCCGCTGTGTTCTGTGGGGAGCTCACCGTCCTGATAGGAGACATGGTGGTGGGGAGAAGGAGAGCTGGGAAACGCTCGTCATGTTCGTGTGCGGCGGCCGCAAAGGCGAGTGAGTGTGGAACCGTCGCGCGGGACTCCGGAATCCGGGGAGGCGGGGCGCGTGGCCCGCGATCACCTGACCAGAACGCGTTGGTCGCGCTGCCCATTTACGTAACCCTACACTGGGGTTCAACCCGTTGCCTGTTTCGAACATCACCCGACGAATCCATCCTTGCTCACTACCTTCCACGTACACATCGGAGACCTCCTCTCTCTTCTCTCGGGCGACCCTCGAGCCTTTGTGCTCTTCTCTGCGCTTGTTGTATCTCATGCATCGGCTCTAAACGTCTCCTCATTCTTCGACGAATCAGTTGCACCATGGACTCCAGTTTGGACAGCTCATACCCAATCATTGCGCCTATGCACGATATCCTTCAGGATGCCCTAGATGATGTACGTTTGCTGTACTGTGAGGCTACTACTATGCGCTTATGTATAGCAGCTTGTTTCCACTAGAACATCGACCGCAACAAAGGGAGACGCCTTGGTGGCGATCGAACATGTACTCGCGGAGACCTCTGACCCGCGGGCCGTAGGATTGCCTGGTTACTTCAATGCGCTGCAGGACACGTTCCAATGCAATGGTACGCTCTACTTGATGCTCATTGACACGTAGTGCCTATCCTAAGCTCCCAGTGTCATCCCGGATTATTGCATGGACGGCTACTACATCTGCTTTGCTGGACAAATGCTTGAACAAGGGTTCAACCGACAGTGAGTCACGCTGTATTAGATAGCCAGTCACGTCGAACAAACATGCACAGGTGACAAGAAGTCCGACGTGACGATTCTATCCGCCCAACTCGCACAAGCCATGGCCATTATTCAAGGTGTGGCGCTTGTCCACAAATCGAGCAAGCAGTTCCTAGGCAGAAGATACCCCTTAGAGGTACGTTCGTCTGTGTTCAAACACCCATTTAATGCCGACACGACATAGGTTCTACTCGATCTCTTGCTTGTCTCCCGTCATCTCAGTCCTTCGACGTCTGCTACCAGTACCCCTACCTCTCCCAAAGCAGGCGCGTTTCCTGCTCCAGCACTGTCTAAGTCCTCCGAGGTTCCGCTGGCTTCCATCATCCTGGACACCTTGTTATGTATTTTGGTGGACTCCATCCCAGCCCTACGCGTATTTGAAGACCTGAGCGGCGTCCAGGTTGTCGTAAAGATCCTCAAACGAGCAGGTACACCTCGGGAAGTCAGGTCAGTCGTCACGTAGTCATACATTCCAGAAGCGTCTCACGTTCGACGACAGAATGAAGTGTCTCGAGTTCCTCTACTTCTACCTCTTGGATGAGACAGTTCCACCAGAGATAGCCGCCAATTCCTCCGATGAGACCAATCTTACTGCTTCAAGTGTCTCAATCTCACGAAGCCCATCGCCGTCACATCGATCCCACCCCTCCATCTCTGCGACATCTCAGTCAGGGTATTCCACTAGTTCTTCGTCACGCTCTTCATCCGGGTCTTCTGCATTCTCAGCTCTCTCAACGTCTACGACCGCTACGACTGCCTCTCTTCACGATACACCGGCTTCTGCGAAACCATATACAACCCCGCACGATTCTCAAGGACCCCCTCGACCTACAGGGCCATTCCCGTCTGCAACAAAGTCCGTCATACCCGGTCTCAAACCCGCAACTCGCACTATCACTCCACCCGCCGGAGGTGCTAGTGCCCTCGGACGCGGACAGCCGCGCTCGCTTCTCATGTTGAAGAAAGAGGTCGACTATGTCCCCCTCAGCCCGAAGAAACCTCAGCTTTCTCACCTCGGTCGCGGCCCAAGCGGTCTGCGTCCCAAACTCACCGAACGAAGCAATCCAAGCAATCTCACCTCAAAGCTCCGCGCCCCTGGCGATGTCCTGTCTTCCGAGGAGACCGAGGGCGAGGACTCGGGGAAGAGCGTCGGGGCTACACGTACACCTCGATCGCGCATCGGGACCGGCATGGGTGGGCACTCACGCGGGCTCTCCGTCTCCTCGATATCCTCCCTTTCCTCCACCGCTTCATCCAGCGACACCCACGCGCCTGCACAGACGCCCGCACGCGAGAAGGCGGGCTTGAGAACCAGAGTCGGGGTCGGGGCCGCGGAGTTCGAGACACCGAAAGCGTCGTCGAAGCTCCACCGCCGGACGCAGAGTCTCGCGGACTTTGGCTCGGACTCACCCGCACATGGGAGCCCGGGGGCGGGACTCAAAACGGGCCCGAGGAGCGCGAGCTCGCCTACTCCGGGGGCGAATCGCGGTGCGCGGACGATGCAAGAGAAGAAAGAGATCTTGGGGACGATGCTGGGGAACGTCGATGCGCTCGTCGAGGGTGTGAAGAAGGCGGGCGTGTGGGGGCTGAGCTGAACTGACTGGCGGTCGACAACCAAGATGTGCAGTACTGAGACCGTTGTCCCGGATATCGAATCCCCGATCTGCGAGAGCCGCGAGAAGGAGAAACGCGTGGAACGCTTTGATGTTCTTACATATGTTCGTATGTTCTCATGTGCTATCGTGTCTGTGCAATGCTATCGGTCGTTATGGTGGACTTCGATGGATTCTAGCTGGCCTTGGTTGGCCTTGTACATATCCGGTTCATCGGGCCGTTGGGGCATGTTGCATCTCTTGACGCGCGTCTACCATGTTTGCTTCCGGCTCTACTCACCTCCCGTCGTCACCTCTAGACATCCCCTCTTCGCCCGTCTGCCCTGGCTGCGTACGTAGGTACGAGCACCTTGAAGTCATAGTTGTCGTCAGTTTGCCTGGGCCATGCACAACTCGTGGACAAGACGCAGCAACATCCACCAGGAACGACGCTATTTGGTCAGAACCTTCGGTAGCACATGGATGGTCCCAGGTCGTGATGGAGATGGGAGGAGAGCGACTGCCCTCAGCTCTCCGTCAGATGACGGCTCCGCCGCAGCGCATCATCGGCTCTGGTCCTTCGCGCCTTCGGCCCCGCCGCCGTGTCGATCCACGCTGCAGTCGCGAAGAAGCCAAGTTGAGGCGCGGCAAGAGGGACAAGGAACGCAATGTGTCGTGGTGGATGAACGGTCTCTCTGATGTCTGGGCCGCTGGGTAATACGCAGACGTAGGGGTGAGTAAAGTCCGCACTCCTACGGGCTGATGGTGTGCAGATTATACTGACTTCATAAGTGACGCCGACCATTGGACAGGCTTCACGAAATCGCAATATCATCACGGGGCCACATCGTCACCGTTCGAGTGGGGAAGTGGCGGTCAGCACAGGAATAGTGACCTGTGACCATCTGTGAACGCGATGGCTGTGAGGTTCTATGACCACTGCCAAGTATGACGAAGGCGACACCACCCCAGTCTGCGTCTTGGTCGTGGTGGGCCGGAGGCCTGAGTTCTTGTCACGAAGGACGAACGCATGTGGAGGCTGTCGCGTTGTCGTCAGCGGGTCCATCGATAGTCTTCTTCCGGTGTTCCTGCGCTGCTTAACGTGCAGCGTGCATCACCTGCCCAATCTGCTCCGCCGCGATGGTGCAGCCATGCTGGCACGCTGCATCGCCATCACGCGGTACGCCCTAAGCTTCCACTCCTCCGCCGTGATCTCCACTTCCGGTCCCGGGGCGATATAAGCTCGTCGGCACGGATGAACTCTTCGAGCTTCTCCGACCGTTGTCCACCGCGGTCTGCTCTTCCCCTCTCCCTTCCTATTCCTCCCTCTTCAACCGATCTCGACTCTCTTTCATGATGCTCATCAGATTCTGGGTCTTCATGAGCCTGCTCTTTGCGGCGACGACATTCGCGTCGCCTATCGAGAAGCGGGCGACCTACAACAACCGTACGTCATGGTCTACATATCCGTTCCGGTCCTGAGCACAGCCACTTATCGTTGTCCTCTCCATAGCGATCAAGCGCGGTGAGGGCGCGGATCCGTGGGTCCTCAGGCATGGCGACTCGTACTATCTCCTCTATACCACCGGCGGCGACGTCCAGGTCACCAAGTCCAACAACCTCGCGCAGTGGGCCGATCGTGGCGTGACTGTTTACCGTCCGCCCGCGCCGTACACCGACTTGTGGGCGCCGGAGCTGCACTTCATCCAGGGCGCGTTCTACATCTACGTCGCGATGGCGAAGAACGGCAACAACGCGGAGCACCGGATGTACGTGCTTAAGGGCAGGAGCACCACGGACCCCACGCAGCCATTCGACGTACGTGTCTACTTTCTTCGATGTTCACGTGTGTTCGTCGATTGACTCGTGCTGTCCAGTTGGTTGGTCAGATCGGCACGCCTGACAACAACTGGGCTATCGACGGTACCGTCCTCATCGTAAGTAGGCCGCCAACCCACATATAACCGTTTAGACCTGACACGCTCTCTGTCTACAGTACCAGAACGACCCGAACCGACTCTACTTCATCTGGTCTGGATGGGCCGACAGCGCGCACCAGACCCGGCAGAACCTTTACATCGCCCGCATGAGCTCGCCCACGCAGACCACCGGCAACCGCGTTCTCCTCCACGAGCCCAACCCCGCATGGCAGCAGTCCGGCGGGCAGGCGATCAACGAGGGTCCCGAGATCCTCGTGAACAACGGACGCACGTTCCTCGTCTACTGTGAGTGACTGCGGGTCCTACACGGTCCATTTCGGACGAGCGCTGACATTGGCCATCCAGCTGCGGCAGGTAGTTGGACCCCTGAGTACTGCCTCGCGTTCATGGGCATCGACGACGGCCGTGACCCCAGTGCGTCCTCCATCCTCTCACACACTGCCGCTCACATTTCGCTGACCTTCCGCGTCCCTTACAGTGGTCCCGGGCAACTGGTGGCGGCTTGACGACCGCCCGGTGATGTGGAGCCAGGAGGGAGTCGCCTGGGCCCCTGGCCACGCCTCGTTCCCGTACGACCGTAACGGCGTCCCGTATGTCGTCTATCATGCGAACGCGGAGCGCAACTCTGGCTGGGGCGGGCGCACGATCCGTGCGCAGCCGTACGGCTGGAACCCGGACAGCTCGCCCGCGTTCCCCAGGCCGGCGGGCTTCAACCAGGCGTTCAACCTGCCTGCGTGAGCTCGCGGAGTCCTGCAGGCGCCGCGTCACACTCCGACTCTGATGGTCTTCTGATTATGGAGTACGAGAGCGTCCGCGGTGGTGTACATGGGATTGTACATTTGTGTACATTAGCTCCGGAGCAGCATGTGGAATGGAAACGAATGTACAGTATACGAATGGTGCATGTTATGACGATGGTTTTATTTACGACATCGCTCTTGCAGACGCAGAACGGATATCTGTCGTCGTACAGGCAGGACCGTGGCGGATGCGTATTGGCGCTAACCAGCGCTGATGCTCCCTTGGCACACTCAGCGGCGTACGTGGAGCCGGCAATCTTGTCGATCTACCGCGATTGTGGTAAAGACATGCATCTTCAAGGCGTTTAGGAACAATTAGGGAGCCCTGCCAGCAGGCTGCCCTCCCGCTGGGTGAGTTCTAGACGTAGTTGGTTTCCGAGGACACCCTTGATGGCAACCTCATGTTCGACTTCTCAGCGCCCACTGCGAACTGACGCTGTGATTCATGAACAAGGAGCCCCATAGTAGGCCGTCTCAATCTTGATCGCGATGCACGAGGTGTACTGATCGAAACCGCTAGGAGGACATGAATTTCAAGCCTTGACGGTGACTCCAAGCTCAAGGACGCGTGCCATGTTATAATGTAGGTGTTAGAGATGGTCAAAAAAGATGGAACGCTACTGAGAGTAACCGGCGCGGGAGATTCGTCGAAGGCTCGCGAAGCACGCTGAAAGTCTTAGTGTCGCGGTCGGTTGGTTCTGAGTCCCTCTTTTGTGCCTCTGAGTCGTTTGGCTCGCAAGTCTCGAACTCAGGCTCTCACGGTGTCCAAACAGGTAAGCCATGTATGACTCGTTTGTTCTGCTTGGGGACATCGATTGATGGAGAATAATAGCGATTGTGCTGTGCTCACCTCGTGAACCGCAAGTACCCAGCATAGAACCACACTCAACGCTTCCGGTGCCGTGGTCATTCTATAATGGCAAGAGCATGGTGCTCCGAACTCACACGCGCTCTCAGTCACGACGCTGCGACGCACTCTTCCAAGTCGGACAAATCGAGAAGGAAGAAGATCCGTGAGCCTCGAGGTGGCTCCGAGTCTACTACGTGCGCTTATAGTAGCGACTCCGCCTATAAAAGAATCCCCAGGACGAGCTCTATACCCAACATCGTGCATACTGCCGTAGCTCCCCACTCGAATTCACCGACATAGCCCTCCGTATGTCTTCTCGATCCTATCACCGGCACCGAATGTAGTGCTGACATCGCCTGCCTAGTACTACTAGTCAGTGACATGCAAGCTCCAGGGCACAAGACCTTTCCCCCGTTCACGTACGACGCTGTGGCGTTTCATACACAGGCGGTCACAGGGATCATCCTGTGGTGTACCGGCGGCTCTCCTCCCCACTGGATCTCCAGCTATCCCTTCCCCCAGTACCTTGGCTCCGACCGGAAGATCGACAGTCCTCTTCCCCCAGACACCGCACTCACCGTCGTATCCAACCCGCGCGCCAAGGAGAACTCCCACTTGACTTCGTGGGAAGGCATCTCAGTGGACATGTTCCAGCCCACCAAGCACGTCTACCATAACCCTCCTCAGGGGAGCCAGAGTGCGACTGGCAGTGCCAGCATCACAACCACTCTCCGAGGTGCCACGAACAACTTGTATGGCTCCCTTGCCATTCAACCCCGCAAGTATGACGCGTTGTTCTCGAAGAGGGCTGGGGTGAAGTTGGAGGTCAACTTCAAGGTACCCGTGACCGTGCAGAACATCGTTGACCTCATCACCCGTGAGGGTCTCCAGTACTACAAGTTCAATCCTGCGGGGAGCGGCTGCCTCTGTTGGCAGCTGCAACTGCTGCAGCGTTTCGTGCAACAGGGCTGGATCGAGGAGACCACCCTGCACACCTTCAAGGAACAACTCGCTGCGGGAGCCAAATCGAACCCGCGTATCCTCTACCCTCCCGTTGTGGGCCAGTTCTACAACGGCCCACTCAACTGAATGATTGGGATCCCTATCGCGTCCGCGTCACGAAGTCATGTACGCCGAGACTGAGAAACGGTTCTACACTTGTTGCGAGTTGTGCGTGTTGCTTGTACGTTACATACTAGGGAATCGATGTATAGCGGAGTACAGATTATGCCAGAAATCTTCCTCGTCCCTCGTCGTCGCTCCGGCAATGAACGTCCTATAGCTCACCCAAGTGTCGGTAGCCTCACGCGAATGTACGACGCACTCGACGTGGTGCATCGCAAGAGACTCTATGCAGGCCGGATAGAAGCCTGCAGCGCCCCAATCCACGATCCAGAGCGATCCAGAGCGATCGAGCAGTATGTTGCTCGCATTCAGGTCTCCGTGGGTGAGCACCGGACTCCAGTCAAAGTTCGGCCGGGGAAAGGGAGAGGGTGTGAGTCCTTGGTGCAGTTCATATTGCACACGCGTCTGCCATCCTACACATGCGACGTATTCGCAGAACTGGCGAAAACGTCGGAGCGATGCGAAGGGCGGGTACCGGTTGAAATCGAAGAACGCTCCGCCCACGTGATAGTCGTCGACGGTGCCCACGTTCGATCTGCGCAACGACCGGAGCTGTTTGACGTAAAGACGGAGCGTACAGGCGATTCGAAACTGCATGAACCATGTCTGCTTGTGCCAGCATTCGTAGAGCATGTCTCCATCGATGTAGTCCATAGTGAGTAGATCGAGATGGGGGCAGTGGACGCGGGGGATAGGGACCGTAGTGTTCTTGAGGACAAACTCCATAGCAGCGCGTTCGGAGGTCGACGCTACCTTAGCGATGATGGAGGGCGTGAGACGATAGATCGGGATATTGCGCACATCTTCGGCATCCAAGCGTCGTTTGAGGCTGTCAGCCCAAGCAGCGTCGATCTCGCTACCGAATAGGCCAGAGACATCGGAGTCTGTTACAGTCGCTGGCAGTTCACTTGATATCTGTGGGCAGCAGCAGTCATTATCGTGAGTTACGTGGCGAGTACGAAAGCACGCACGTCGACAGTCATGCGTCGAGTGGGTAGCGCAAACCACCAGGCAATCCAGTCCAATGCCCTGTCGCGCAAGTTTGCGAGTAGCTCGTGATACGTTTTGGGCGTCGGGCCAGGAAGCGGATCGACCGCATTCACTGATGGGGTAGTAAACATCGCAGAACGTGTTCATGACTGATCATGATGACATACCGATGTATTCCAGGAGATCATCTATGCCTTCTCCCGTGACACAACTCACGGAGAAGAAGTCGAGATCGTATGTGTAGCCAACAAAAGGACCACTTCCCAGGAATTCGATGTGGTTAATGGAGTAGTCACGTGGGACAAGGTCGACTTTGGTGTAGACGAGGCATACTACAGGTGCACACTGACGAGCAGCGCGGAGAGCGGGGTCGATAGTCTCTGGCAAGCTGCTTGCGTCAGCAAGAATCAGGGCTATGGAAGTCGTAGGTTCCTTCAGCTGTACATCGAATGAGAAGCGTTTCTGATCCTGAAACCTAGTATATTTGCGAGCATTCTACGGGTGGTCAGATGCCGAATCCAGCTAGCATCACATATTGCGACTCACAAGTGTGGAACATAATGTCTTCTTGCCGCAAGCTGGATCTCCTGTTGTAAAGAAGGGTCAGACTGGGCGGGAGTAGAGTTACAAATACGCTTACCATATAGTGCCACTGTCAACTGCTGTGGCGCGGATGGGGGAGTACAAAGGTTGGAGAGAAGATTCATGACCATAACCGCTACACGACGCTCTCAGTAATATTGCGCGTCAGGCAACTAGTCGCTCACAATGAATATCCCAGAGATTATGAGCGGCCCTGTCCAGCTCGTGGTTGCGTTCAACGTTGAACGTTCTCAACTTCAACTTCAAGGTCCGCGTCGAAGGGGAACCATCTCACGATCACGTGCTATGACGACCTTCCTTTTCTGGACCATGGCCAACCCATGGGCCGTTAGCGCAAAACGAAGTCACGTCGAAAGCCACACTCGAGGGTTGACTGTTCGTAAAGAGAATATATTCGCTCTGCAGACATCATCAACGTGTCTCACATTCATGGACGGCGAGGACCGGACAATCCGAGAGACGAAACAATGATTCTCAACATTGCAGTCCCCGCGGCGCGATCTCGGGTTCTCGCGCGATCAGCCACGAAGGGATCGTGTTGGTCTCCCTAGTGCTACGCGAGAGACTCTAAGCCTGAAACCGATGTGGGGGTCCCTTTGACCCGAGTTATGACGAGATCCCATGTGATGCGAAATCGACTATGAGCCTTCAGCGCCCTAATGTATAGGGAGCAAAGTCAACTGCTTGCATCGTGCTCAGCGCAGTGGAATGAATCGCTCTGGAAACATCGAAGTCAGCACATACTCATCCCCTGGATGGAAGCGGTAAGGGGGCGTACCATCGAACTCGTCTGCGGCTGTTGCATCGGCAGCACGAAGATACGCACGGATCCTCTCTCCTTCCCAGCCAGGAATCTCCGTCACCTCGACCGGGGTGCCGTCCTCGTCCCGTGTGACGCGCCACCATCGCCATGGAGCATGGTCTCCTGCGAAGTCCTGGATGTCAAGATCCAGATGCATCCTGCATTTCGGCGCCCCCAGTGCGATCCACCGCAAGGACGGGAGATACTTGAACGCGAGGTCGAAAAGCTCCTGCCTTAACTCTGCTGTTTCCTCGGGGTCGTCGGGTACCTTGAAGGATGAGTCCATGCCGAGGAGCGTGAGGCACATCAGGGGACTATCGCTCGGCATGCTCTGGTAGAAAGCATCCCTCTGGGAAGCGGCTCAGCATCTTACTACAAGGACTCAAGAAGGGACGCGCTGCACTTACGACCAAGCCCATTAGTTCCCAAAGTTCCGAGAATAGCGTCTCGAGTTCCAGGAGGCGTGCGTCCATCGCCTCCTCTGCACTTGCCCACACGTCTCCTACAAGTTCGCCCATCCGGATGGTCAGAGTTCCCAATGCTGAAGCATCGATGGGAGTCGCTGTGACGCGGCTTATTGGAACGTCGTACGTCAGCCAACGCACGGTCCACGGGATATCGCCGTCAAAGCCATACTGGTCTGTTTCAATGACGAGGTGCGGTAGGATGTGCTCGTCATCGGGTTGAGTCGCGTCGATCAAGGAAGATTCGATGAGGTGGAAGGCGATGAGGTTGGGGAATAAACGTGGGAGGCATAGGGCGGGGGGAAGATGTGTAGAGTCGAAGGTCAGGTTTCGTACCGATGCTAAGACGGGGAGGTCTTCGTAGTCGTCCTCATCCTCGTCCTCATCGTCTTCGTCATCTTCCTCGTCGCAATTGATACTTTGCAGGACGAGGGTCTTGAGAGACGCGAGCGTAGCCAGAGCTTCGAAGAGCTCCGTGACCGGGACGGAGGAGTGGTTGAACTTGAGACTCAGGGTATGAAGACTTGCAGGCAGAAATCGGGAGTCGAAAATGGAGGCGTTGCAGTTCTCGAGTCGCAGGGTCGTCAGCGTTGGAGGGACGTGCCCCTTGAGGTGGTCCCATCGCAAAGCAGAGCACGACAGCTCCTTCAAAGATCTGGTGCACTTGAGGATCATCGCCCATTCGGTAGTGCCGTCTTTTCTTCCCGTCTCTTTCCCCTTAGGAGTATCCAAGATGAGCGTATGCACGGACGAGCCACGCTCGGGATCGGACGCCAGATAGTCGCGTAACGCGCTGATCTTAGTTGCATTCTTGCAGCGGACTTCGGTGAGACGAGGCGGAATCTGCGCAAACATTGCCTTTGATAAAAGCGATACGTTGACCCGGTCCTTGAAAGGGAGATACTTGGCCACCTCGAGAAGGACGTCCCGTGGAATCGTGGGTATACCGCGTCGGACTTTGGACTCCAAGTCGATTGGAGCGGGCAATGGGAGATTGACAACACGCAGCATGTTTTCTACAGAGTCGTAAATCAGCGAACATACTCGTCTCTGACCCTGACGAACCTTTGTGAGCCCTCTATGGTGGGACGTGCTGAGGAGCGCGACGGAAGAGGAGGAGTCACTAGTCAGAGTCTGCGCGCCTGCCAGGCTCCAGACAAGCGCCCTTGCCAGCGTACTCTCTCCCGTTGACTACCAGCTTGACTTCATCGAGGCCGCCTGCATGAACATTCATCATCACTTCCAGTACCACAGGACTATGTCTCTATGAGTGCGCTCACCCAGTCGTCAACTAGTTCAAGGCTTGCGGAGCCAAAGGAGGTATGCTGGACTTGGCCGCATCAATTGAGTGGATGGAGCTCCCGTACGTCTACAATGCCTGTTTTCCGTCTCAGAATGAGGCCGGATGTCTGGCACCACGAATGAAGGTGTTACCCACCAAGTTCTATCGCACGCGACTCGCGAGGATATTGGACCTAAAGGCCGGAGAGCGTCATGGGTAACCAAATGTGAGTAACCTATAGCCATACTGTTCGCCAAATGTACGCCCAGAGCCAGGGATGTTTGAGGCGTATGCTGAGCATGTGGGTGAAGCTGGAACAATACGTGGGAGCTGTGATATCCACCCTGCGATCTTCGCGCCTGCCGAGCGTTGGCGCGCCCACTCGCAACATCTCAATCCTTGTTACGCAACGCAAAGCCTACACGATCGTCATATCTAGAAGCGACGTACAAGGTTGTACAAGGCTACTAGTGAGTACGACCATTGGATCCGGTGCGTTGTATTCTCAACTCGCCTACAGCGCCGCATCGGACGCTATCGACATCGATGGAATGGTTCGGTTCATCCAGCTCGGCTCGCGGCGGTGAAGTATGCAACACTACATATTACATTATGGTGACATGACCATAGACAACCCGTGCTGGACAAATGACAACGCTAACGAAGGGGTATCTCCGAACTTCGGTTGAGTCATGCACCGTCCCAGGCGATTGACCAGCAGCCATCCCGCGCGCCGTGCTATAAGGTCTGCGACATCACCGAAATGTGAGTGGAAACCGAAGACGAGAGCTCGATGGACACACCAAGGTCCCCCATAATCGACCCCAAGCTAATCCGGGGTATAGGCGGGTGGAAGTGTCTCGTGGTCGTACATCCGCAAGCCTGAGTCAACGTCCCTCACCGGGGTGCGAGGTTGACCCTCGCTCGCATCGCGCGCCGGAGTGAAGGCGTGCAACAAGGCTTGCGCTCGGGCCTGAAGACCGGTGGGAGCGTACCATCGCGCATGCGAGACCTCCTCATGCATCAGCGGAGTAAGGGGCGGGGTCGTCATCTCGCTGGGAGACGTCAGCATGGTGTCTCTCCGGACGAGGCGGTCTGTCGAAGAGCCCGAGAGATACGAAGTGTGGTGGTACGCTGCCTCCGCTTCCTTCGACATGCCTGCTGGCGTCGCTGTGAGTTGGGCCGAAGAGTTCCCGGAGAGCATCGTATAGGCTGAGGATGATGATCTGCCATCTGGAGGCGGATGCCCAGACACGTCTCCTCCGGCAGCGGCAGAGTGGTGCATGTAGGCCGCGCTCGGAACAACAGCTGCCGACGATAACGACGACTCGACAGTGTATTGCGTCATGGGTGGTTTGTCTAGATACATATCGATCGTCAGTTAAGCGACATTGAGGCTTCAGGCGGGCGTCTGTCATACCTGCGCGAGCCATTGACTGCCTTCTTCTCCGAAGCAAGAACGCGATGAGCAGGAGAACGATCAGGGCGAGTCCGCCGACAACGCCTCCAATGATTGCGCCGATGTTGGTATCCGACTCGGAGCTGGCAGCTGCTGACGGTTGGACTCCAGCTGAGATGCTCGTGATCTCCGGGGGCGACGTCTCTGTCACCGTCAAGTAGGGTACTTGATCTTGGTCTGACGTCGAAGAAGATTGAGACTCAGTGGCCGAGGGGATTCCCGACGCGGAGACGTCGGTAGATAGACTTGAGGACCCGCTGGGAGCGCATCGGATGGTAGTCGAAATTAGCCATGGGCATGGACAATGCTGAGAAACACTCACGAGCTCGATGACGAGTCAGAGTCTGGCCCAGCACTAGACGTCTCAGTTCGAGTGGAGGAGGGTTTGGTAGTGGTTGGAGGGTTAGTGGGTTTGTTCTCAGCTGGACTGGGAGGGGAATCGACAATTGGAATAGGGAACGACCATAAGCGACTGAAGACATGTACTCACTTGGTTGTTGTCGAGCGCGTGGACGTAGTAGAGGTGGAGGTTCTGGTAGGCGGGGGCTTCACGATACCATTGTCGGTGGCCGGAGGGGTATCTTCATCGTAGACGAGAAAGAAGTCCAGCCAGAACATGTTCGGGGCTGTACCGTTCAGGTTGGTAATCATCACCTGGTGGTTGCCCCGGGCCAGATCGCGCTTCGAGAAATAAGTGACATTGAGCCGGGTGCCGCCGTTTGGGACGAACGGCGCGGTGTACGTGGAGATATCCCGTCTATCGACGCTGAACAGAGCCGAGGGACGCCCGTTAATCTCGGTTGGCTCAACGGTTCCGTACACCTCAATCCCCGTGCCTACCGACATTGTTGTTGAATAACCATGGTTAAAGGGAGAGGTCGATGGAGCAGCTCACCGTAGAAGGCCAGTGAAGCGGTGATCTGGGGTGCTGGACAGCCATGTCGCGTACCTCTGACCTCGTTCCGCGCAGACTGGTCCCACAACCAGCCTCCCTGGTACTGTACTATATGGTCTGTATCGTCCACGAGTTCGGGGGGCGGCATTCCGAATGCCAGTTAGAGGCTCAAGAGCCTGAAGGAGTAGGGTAACAGCCTGGAAGGAGCGACGGTTGCAAACGAAGGGGAGGGAGGACAGTGCGAAGCAGGACAGGAATGTAGCCCGTCGACTCGGAGGTCGTAGGAGGGAGCTCCTTGCCATATGAATCTGATCTGCAAGCATAAGAGTGACAGATTCGATCAACGTCGAGTCCAGACGCACGGCGAACTAGGTGCCTGAGTATGGGCAACAGGGAATAAGTCAGACTAAAGTATCAGTATGTATCTGTTACTCACCGCAGCTGAGGGTCTAAGGAGGTCTAAGGAGTATACGTAGAGATAGAAAGGCCAAAAATTACAAACTTCGACGCGCTGCGGGCAGACCATCACTGATCCGTGTGAGATCGAGCGATGATCAAGAGACGCCATTGGCTCGATAAAATAGCGGCTTTGCCACGAATGTCATCCATCAGCCTTCAGGCATCACCGTCCAGTCGGCTAAACGTCCTGATCAGTGACCCCTGCAAGTAACGCACCAACACCATGCATCAGGCTTCAGCAGCAATATCCCGGGGTCCGGGACCGGTAAGGTGACTGCCGTTGCAACACCCGTAGACATGAGAACCCAGAGCCAACGGAGACTGTTTGTATCGTGTCGTCGAAGCAATCGTTCGACGAGGGCGTTTGTTACAAGTGTACTTATTCTGTAGCGATGAGTAGGGCCAAGACAATCGGATGCATTCTTTGTGAAAGCACTGCTCTCCTTATCAAGACTTTCAAAGTCACGGTCTGACGACACCCGGGACTCCGCCCATAGCGCTAGTAGTACTATACGGTGACACGGTCAGAAAGCCAGGTCAGTACTCTTCGGCCGCAGACCTGCATGATCACTCACCCAGTTATAACCCAAGAAAAGATCAGGTGATGTGAATAACGCTGTCTGACCGCGGGATGCTTGGGAGAGGCCTTGGGACGCTGGTGAGGCCCTGCCGGTTGCTGGACGTATACGTTGAAGTACGACCTGCGGCGCCGTACAAGTACTCCTTCAACTTGGCGTCTGCGAAGGCGCGTCCCATAGCGCGAGAAGAGGTCACGGCGGAGCTCCGTGACGAGGTAGGTCCGATTGAGGAGCTGATCTCAGGGATAGAGGCGATGTGGGACCGAACCGACGTCGCGAGTGAGGAGCGTCTGGATGACGACGGGAGGGCGCCGGATGGCGACGAGTTGCTCAGTCCAATATTGAGGGAATATGATTGGTGCATGTTCCCGTACGGATCCGAGGAGAGGCTGACCTTCGCGCTCTCCGCGAGATCGTCGACGGAGGCGAACTCCTGTTCGCGCCAAGCCTCTGTGACGGTGAGGTAAGCGAACCGCCAGCTACAGATAGCTAGGTGCAAACCTTCAATGATCGTCCTCTTGCGACGCCTCCACACGCAGAGCGTCACAATGACGATGATGAGAGCCAGGGAACCCACAACACTGCCTACGATGACAGCAATTGGGGCAGGACCGGGACCGCGTTGTGCAGATGCTCCAGTCACGGAGACAGTTGCGGAGCTCGATGGTTCCGTACTAATGCCATTTGGTCGCGATTCGGATGTGAAGGATGATGGCGGGGCTACAGCGCTACTGAAAGTGGAAGAGGCTGCAGAGGACGGAGAGGCCAGGGAGGAAGAATCATTGGTAGAAGATTCAGTGGGCTGGTTCGGCAGCGAGACTGTGGAAGAAGAGGACGCAACCGAGGAAGAGCTGACTGGGAGGGAAGTTGACGCCGGTGAGGTTGAAGTGGTTGGAATCGGCGGTGGCGGCCTCACGGTACCACTCGGCAGCGTTGAGGTTGATAGCGCAAACGTAGAGGATGGGATTGGTCTCTGCGGGTCGGTGTCGACGAGAAAGTAGTCCAGCCAGAAGAAGTTCGGGGCAGTGCCGTTGACGTTAGTGATCTCAAGCGTATGTTGCTTTTCCTCCAGGTTTCGAGTACTGAAAAACGAAACGTTGAACAGTTGGTCGCCGTCGCGTACGAATGGGGCCGTGTACGAGTGCAGAAGTTGACCGTCGATGGTATATGTGGTTGTCGGGTAACCGTCAACAGACGATGGCGGAACGGTGCCAAACACCTCAACTCCGGTGCCTCCAACACGACGTGAGCTACCGTATGTGGTATGTACAGAGAATCGCGCTCACCCGTGAACGTCAGTGTTGCCTTCGTCCCCGTTTCTGTTGCGCCATGCCTTGAACGACCCATCATCTGGTACGCCCCTGGATCGGGGTGCCATGGTGGTGTATACTCGACAGCGGGGTCGTCGTCGTCGATAAGGAGTCGAGACATCGATGCCCCGAGTAGAACCAGAAAAGGAGTGTGGGTCAAGTATATGGTGCGATGGGGTGAACGAGCGGAAGGGAAGCAAGGGGCTCCCTACGGGTACTGGGGGGGCATGGGCCCAAAGGATATAGCATGCATGGTGATGGGTAGGTTGCCAACTGTCGCACTTCGCTGCAGCGCTTCGGCGTAATCGGATGCAGCGGCGCTTCCGGGGATCGCGTCGCTACCTCGGGCCCATCTGAGCCCTCCAATTCCCGCAGGTGCACACGAAGCGGCAACCGAAAGGTCTTGCGATGCCATAGCAAGCCATGGGATTGACACACTGGAGCGAGCGCCATGGTACCAGATGCAGAAGAACAACATGAATCATGATGGCTATACAACGACATCTGCATTTGCTCGGACCTGGAATAGATTAGTACGTCCCTGACGACACCAACGCGGCACAACACCCACCTATAGCAGCAAAACATACCAGCGTCGACACCTAGTCTGGAGTGCACGCCGGAGGGAGAGCTGGCTCGTTATACAGCCTCAGTCCCGAGTCGACGTCTCGCATCGGGGCCTGTGGCGCTTTCGGTCTGTTCCGTATCGAGAACGCGTGAAGCAGTGATCGCGCCCGAGACTGTCCCTCAGCAGGAGCATACCAAGGTGCGCGCGAGACCTCTGCATGCGCACGTATCGAGGGCGGTCCACCTGTCTCTGAAGGGGCAACAGAGGGGGCGGCGGCATTGATGGACGGGGTCAAGATGGTGGCAGATGTTGGAACACCCGTGACGCTCATGGGTGGAGGCGGTGCGACGGCCGAGGCGCTGTACCTCATCTCAGGCAGCTCTCCATGATATGAGCTTGGAGGAGCGGAGGACGCTGGATAGCTTGAGAGAACGGGTGTGCTAGATTGACTTGCAAGAACGGTCGGCGCGCCCCCGGACTTGGTAGATGGGGAGCTCGGCGTGACTGGTCCGGCATGCACAAACGGCTGAACAGCTTGAAACAGATGATCTGTCAGTCTTGGGATCGGTGGCTTACAGAACTGTGTTTCACGTACCACCGTTAGATCTTGTTCGTCGCCTCCTCAGCATCATGAGGAGTATAGCAGACAGAAGAATAAGCGCGACCCCTCCTATGACGCCGCCTACGATTGCGCCAACATTGGTGCTCGTAGCGGGCGCGGAGTTGGAGTCTCCTAGCATCAGAGATTGTGAGATCCGAATTGAAGGAGGACAAGGGGAAGATGCTCACCAGTGTTCCCGCCAGCAATCGGGGTACCCGACGCGTCACGGGAAGGTGCGCTTGATCGAAACTGTTTCAGTACGGCGGACGATGCTTGATGGATGCAGGAGCTGCATGACGTACGTTCTTGACGACGAACTAGTCGAAGAGGCTGTCTCGCTCGAAGCTCCGGAAGAATACACCAGGAAGTAGTCGAGCCAGAACGTGTTGGGATCGCTACCATTGACGTTGGTCACGACAATCTGATGATTGCCTGGGGAGAGATTACGCTTTGAGAAGAACGTCACGTTCACTTGTGTATCTCCTCTCGCGGTGAACGGCGCAGTGTACGTTCCGACCGCAGTTCCGTCGATGCTGTACGATGTAGTCGGACGCCCGCTTACGTCCGTTGGCTCGAGGGTGCCGACAACCTCAATCCCAGTGCCTGCGACCGCACGAGGTGCGAATGTAGAGGAGCGCACAACCGAACGAGATGATGTGCTCACCAGTAAACCCGAGCGAGGCTGTTATATTCGCTAACGCTGCTCCGTGCCTCGTATTGCCCACAGCATTGTCCACCAACTGGTCCCAAATCCACCCCGGTTGATATTGAACTATTGGGTTGGTGTCGTCAATCAACAAAGGTGACGACATGTTGTCCTCGACCACCCGATGCGCAAGATGTTAGAGTGAGGCGAAGAAGCAGGCAGAGACGGAGGTCGAAGCGGGCCTGGGAATGGTGATGTCGCATCCTTTATCAGGGTTCCGTCTCGGAGAGAGAGAGCTCATGGGAAGGCCGATCTCAAACGGAGAGGAGATCCCACGACACATGTGATCCCGACTTCGGACTGCCATGCGGGCGTCAATCATGCATTGATCATGCTCGGACTTGGCCAACGCAAGTATCGAGCATTCGTCCGTGGAGTCGTGTACTTACAATGTCGATACAGTACAGAACTATGGAGGGGCTATCTGGAAGAAATGACCATCAGAGACATATGCAGCGAGAGGTCACCCGCGACGCACCATATCCGAATCATCTCGGCCTCACGCCTGCCAAGTACTCCGTGCTAGTCCGGGGTGTACGGCGGAGGCAGCGCAGGTTCGCTATACAGCCTCAGTCCCGAGTCAACATCCCTCACAGAAGCCTGCGATCGACTGCTGGACCCCTGCCGCGCGGAGAACGCGCGCAGCAACGACTCTGCGCGAGACTGCCGCTTCGCAGGCGCGTACCACGGCGCGCGCGACACCTCTTCGTGCACGAGTGGCGCGTCCGACGCGGGAGTGACCGGCCCAAGACTGCTCTCGGTGGGGGAGATGAGCTGCGTGTCGGACTGTGCAGCAGAGCGCGTTGTTGACGTGCCAGTGCGGGAGATGCCCGAGGAAGAGCTGTAAATGGACTCTTGCAGTTTCGCCTGCGCGGACGTGAGCGGCATCACGTCGGAGGAGGCGAGCGCTGTGCTGGCTGTCGTCAGATTCGTGTGGGGTGCTGAGTTGACGTCAGATAACGAGGCAGTGTATGCTGAAGATCCCACGACGCTCATAGGTGGACGAGAGGCAGTTGCGGATGTGGCGGATGTCATTTGTGGAGGGTTTTCCAGGTCTGCGCCAGGAGAGTAGGTCGCAGCGGAAGGCGGTATGGGTGACAAGGAGGGTTGATGAGGAGGCGGGTAGGGTTGAGGTGGCGGGTCGAGCATGCCCGAATCTTGTATGGGGTAACATGAGATCCTTGAGAGCAGCATAATCCACGCCGCGCTAAGACGTACCTCGGGACGACCTTCGTTGGCGTCTCCTCAAGAGCAGAATGAGAATAGCGAGCAGTAGGAGCACCCCGAGGCCACCGACGACTCCCCCTACAATCGCTCCGACGTTGTTGCTGGAACTCGGATCGTCCGACGCGCTCGAACCCGCTGATATGTTCGTGTTCGTAGGTTGAGACAGAGTTTCTATGACCGTTGACTCGGGTTTCTGCAAAGAAATAAAGGGCTGCGTACCAGTTGAGTCATCTGAGGATGAGGTACTTGACGCGGGTGATGAGACGGAACGAAAGCGAAACAGCAGAGCTAGAGAGCGTACCTCGTCGCAGCCGAGCTAGATGTCGAACTAGAGGATGGCGATGCGCCACCAACACCATCTTGTGAAGGCGAGCCAAATACAAGGAAGTAATCGAGCCAGAAGATGTTCGGGCTGCTTCCGTTCATGTTGGTCACCACGAGCCTGTGATTCCCCGGATCCAAGTCGCGCTTCGAAAAGAAAGTAACGTTGAACTGCGTATCTCCAGTCGCAGTGAACGGCGCGGTGTAGGTCTCGACGTCCTTCCCATCGATGTTGTACGTTGTCGTCGGCCGTCCATTGCGGTCTGTTGGCTCCAGAGTGCCCACAACGTCGATGCCGGTGCCTGCATGTCCATACCGAGCGTGGTTAGGAGAACATAAGAGCATTGATGGACTCTACACACCTGTAAAGCCCAGCGAGACCGTGATATCGGGAATGGCAGCTCCGTGTCTTGTATGATCGACTTCGTCGTGGACTAGCTGGTCCCAAATCCAACCAGGCGAGTACTGCACAGCGGTGTGGCTGTCGTCGATGAGTGTAGGAGAGGACATTGTGGAGCACCGATGCGCTGAGCCGCGCCGGGGGCCGCGATAAATAGAGGTGAAGGGGGAAGGAGAGAAACAAGAGAGAAGAATGAAGAGAGGAGGGAAGGGACATCAGTCGCGCCGAGCAAGCTTGTCGAAGCGAGCGCAGTGATTAGCGTGAGGGACCGATCATCACGATTGAATCTGGAAAGAGGTTACCGTTGCCTAGGTATGCAGTCTGTACGTTTTCAGCACACCTGTACTTACAGTCCGTCAGAAATATTGATGTACGGGGGTACACTCACAGTAAGTATACTTACCCAGAGTGCTCATGTGAAAGTTCCCTCTTCCACCGTCCTGCTGTACGCCACTGCGAGGGACTTTGGCGAGATCCCATACTCACCGGCCGAGATCGGAGACTTCGTCCATGATGATTCAGATCATGATTAATTTCTGAGACTGCGTCCCGCATTCGGAGCACTTCAGAGGTTCCAGCGTACACGAGTAACTTTGCACCATGAATGTAGGAGTGGAACTCTCTCTGACTAACTCGCGACAAGTTATCGCGAACGTTGGCTGCCACCATCAGAAAGTGTCCACGCACCTGCGCCCCCGGATGAAAGATTCTCCACAGGAGCTCATTGTGTCGACAGACGGCCATTCCTCTCAGTAATAAACATGAATCGAGAAAGCGTGGTACGTTGTTGCCATAGGGATCGGCTGCGTCTGTGTTGCAAGGGTTGGAGCAAGCATAAGTCAAAGTCAAACGAGTTAGTCGTCGAGTGGAACGGGCGTCAACAGCCGTTACCTACTACCTGCCTTCGGCATCTGCCGTCATATTGGGATCTTGGGATCTTGGCACCCAGTGTTGAAGTTGTAGACACTGATAATACTGTCCCAACGACTTGGATGCTACATTACTGTACTCAGCTTGGAAGCTCTGCTAAACAGAGGTTGGTGCTGTCTCCAGTCCAAGCATTCCGGACAGTGCGGTGCTCATGTCGGCGTCGGCGCAGCGCGCCCAAGAGGTAAGTACGTACGAACGAATAGATGAAAATCCCCGTTGCATGTTCACAAGGAGCGTCACATGAGGACTTCCGTATCCTCCCATGGAGAGATATGGGCGCCGCGCAGGAGTGCTGTGCGCCCGCGCAAACGCGCCCAGAAACCTCGCTCCGAATGTTGTATACAAGGATCGCGATACAGGGTCGTTCAGAATGTGCGCTGGGCATACCTGCTTCATGTTCCAAAAATATGCGGCGTTGTTCTTCATGTGTTCATGAGAGCAAGTAGAACCTAGAAAGTACGAGTACCGTGGAAGCACTCAGCCGCGGGAGTGTCTGAACGACGCGCCATATCGAGGGGCCGACTGTCGGTGAAACGTGACCATGCTGAGCGTGTTCTAGGGGTGTCCGTGTGGTTGTAAGTTTCCTTTCAAACTTAGGGAATACAGATAGACATATCAAGGACCTACAGCAGCAGAGCCTGATACATAGCCCCAGTCGAAAGGCCTGGAATGCCGCTCAGATCCTGTGACTCGGCTCTTGGGAACGCGGCACAAGTCGGGCGTGGTGGTATCTGCGGGATTCTTCTCGAGATTTGTCAGAGAGCTCAAGAGTACGTCACGTACCCGAAGATTACCGAGTTTGGGTTATCCTCAGGCTGGTCGAAAGCTGCCTCTTACACTGCAGACCGCAGTTGCATACGGAGCTTGTATGAATGACTGAGGACGTGGCTGAGTAGTAGTGACTAGAACGGTGCGGGAGATAGCTTTGAAGAGGCCCCTTGAAGACGGCACTTACCCTCTGAGCGGAACAATGGAACACGACAGGACCGAGCTTCCTTGCCACTCACCACAATAAACGCTATTCCCGGTGCTTGAGGATGCGATCGGAGCGCGCGATGGACCGCAAGGAAGCCGTATCAAATGTGTTGAAGGATTGCATGATGATGCGGTGCGCGTCTTCCTATTCAAGTTCCGTTGGACGCATTTTCTCTCTGAGGTCGGTGCTGCAGCGCAGGGTTCCCGGAACTCAAGCTCTGTGGTTTTGTGGTCGACAGGTCCGCACAGTCATCAGCACTGCGCAGCGTTAGGCTGGCCATTGGAACGCGCACACCTGAAGTGACTCCAGCGGCCAACCAAGGCCCGACCTGTTCTGTTCAACACGTCACAGTACTGGTATTGCAGTCGTCATAGTCCCGCACATCCTCCGCGGTGACTCCGGTTTGGGGAACACGCTATGAATGGCGTGGAGCCTATGTGGTCCAGTGGCAGTTGACCGGTCACCGAGTCCGAGTCGAAGCTACCGGCTGTATGGACCCGCCATTATCGGACGAACTAGGCTGCGGCATATCCTATGCGGCAGGCTCCGAGCCCGCATTGTATCGGAAACTTCTGATTGCGAGCATCAATGTTACGCTGGCAATGCATCGGACGCAGACGGCGCTCGATTGGGGAAGGTGCCACTGGGAGGCGACTGCACCCGAGCGATCCTGGACTCTGTATCTGCTTTGTCTTATGAGGAGTACATCCTGATGCGTTAGGAAGGAAGAGGATACCTTGTGCCACTGGCCTGTTCAAAAGCTACGTGGGCTGTGCGCAGCCAGTCAGCTCCGAGTCGGCAGAGGGCCACGTCAGGCTTCGCGAAAACATACGAGAAGCGCGGCAGGTTACAAAACCTGCCCGGATGAGGTGCATTGGGTCCAGAAATGCGCTCCTAACAGAGAGTAAGCGCATATGGAGTCAGTGGGAGTGAGCGAACGAATATGGCACCTTTCTGTGGTCTACCTCGAGCGCGGGCCCCGGAAATAATGGTCTTCACGAATCTGTAACTTGGCAGACTTGTACAGCCTGAGCCATGGAAGCACCTAGAACGTCTGTACTGCCGACGGGGCGTTCCTACCGCCGCCTCTGCCCCTCTGTACGGTAACGAATGCACCCGAGAGGTTAATACATCTACAAGGATACCCCGAGTCAGTAGGGGCGTCAGTACGGTTGACGAGGAGCAAAAGTGTGCATACAATGCAGGTTGACAGCAACAACAACATGTCACCCTAGCTCGCCGCAAGTCTTATCGAGAGTGTGCGACGTTGACGTGGGTTGACAAGCCTGAGCAGTACTTGTTCACTGGTTGGCGCTAGTCAGGGTCGAGAGACAGGTCGAACGGTGCAGAACTGCGGGAGGTACTGAGTGCTCCGCCGGCCATGAAGTAACGAAGTATCGGGCGCGAATCTTAGTCTAAGGACTTGGTGGGCACTGGAAACTTCGCAGGATACATATTAATGGTGCGCGGGGTTGAGAGGCAAGGAAGAGGCTGTGATTCTGCTGATGTCGCACGGCCACCGACTGGAATGAGCGTGGGAGAACTGACGGTGGCACTCTCAGGCCAGCGCGCAGGCACAAGCGACTTCTTGAAGTTCTTGTTCCCCGGCCGTGTTGACGACCGCAGTGCGACCGACCGGCGCACGATAGTGCGGGCTACCATTGCCAGTGTCAACACATCCATCACCCCCAATTTCCATTATCGGAGTCGCAAATTGACTCTCGAGCGCTGTGGTGGAAGTACATAATGCCTGACCCCGCGACAACGGTAGGCAATCTGTTCGTTCCCATCGTCTCCTCCATTCACCTCTTCCTCTTCTCGGCAGGACTAGAACCCTTGCATCCCTCTGATACCTTCTCGCTCTGGTCAAGCGTCGGGTTATTCCGCCTCGGGCAAATTTTCAACTGCGTACATACATTGATCGAGGTGAGCGGTGCTGATCTTTATCCGCACTAGATGATTGGTGCATGGCCCCCATTGCAGAGCTTGCAGTCGACAGCTTGTGCTGTCGCTCAGCGCTCAGCACTGGACGTGGTCGATGGCCGATCTCTTCGAATCGCACAAATTTCACTGATGGGATGTCATCATGCTACAGGCCCGCTGAGTCACGAAGATACCATAGGCGCAACACTACTTAAACAGTCAACATCCCGCCCGGACCTGTGCACTCTCTTGTCAAGCGTCCCCTCTCCCTGCATCGCATAGGCCTCCCTCTGTCGGCGACTCGAAAGTACCTAAGGCTCCCTTGACGGCACGAACAGGTCCACTTCTGAAGCGGTACCGACGACTCTATCCTGTTGTGGCTATAACCCTATTTCCCCAACCACCTCTGGTATATAAAAGCAGCACCTCTCTCTGTGCACCCTCTACTCTCATATCCCCCGTCGCAACTTGCAACCATGGCTGCATACGGATACCCCCAGTTCTACTACCCTACGCCCTACATGGTGCCGTTCTACAACCAGCCTTACGTGTCGCCATTTGTTCCTCCGATCAATCTACCTCCCTCCCCGAACATGGCTCCGCGACAGCCTGAGCGTAGGGTGCGCTTCGATGATGACGAGCCATTTCACCGCGCTCGACGCCCCTCATGGCATGGAGGACTCGCTCCACCTCCAAACCCGGTACCGTTCCCTTCTCCTCCCATCTTCGTCACGCCCCTTCCTCCCGTCATGCCCCTCCCTGGGCAAGCTCCGGCGCCCGCGTTCACGCACCAGCGACGACGCTCGGACACCTGTCTCCCTCAGCCCGCCTGGGTGACATTCCCGACGATGGTACAGCCTGTTGCGTTCCAGCCGCCCACCCCAGTTCCCCAGATTCACCCTCTGCTGAACGGCGAGAGCGCGGCGGGGCCGAAGATCCTCTTCGACCTCTCCTTCCACACCTTCAACCCGCAGCGGATCACGTCGTTCAGCCAGACGACGGGTACGCCGCTCACGCTCGAGGAGCTCCTCGAGCCAGCGACGCACCCGCCGGTGCGGCACATGAAGATCACCTGCGCCGCGCTCGGAGACTGGCCCATTGTGCTCGAGCCGCACACGACCGCGCGGGACCGCGAACGGGAGCACTCGTCACCCTTCCTCTCCGTCTCCGCGCGCCAGTCCGAGGAGGCGCCGATCACGGTTTACGACGTGCTCATGGCCATCTACCGGACGGTGCAGCGACGGATCAGCCAAACCGACTGGGCGAAGCTCACGCGGCGGCAGACGAACGAGGTGTCGGCCGCGTACACGCGCCGGTGCCGCACGTACCCGTCCGCGCAGGCGTTCGAGGAGGCGCAGGGCGTGCGGAGGGTCGACTACCTGCTCGAAAAGTACATGTTCCGCGGGATCATGCGCGAGAACGCTGCGGACGGGTTCTCGAAGATGAAGCTCCTTACGGGCCCCGCGCGGTAGGCCCCTCGCGCGCGCCCGCAGCGTAACGGCGCGCATCTGTGGCTGCGGTAGAGTGATCTCGGCGCGCTCGCTCGCACTTCAAGTCTCATGGTTCGCTCGATGCTGTCGTGCTGAGATGCTGGGGCGCTGGAGGCTGATAACTGGACGCTGGAGGCTGTTTCGGGACTTGACTGGACTTGGGCTGGGCTGCGCACGACCTTGTGGTCGTAATGACTCGATACTCTGATGTGGTTCGGGACTGTTCGTCTGAGCAGACTACTTTGGCGTCCGCTGCGCTGCTCCTAGCTTACATGCATGTCGTGTCCGCTTGCTTGTACTTGGGCTTTCTGCTGTACTTTCTGCGTACGGAACGCTGATTGTCTTTACGATCGTTTACTTATTGTATACTTAATTCGGATGTACCTCCGCACACTCCTGCCTATTAGTATCTGTGCCTACTACGCACTGCCATGAATGATACGAATATCCCTGTGTACTTCCCTCCATATACGACTGTCCACGGCGACTGAAAGATTGTCGACTTGGAAGCGCCCATTATGTGAGCGCCCGGCTGGACGGAGCTCCGTCCGGGCCGGTCACCGGTCGACGTACTTGCGTACTCGTGCGTGAACTGGACTTTGGAGTCGCAAGTTTTGGCCGAGCCTGTCACGGTTTGCTCTCTCACACACCCGTCATGACCCCTGCCTCGCGTCTTGTCTTCATCTTAAACGCACCCTTCAAGCCCAGGTTCATTCCGAGACACCCTCATTTTCGATACCGCATGGCGAGCACCTCAGCTGTGAGTATTTTACCCCCGGGACGCAGAACAACGTGCTCAAATGTGTGCAGTTTGGTCTGAAGGACCCGTTATTGGTCCGTGCACAAGGCTTCATTGATGGGAAGTGGGTCGACGCGAAGGAGGGCGGGGTAATCAAGGTCACCAGTGAGTATCGTACCCTTACAACGCGTAGTCTGGAGCATAGAGGCCGACCAACCGGTCGTCATGATAGACCCTGCGACCGAGGAGGAACTGGGGACTGTACCAGAGATGGGGCTCGAGGAGACCAAGCAGGCGATCGAGGCAGCGTCGAAGGCGTTCAAGACTTGGAGTAAAACCTCCGCAAAGGTATTTCGATGAATCATCTTGAGCCCGACGTGCTCGCCGACCCCATAATTCCGTGCGTAGCAACGACACGACATCCTCATGAAGATGTATGCGCTCATGAAGGAGCATTCGGACGACCTCGCGCATCTTATCGTGAGTTATACCTGGGTGGACCATAGTCACGGGTTATGAACGCGTCCTCCAGACACTGGAGAATGGAAAACCCCTTGCGGAAGCGCAGGTGAGCTCTTTCTGCTAGTGATAGACGTGCGGAACCCAAGTACCGACCACCATTACCTTCACATCATAGGGAGAAAACTCGTACAGCGCATCGTTCATTGAGGTGAGCAGCGTCATGTTGCTGTCGTGAGAGCTATGTTGAACACAGTTGGATGCAGTGGTTCGGTGAGACAGTCTTGCTACTTATCTGAACATGGCTACTAACATGGGGTTGGGTTCTACCAACAGCTGAAGAGGCTGTCCGGACATATGGAGGTGAACATCGTCGCTGCTCTGCCAGGACCGCCAGCATCTCATGTAGCTGTTCACAGAGGTCATTCCTTCTGCGGTGACGAACATCCGGAATGTTGTCATTAAGCAGCCAGTAGGTATGTTTGGGATTCCCCATAGCCTGCCCGCTCATGGTGCTCACTCTACTCTTCTTTGACAGGTGTTGTGTACGTCTCATCCTTGGTCTCGCTCATTGCAGAGCACTGACGTCACAGCCTAGGTCGATTCTGACACCATGGAACTTCCCGTCTGCGATGATTACTCGGAAACTCGGCGCGGCGCTTGCAGCCGGATGCACAGCGGTCATCAAGCCACCACCAGAGACGCCATTCTCTGCGCTCGCGCTTGTGGAGGTAGGCGTATTGGTATTCTTCTCATGACACGCCGCTCATTCACATATTGTTTCACATAGCTGGCCAATCGCGCTGGAGTACCGCCGGGTGTCATCAACGTTGTGACGACCCAAGCGAACGTGGCGGAAGTCGGACGGGAGATGTGCGAGAACACCGCAGTGAAAAAGGTGTCGTTCACTGGGAGTACACCGGTTGCGAAGATGCTCTACGGCCTTGCTGCGAGCACGCTGAAAAAGTGCGTCTCGTTCTCGCTGTGGTCTCGCCCGTGTATTGACCTGATTTGTTCAGGGTATCCATCGAAGCAGGAGGGAACGCGCCGTTCATTGTCTTCGACGATGCTGACATCGATGCCGCTGTAGCGGGTACGTGTACATCCTTGTAGCCAGATGGATCCATCTGCTGACCACACTCCACCCAGGCGCCCTTGCGTGCAAGTTCCGCGGAACAGGGCAGACATGTGTCTGCGCCAACCGGATATACGTGCAGTCCTCTATCTATGCGGAGTTCGCCTCTCGCCTTGCAGAGAAGGTGGCCGCGTTCAAGGTCGGGAACGGCCTGGACAAGGATACGTGCGTCCGCTCTCTATTCGGGCCACCCTTCTCCCCGTATTCACTCACCGCCTCATTCGCAGGACCCACGGCCCCCTCATCCACGAACGCGCAGTCCAGAAGGTCGAACGACACGTCGAGGACGCGCTCTCGCAAGGCGCACAGCTCCTGCTCGGAGGCAAGCGTATATCCGGTGCAGGGTCGTTCTTCGCCCCGACGGTGCTCTCGGACGTGCCCGCGACGGCGCTCGTGAACAAGGAGGAGACGTTCGGGCCGCTCGCGGCGCTGACGCGCTTCGAGACCGAGGAGGAGGTCATCAAGCTCGCGAACGACACGCCCGTCGGCCTTGCGGGCTACTTCTTCTCGCGCGACGTGGGGCGGGTGTGGCGCGTTGCGGAGGCGCTCGAGGTGGGCATGGTGGGCACGAACACGGGTCTGATCAGCCAGGCGGTCATTCCGTTCGGAGGAGTCAAGGAGAGTGGGCTGGGTGAGTGTTTGTTTGGTGGCTACGATCCTCATTCTTGTGGTGCCTTGCACGGATGCTGCGTGCGGTGGCTGTGAGTCTGCGCTGACGGTTCCTTGCACAGGTCGCGAGGGCGGACACGGTATCGAGGAGTACATGAACGTCAAGCTGATCGCGTTCGGCGGGCTGTGAATATGGAGCGACGCACAACCGTCCCTTGCTTGATCTGACTACTTGCTTTGTAAAAGTATCGCGTTCCGAGCACTATGTAGCATTACTAACCAACAGGCAACATGCACGCATCCATCGACACCGAGTCTATCTCTCTCCGCAGGTCATCAACGTCAACGTTTCAACGTCCAACGACCATCTTCCTTTGCATGTTCTATTTGTCTCACTGACCATCAATTTCAGCAGATTTGGGCGCTCGTTCTGCGCAGAACATGCTAGCCGTTCAATTAGCTCGCGCTTGAAGGCGCCTAGTCGGACCTCGCCTCCCCCATCGCGCTGCCCGTCGCAGAGACGGAGCGTGAAGCGCGCACAGGCGCGCACAGCATCAAATGCAATGAGGCGAGGGCGCAGGGATCGACGCGCGCGGTGCGTTATTCTCCGGGATCAGCGGGCGGATGACACAGCATCGCCAGTCGATTAGGCTGATCAGGCTGCTAGCACCTATACAAAACCCAGGAGGAGAGCGTCGGGAGCGATCCCGATTTTCTGCTCTGCCGCCTGCAAGCTATCAGTGTTAAGGTCGCCGTCCAGAGAAGCTCAAGCTTGACCGCTTCGTGTCTCCTGCCTCACGGTCGCCTGCGCGTTCCGGACAAAGCCATGGCGTTGCAGCTGGAAGGCTTCGAAGTCGTGGACGATCTCGACCCGCGTATACGGTACTCGACCGGATGGGAGGTCCACACCGAAGGTGTAGAGCTGAATGGCACCAAGCATGGCGCAACGCGGGCAGGCATGACCGCGACGTTCAACTTCACCGGTACGTCAAATCGATCGCGATCCCAACCACACACATTCATTCATTGATACTTGCCACGCGACTCTCGTCTCCCACCGATGCAGGCACAGTCGTTATGGTTCTGGGCCCCGTGGGGTCGTGGGACGTGCACGGCGTGCCCTCGACGTCGTACGCGATCGACGGCAAGGTCTTGTCGAACTACACCGCGCCGACCGTCGAGAGCGGGACCTTCGAATCGGACGTGCTGTACTTCACCTCGCCGACGCTCGACCAGGGCAAACACACGCTCACGATCACCAACCTGAATGGCACGGCACCAAACGTGTTCTGGCTCGACTACATCCTCTATGCGCCCACCCCCCTAGACGAGCCGGCTGCCTCTATCGCCTCGGATAACGCTGCGCCGACGTCAAAGTCGTCGTCATCGTCATCACCTTCATCCACATCGACCGAGGTTCCTGTGTCAATAACTACGACTGAGTCCCGCACCAACGTGGGTGCGATCGCTGGTGGTGCCGCCGCCGGTGGCGTGGTCTTACTGGCCATGCTCGGACTTCTCGCGTTGTGGCTGCTGAGGAGAAGGCGACGTCGCCACCAGACCGACTCGCACGGGATCATAGATGGTACGTCCTCCCCCCTCCCTACTCTTACGCTGCATGCGCATCGCTCATCCCACTGTCTCCTCCTCACCAGAGATTCAACCGTTCACGAACACGTCACGACACGCCTCCATGCGCGAAGCTCCCCTGCTCTCACCTACGACTGGACCCAAGTCCGCCATCACGGTGCTGTCTCCCCCCGGTTCCGCGGGCATCCGCAACAGCACCTTCTTTGAGCCCGACCCCGAGTCGGGCGGGCCCTCGAGGGCGTCACCTTCCCCGTCCCTGTCGCCTGTACCTCCGCCTGCATCTGCGCCCACACCCACACTCTCGCCGTCGCCGTCACCAGCGCCGAGAGCGGACACGACGCCAGTACAGCGCCCGGCCCCGACGCGGACCAAGGGCCCCGCATTGCGCGTCGACGTGCCGCCAGCGGTGCCGTCGGTGGAGTCGCCGCTGCCGCCGCCGTACACGCAGTGATTGGTGCGACCTTCTTTATGTGTCTATAAACTCTACAGTACTCGCGGAAGATCGCGTACCATTATTTGCCTTCGAGCATGCTTCATAGCTTGGTAGCTAAGTCGTGTATTCTACTTTGTTTCTAATCGGGAGGATCGTGGTTCGGCGTGTAGGGGAACAAGGGAGATTCTGATTATCGCTACAGTTACTGGAGGCTTGCTTATGTTTCTGATGTCTCTTTAGTTCAAGCTTAAGACTAGATTGGACTGGAATGTCCTGTATCAATACATTCTTCACTACAGGGCAACGTAGACGCTCAGTATGAGACCCGATAAGGTTTGTTTCCACGCTCTCTCTATCGCTCTCCGTGTTGTCGTGATGTCTTCTGAGTCTCGGATACGTACCACTGAACTACCTAAGCACAGACACAGTGACCTATAGGGGCCCTGAGCGAAGCTAACGTTGACGGCTTGGTACTGACGTCAGAACGTACCGACTTCATCAAATTCAAGAAAAGCACAATGCTTTCCAGGCTGCGATCCAGCTCCGCGGTAACCGTTTACATCCCACCAGCAGTGTACTCCGCGGGATCCACGATTGCAGGGGAGGTCGAGGTCGACTTTCGTCAGCTTCAGGAGGAGAAGATTGAAGAGGTCCACGTCCGTATCCGCGGGTCAGCCAAGACGTTCGTACCTTGCCTTTATCAAAGTAAACCTCATTCACGTTCTTCATGATACTGACATTAAATACTCTGAAAATACAGATGGGTCCACCGCGACCGAAGCAACTACGTCGAGGAGATCAAGCTCGTCTGCGACGAGCTCCAGCTCTGGCAGCGCGGCGGGACGCTCTATCCGCCCGCAGGCGAGGACGTCCTCCGCCTGCCATTCGCTTTCGCGCTCCCGAAGCAGCTCCCGCCCTCGTTCGACCTCCGCACAGTCGACAAGACGGCGTGGGTCCGGTACGCGGTCTCGGCCATCGGCGTGCGCAGAGGGTTCCTCGCTCTCAACAAGAAGCACCACGTCCCGCTCGCGGTCCTCCCGCACGACGCCCTCGGCGCCCGCATCAGGGCCGAGGGCGCAACGCACGCGCTCAGGACGGCCGCGAAAGAGGAGCGTATCCGCAAGGGCCTCTGGGGGGACTACGGTAGAGCCGAGGTAGAGGTCGGTCGCTTCCCCGCCTGTACATCGGTGTCGGATGCTAAGCGCTGAACCCGGGGAGTGGAGCAGCTCGCAATACCCAACATCCCTGTCCTCCCGCTCTTCTCCGACATTCCGTACACCATTACCGTCAGGACGACCTCGGCGCCGATCGCGCGGTCCAAGGCGGAGGCGCACCCTCCAGACAAGCCTTTCTTCCCGCCTGTTCCCGCCTCTGCGCACGACGTCGAATTCACCGTCCAGCGGGATGTGAGAATCCGCGCGCAGTACATGGTCGGCTCTGCGTCGGAGACGGTCGCACACTTCCTCGGCGGGAAGGCCAAGCAGGGCGGAACGAGCAAGAGCTATGCGCGTCCGCCCGTCGATGTTGAGGTGCCGCAGAGGGTGTGGCTGTCGCTAGACGCCAATGGGGAGCCGGTCGTGGAGGGCGAAGAGAAAGGAAAGGAGAAACAGCGCGCGGGCGGGAGTGGCGGCGATGCGGACGCGAAGGGCGTATGGGCGCAGCGCGCGACCTTCCACTCGACCTTCAAGCTTAGCTGTGCGCCGGCGTTTTCTGTACACAATATTGACTGCGCGGTACGTCGTCGGTCCTCTACCGCGTGTCGTCCTGTGGTGTACGTGGTTGACCCGAGTGCTGGCGATTCAGTACCAGCTCGTGGTGAAGGTGCCTTTCCCAGGCGTCGGGAACAACGTGAAGCTCGAGGTGCCTGTGACCATCACCTCTGGCATCGACCAGCCCCTTCCGAGGGATCAGACCGACGGAGAGTCGGATGACCCTCCGCCCATTCTCGACCTACCTCCGTACGTGGCTCTGTACTGCTAACTTCTCGCGGAAATTGACTGAATGGAGCTACAAATGGCAGTGCATACTGGGACGCGAACGATAAAGATTGGGGTGACGATGAGAAGTAGGAGAGCTCGTGCGGATAGATGGATGTTGAGCGTTGCTGCCGCCCCACGATGACTGCATTCAACGGTTGATGCTGACCTCTTCAGCTCGGCATTTCTCTCGACGTGCTCACGATGGTCAATGGCCGGACTCTATGTATCATCCGTCAGTCAGTCACGATCTGGAATATAAGAGCTAGGATGTTTGTTTTTATTCAAGAATGTCTTTGACCGATGGGGATACATGACTATTACCTCTTCGCTGAACTTCTCGCCTTGCCCTGTCGTCTACCACCATGAGTATCGTCCGGGACATCTAGGAAGCCACCGAGCTCTAACGCGTTACGCGCTGCCTGGTTGATATGCTTGAAACGGTCGGGACCCAAATGGATCCCACCAAAGTAACGTGTCACGATGACAAGCACGTTCTCGACTTCCTGCGAGATGCGTCGTTGACATGAGGGAGGGGTCGATAACGAACGATTGATAGAAAAACTAACCAAAATCTGCAGGAGGTGTGCTAATCGGCCTCCCGCGGCCGTCTCGCCGTCGTCGTCATTGTCTGGAGATAATCTTTTGGTAGGGTGAGCGCTGGATGGTAGGATAGTACGAACCTTGGTGAAGGACGTTCCCCACTCGACAGCGCCACGCGTTGATGACAGGATGGGCAGCGCGAGCGATCTTCCTATCTGACATGAGATGCGCCAGAATCACCGGGACCTGGAGAGACGGTCAGAACGGACCTGCACGCAGCCAGAAAGACAGCACTCGCCTGAGATGGATCCGAGATCCGACACGCGCGGCCAACAAACGCGCTCTTGCGGTCTTGGATAGGCTCTGCTTCGACGATGGTGATGCCAGGGGGCATCTCAGCCTGGACCGCAGGGTCCGGACGAGGTTGCCTTGCGCTCTCCGATCCGTGGCTTTCGTGCTCTCCATCCGCGCCGTGCTCCTCGTGCGCCCGAGTCTTCTCGTCCTCCCTCAGCACCTCGCCCACCTTCTTCTCGCTCATCCGCTCGCCCAGCCACTCCGTGCAGCGCTCCTTGACCCACTCCAACCCATCGAACACGCACTCCGTGCCTGGAGTCCATTCGACCGCGCCTCGGGAGATGTAGGTGCGCAGCACGGTCCCAAAGAGAGATGCGTCAACGCCATAGGGGCCGATGTACCGTGACAATAGCTGTAGCTGAGGCGGTGCAGAGGAGGGGTATGTCGGAGGAAGAGAGACGAGCAGGATGATCGGGTGTGACGAGCCTTCTTCGTCCTGTGCTTCGATGCTATGATGATACGAGCGACGTTGGTCCCATAAACTGTACGCATGAAAAGGGCACGCACGCACCTCAGCGTAACCTCATAACGGATTGTCCCAGGTTCTGCACCGTTGCTGTTGGGCCCCTGCAAACCTCTGTCGGGCGACTGACTTCCCGACCGCACTGGCGGCTTCCAGATTTTCACCGCTTCATCTCCGTAGATGCTTTGAAGCACTGGCGTTCCGTCCGTCGCACGCCAGAAGAGAGGGGCAAATCAAGAGAGATGAGGACCCCATAGGGATGGTCGCCAGAGATGAAGGGCGCGCACCGCCGAGTTCCGACGCGATGGACTCGCGTGCAGGGTCTGCGTCCGCGGACAGCTGTGCGATGAGCTCGTCCACCGTCTCCGGCGTGCTGGTCATGGTCGTTGGCGACCTGGCGTATGTCGTCCAGCTCACGCCGAAGTAGCAAGGATTAAAAAGTGTCAAAGGCCGATGTGCTACAAAATCGACCGTCTAGAGCACAAGACAGTAGAGCGTGAAAGCACTAGTAGAAGTGTGTGTACATGGGGTGAGAGTCAAGTGCCAAGAGATGTTCATCACGGTCGTAACCCCTGGAATAGGGTTAGGGCTTAGGTAGCCCCGCCGCCTGCACCAGCATCCATGATCCGAAGTCCAGACTCATACGATGACTGCTGTCAGCCTGTACATGTGCTTGTCAGACAACTTGGAACTTCGTGCACAGCACTTACTCAAGTGCCTAGTACGCTATGCGAAGAGTGCAAATGTTCCTCGACTCCAGTCGATACGGCGCTGGAGGCATATCGTGGCAGCACTTGAGAAGGTGCCAAGTGCGACCTGCCCGGTGCCGCATCATATGCGACTCATTTTCAACACCATTGGTGTGGTAGTGGTGGAACTTTAACTCTAAGGATATGACAGACTCCCGCGGGTAGATGGTTGGAAAGCCCGGATTGCTATACTTTGCGACATGATCCAGAGGTCGTACACTGGAGGTGAGGATAATCAAAGCAAAGCGATTCCACTACCAGACCTGATCTCACACGGTAGACTTAGATGTGGCATCCATGTCATCGGCATGCTCGAACTACCAGGCAACGGTACCTATTACAGCTGTTTTCCTTTGGTTTGCCGTTCAAACTCCGACGACGCGAGACGCGGAAAATTCAGAAAATTCACGAAATTCATTGGGGTTCAACATCAGTGGATCCCCAAATCCCTTATGTCACTTACGTCTACTTACGCCCACTTATTCCACTTATGCGCTCTTTCGGAGGGTTTATGGTTTTGTAAACTGCTTCGCGGCAACTCAACAGAATCAAACCAAATTTCAACCACACATTCCTTACATCCTGAACTACCATTGTACAAGTTTTTATACGAAACGGTGGTGATTTGAAGGTGCTATAAACCGAGCGCGAGTGGGTCGCAAACGACCCCAAAAGCTGTGCACAAGCGCCCATTAGCCGCCCACTTACGTCTCCTTATGTGCCCAAATAAGTGCGCATAAGTGGACATAAGGGATTTGGGGATCCACTGATGAATCTCATGCACAAACCGGACCTGGTTTGTATGCCAAATGGCTGCGAGAGGAGCCCACATTGTCGGCGAAGTTGAACGGTGGTCGTATGGTCCGTTTGGCGTGGAATATAGACATCAGGAAAAAAGACCCTTTCTACGGAGTCCTACGGAGACTACGTAGGCCTGGTTGTGTGGTAGGCAAGTCCCCATTTAGTAGAGCACGGAGTGCTCAGCCACAGTACGTAGCGCCCGGTAGAGGGGCTGTAGACAGCCGTAGACTGGCTGTAGATGACTGTTGTGGAGCCGGTCCAAGCAGATTACACGCTATGCAGGCATTGCGCCGGGAGCTTCGGACAATAATATGCATTGAAGTACACTACGATACACATCCAGAGTACACTACCACGGCAGATGAGTGTGTCCAAGGGAAACCAGACGTACCAGAGGGCGTCACACACACAGCTATGTGGCAGAGGCGTATCGAGGAGCGGCCATTGTTGACCGCAGAAACTGCCATAAGCACCGCTGCATTCGCAAAGGTGGTGCTTGTGCTACGACTCGAGCCGCAGGATACAGCCATGATACCAAAAACAACCACTCACCTCCACCTCTCACTGCGGAAGCATGCTGGTCCGGTCCGCTCTGAGGTTCGCGAATCGCACCTGCCGCGTATCCGCCCCACTGCTCGTCCGCGCCCAACCGGTAGGACTGATCATCACGATCAAGCGGTCTGCGACAAACGTCGTGGGCAAGAGACCCAGAAAGCCTGCCGGCGCTCCTGCATCTCGCGCACGGGTTGCGGCCAGCTTGAATTCACGCAGCGCCCGAGCCCGAACCCGAGCTGGTGAAGATAGTCCTGAATGGGGACAATCACAAAAGTGGATGTGCGCGCGAGGGACAGGTAGGGCGGCCGGACGTGGTCCATGACGGACATGACCATCAGCATCGGGGTCGTGCACCGTGACGCCATGCGTGAGGTGCCCGGAGTGCTCAATGATGAATTGTCGATTTGCGTCCGTTGGAGATCTCCTATGCCAGCAAGCCCGTCTACGCGAAGGCGGCACGATCAAGGAGGGAAAGCGCAACGGAGAACGATAGACGCACTCGAGGAACTCGATTGAGTTATGGCGGCCTCCGCTGCACTTGCAGCTCTCCACGGCTCTGGCGGAGATTCGTAGGGGCTGGCGGGATAGTATAAAGCGAGAGGATGCGGAGGCTTGTTCGAAGACTTCGAACGAGCGACTGCATCCTAACACATCACTCTCGAGATCCATGCCAACAGGCAGACTTTGGATGGGCGCATGGGCAGATGCAGAAAAATATCGACTTACTTTGCTAGTCTAGTCAGATCAACCTCGACTTGTGCGCTGTCGCCGAACCCGAGCGGCGGACGACTCGCCCCCCCACTCCATCGTGCTTGAAGCATGCAACTTGATATGAGGTTGATGGATAAGGGCTACAAGTAGGCTGAACAACGGAGGGGCGGCGTATCCATGAGCAGAGTTGGAGAGATGGGCAGTTGGCTAGGGGAGACAAGGAAGTTGGGGTCTTAAAGAAAAATTTCGTCGCAACTTGCAAGTGCTGGCATCTCTGCGCCAAATACAAGCAAACACAGACGCTTCCAGCATGAATGTTCTCACGGTCCACAACTGCTTTGTAGTCCTCTTTGCAGGCAAGTTCACGGCAGCGTCTTGTTGAATTCGAGTTTCCTAGGCTATTGGGGGCCCACCAAGAGGTGCAAACAACCTCATATAAATCTCTCCGTGACTACAGCCACTACAGAGTGCTATAGAGGCAAGGGGCGCCCTACATCGCCTACCATCACTACATAGCCACAGGGGCAGCTACGTTCCACAGGGTTTTTCCTGATGGATGCCATGTCATCCGGGGTAAGATCTGTGTGAGGATGGCGTGTGTTCGAGTGGAAATGATACATGAGCTCTGATTATGTGCCTGCAACGATGCTAAAGTCTGTTCATGTCGGGAATCTATGCTGGTGTGTGCTCGCATGCGACATTTTGAGCTTCACGTCTACCACCAAACAAGCGCCCATCGAACGGTTCGGAGGACGGGTAGCTCAGGGTTGGATAGTGCTTCGTCCATGCGTCCACATCCTGGTACAACTATTGTTGGACACGTAAAAACCTTAGGGATGGGTGCTCCAAGTGTTCGCGGTCTGTATACTCAAGACAGATATTCTACGTCCGTCCCATTAGCAGCAGCCTCTTCCACAGTAGGGTATTGATCATTCCTGCACAAGCCGCATGACATTGTAGGCAAGGTATTAGCCCCTTATGGCTTGAGAGAGTATGGAGTTTAGCCCAGGTTCAGCCGCTACCGTTCACAAAAGATGAATAGGTATGCAGTATGTAGGCGCCCGATGACGCTGAGTAGTATCGAGGCAGAAGATCCCCTCTGAGAATGCTATCTCGCATATTCTCTCTCATAGGTATGGCGCGCAGTACTCAATGAGCGTGTTGACGGTCCGCGTGGACTATTGAGATGACTAGAGGATGACTATATACCTACAACAGCCTATGACCAACAGTTGCCCACTGCCGGTCAATAACTCACGTCAGAAGGACCGCACGACCACCGTTCAACTTCGCCGACAATGTGGGCTCCTCTCGTTCGCCGACAATGTGGGCTCCTCTCGCAGCCATTTGGCATACAAACCAGGTCCGGTTTGTGCATGAGATTGAACCCCAATGAATTTCGTGAATTTTCTGAATTTTCCGCGTCTCGCGTCGTCGGAGTTTGAACGGCAAACCAAAGGAAAACAGCTGTAGGTCAAGGCTGTATTACAAAGATGTCGAAGTCTTAGGTTGGGATCACGACAGGGGGCCGCACTGCACCCGGCGAGGAATCATGGAGGACACACTCCCCGATGGATGTACGCGCTGTCAGAGACACAAAGTCCGCACTGACAGCCAACACCAGCGACCGTATCCGGGATAAAATCTCCTGGCAGACTGTCCGGAACGATCACACTCTCCCGAACCACCTCATCCTCTCCAGTTCCCTGCGGGGCCCGCTTATGGCCTCTACCGGATACCTCATAGTGGACGATGCGGATGAGCGCATCAACTACTCTTCCGGATGGCAGGCATTATTGGAGGGTGGGGCGACGGATGGGACAAAGCACGGGGCGACCGACGCTGGTATGACTGCCACGTTCACCTTTACCGGTAAGCATCTTTCATCGCATCCCTCCTCTGACAGACTCACCTAATGGTGAGTCCGCAGGAACGCAAGTCGTCGTCGGGGGCCCTATGGGCTCAGTAGATGTGCACGGGGTGCCCACAACGCAATACGACGTCGACGGGTCTGTCCTCGGCACATACACCGCGCCCGTGATCGCTCCCGGATTCTTCATCGGCAACCAGACATACTTCATCTCCCCTAATCTCTCTCCCGGAGAGCACCAGCTCACCATCACAAACCTGAATGGCACGACACCGAACGTCTTCTGGCTGGACTATATTGCCTTCTTGCCCGTCGCTCCGCCCGAGGAGGACCCAACTATAAGGTTCGAGCCGGCGAGGAGGAGACCTAGAACAAATGGGACGGTGCTTCAGTGGGGGAGAAGAGACTCTGGATTGCATACTAGGTACCTAGAACAAATGGGACTACATAGGTTGTCAATACAGGAAATGTACAGTGCAATATGGGAATGCTCACCGGTGCTTCAGTGGGGGAGAAGAGACTGAAGCACCGGACGGGAAGTCTACGGTATATGTGAGGAAGGGCGCGATGAAAACATGAGGTATGGAGAGATCCGAGATAGGCTCGGTTTGTGGGCGTGCTAGGGAACGTGTACGGACAGCGGAACGAGCGTCCGTCAGCGCTTGAACTCCAACACTCCCCCTCAAGCCTGACGGAGACCGAGGGTAAACGCATGTGCGTTCACGCGAGGACGAGGAAGGGCCTTCGTCAGAAGGTCGGCGGCCATCTCCGTGGTCGGGCAGTACTCGAGCACGATCGTCTTGTTCGCAACGAGCTCGCGAATGAAATGATACCGGATGTCAATATGTTTCGTGCGAGCGTGAAACATATCGGCATTGGCGGCGAGGTCGAGTGCGCTCTTGTTGTCGCAGCGCAGGAGCGTGGGTCGAGTGAGGGGAGCCGTGACCTCAGAGAGCAGATACCGGAGCCAGATGAGCTCCCGCCGGGACTCAGAGGAATCCGAGGCGGCGATGTACTCGGCCTCGGTGGATGAGAGCGCGATGATCGGCTGCTTATTCGAGCGCCAGCTGATCGCGCCTCCGTTGAAGAGGAAGGCGTAGCCGGATATGGAATGGCGGTGGGACTGGGAGGCCCAGTCAGCGTCGGTGAATCCGGAGAGGCCCTCAGAGGTGGAACCAAAGGAGAGGACATAATTGCGGGTCCCCTTCAAGTAGCGCAGTGTGCGCTTCGCCGCCTCCCAATGAAGGGTCGCCGGGTCGGCCATAAAGCGGGCGAGGGTGGAGACGGCAAATGCGATATCCGGGCGGGTGCCAACGGCCGCGTACATGAGGGAGCCTACGAGTTGGGCATAAGGTTTGCTTCGCATGACGTCGCGCTCATCGTCCGTGAGCTCATACGCGAAGAGGTTCGCGTGCGGGTCGACGGGAACTGTGAGTGGGTGCGCGTCGGTCAAGCGGAAGCGGGTGAGGAGGGTGTCGATGTAGGCGTGTTGGGAGAGCGTGATGGTGCGCGCAGCACGATCGCGTCGAATCTCGAAGCCCAGGAGCCAGCGGATTTCGCCTAAATCGGCGATCTCAAAACGCTGCTTCAACCGGTCTTTAAGCTCGCGCATGAGCTTCTTTCCGTTAGTTACGAGCGTGCAGTCATCAACATGAATGATAATAATTATTATCATACCGGCGATGGTGGACAAGAACACGCCGGGGTCGAAATCGCTCCTCTTGAGTCCGATTTTGGCCATGAGGTTGCATACGACGCGATACCATAAGAGGCCGGCCTGTTTGAGACCGTAGAGCGCTTTGAGTAGTCGCCAAACGAGGTGCTTTTGACCTGGGATCTCGAACCCGGGCGGCTGACGCATGTAGATTGTCTCGTCGAGCTCGCCGTTGAGATATGCGTTCTTGAAATCAATTTGGTGAATTTCCCAGTCGTTGGCGGCAGCGAGTGCGAGGATGAGGCAAAACGAGGAGATGCGAGCGGTTGGGGATGCAGTTTGTGTGTAGTCAATGCCGTGGACTTGCGAAAAGCCTTGCGCACAGAGACGGGCCTTGAACTTGATGACATCATTGTTCTCGTTCCGTTTCTTGCGAAGCGCCCAAACAGATCCGACTACATTCGCGTTCGGAGGTCGTTCGACCAGCTCATACGTCCCCATCTGCTTGATTTTCGCTAATTCTTCCTCCATCGCAGCTCTCCACTCGGCTCGTTCGGGTCCGGCCATTGCGTCGCGGTAGGAGGGCTCGTCCGAGGAGCCCATGGCCGCGAAAGCGTATAGCAGAGCGCCTGCGTACAGACCGGCGTCTATATCCGGTCCCGCGGCACAGCCGTCTTCGCTCGCGCAGCCGCAGTCGCACTTCTCTCCCTCGTACTCCCCCTCGAGCTCCCCTTCTCCCCATATCTCGTCTGCGAGCTGCGCCGACTTCCCTAGGATCGACTTTGGCAGCTTCTGCGCGCCTCTACCACCCGTCGTTCCGATCCCGGACTGGATGTCCCGGATCCGCTGCGACGGACCTCTTTGACGTCTCGATCGACCCTCCGGCTCTACTGGCGCGGGTGCGACTGGCTCGGCGACGTCTCGCTCGGCTGTCTGCGGACCGGCAAGCTCAGGAGCGTGCAGTGGAGGGAGGTCGGGTTCTGGATCAGGTAGGACAGGAGGGAGATGAGGAGATGACGGGTTAGGGTTTGGTGGGGGTGGAGTGGGTGGATTGGGAGGTTGAGCGGGTGCGACAGGTGCGTTAGGCTGCGATGTGGGATGCGGAGGTGCGGCGGGTGTTGCGGGTGGTCCGGGAGGAGGTCCGGGAGGTGGAGCGGGCGCGTTCAGGACGCTACCAGGTGAGTCCTCCCCCTCGGACTGTACGCGCACGGTCACAGTCGCACTGGGTGGGTCTGGCTCGATGCGGACATTCCGCTCTATTGAGACGGTAAGCCGCTCGGGCCAGTACACTTTGTGCCCCTTGCTGACTTGACTGTAGCCTACCCAGCGGCCCGCTTTCGACTTTGGGTCGAGTTTGCCGGCCTTCTCTTGAAGAACCCAGCATGTCGCACCAAAACGCGGTAAGTCGGATAAATCCGGCTTCTCGCCCGTCGCTAACTCGTGTGGCGTCGATCCAGGTGTATTCTTGTTCGACGTACGGTTGCGAAGCCAGGCGGCGTGCAGGATGGCCTCGCCCCACAGGAACTTCGGGAGGCGGGCATCAAAGAGGAGCGCACGAGCGTGCTCGGCGAGCGTGCGGTTCAGCCGCTCAGCCTTGCCGTTCTGCTCCGGTGAGTCATGGACGGTGAGTCTCCGTGACGTCCCCTGGGACTCGAGGTGCGCATTGAGCTCGTTGCTCGTATACTCACCACCTCGATCGCTTTGCAGGGTCTTGACGTGTGGCGCGTCACGGTGAGTCTTCGCCCAGGCCTCGTACGCTTTGTAGCGTGACGAGGCCTCCCCCTTTGTCCGCATGAGCACGACGACGGCTTCGTCGCTGTAGTCGTCTAGGAATGTAATAAAATATTCCTTTCCGTCCCATGTACGGACTTGTGCCTTGCCCCATACGTCTGAGTGTACCAGTTCCCCATAACGCGTCGCACGAGGACGCTGACGTGTCTTGGGGACTGATGCGCGTGTCTGCTTTGCCTGCTGACACATCTCGCAGAACTCGACTTCAGCCGTGTTCAGGTTGATACCGGTCACGGACCCGTCCTCGACCATTTTGCGCAAGGTCGGAGGGTACGCGTGCCCCATGCGACGGTGAAACTCGAGTGCGGACATCGTCGATGCGGCGGTTTCGCTCACATGCGTTGTTCCAAGCGGTTCTACACCAAGCAGGGGAAAGACGCCATTGCGTTCGGGTATTGGGGCGAGGTGGTTACCAACAGGCGTGGTGATTTGGCAAGCTCCACGTTCGAAGTGGACATGGAAGCCAACACGGGCAAGACGGCTGACGGAGATGAGAGAGATGGGCATGGAAGGAGCGTAGAGAACGTCATGTAGTACGAATTCATCTTGTACACCGTTGCCGCACGGAAATGCAATCTTGACATCGCCTACTCCAGTTGCGTGAAACTTGTGTCCGTCTGCGGAATCGATAGGGATGGGAGTGATCGTCTTGAACGTGATGAAGTTGTCGCGACACGGATCGAAGTGACGGGATGCACCGGAATCAATCAAACGAGTATAGCGGGTGAAAGCGATACCATTCGACGAAACCTTAGCGAAGTCCGTAGATACATAGTACGCGGACTCGTCAAAGAACGTGTAGTCCTCTAGACGATCGCTCGGAATGATAGAACTCGCAGCGGAAACGGACGGGGTAGGGTTCTGGGTAGATGCAGGTGTGTTGGTAGTGGCGGCGTTGGCGGACGTACTGGGAGACCAGTCCTTCTCTTTGCCCTTCTTCTTTCTCCCTCGACGACGGCCCTTGCCGTTGTCCTTCTTGTTCTCTGCGCCTCCACCCTTACTCCAGCAGTCCTTCCACCAGTGACCCTCCTTGCTGCAGTTCGAGCACTTGCCGATGCGAGCGGCGAGCGCAGATGCGGACTGGTCGGGGTTGAGCGCGTGCTCATCGCGCGCGATCGCGTTGATGGCATTGAGAAGCGCGGCTGAGGTGAGGACGATGCCGGCGGTCTGGGAAGACAGTAGGGTGGCGCGGATAGATGGGCGGTGTTGTGCACCAGCACCGGCCATGCCCCGATTTCGTCGACCCGCGCTCTGCGACGCGCCTTCGCGCAAACCCTTCGCGCGACCTTCCCGCGGACGGCAGCCGCGCCCCGCCAGCCTTCCAACTGCGCGCGGCCCTACCACACGAAAACACGCGCGACTTCGAGGTCCCTTCATTTCCCCGACGGTCCGGTCGGAGCTCCGCAACGCGAGGGACGAGGCAGTCTCGGACGCACGTTCCGCGAGCCAAGGATGCGGAAGAACATCGCGCGCGGGGGTCGCGAGCGCGGCATTCGACCGAGTCATGCGAAGCTGGCCACTCACGAGCTTGCGAGCTATCGCGACCGACGGACGAGACCTGGGAGCGCGAGGACGCGATCGTGCGGGAGGACGTGCCGAGGATCGAGGACACAGCCACCGTCCGGTAGCCTCGAGGCTGATTCATCGAGAGGCGAGATCGCGATCGAAGACCGCGTTTGAGGGTGACGGGACGGGGATGTGGCGAAGGCACGCGCAGTTGGGAGAGGATCAGGCGGACGGTGCGGGCGGTGGAAGAGTTGATACGAGAAGTTTTCCGGTTGTCGCGTTCCGGGATTGCGGACGGTCGCAGGATCGCGTAGTTAGAGTAGTGCGAGGGCAGGAGCCCCAGATGATCGAATCCCCCACCCTTCGAGACTCTGCGAATACGTCTGCGTTTGCGTCTGCGTTTGCGTCTGCGACAGCGACTTGCGTTTGCGCCTGCGATTTGCGTTCTTCCCATCTCGAGACACCGCCCTGCGGACTCCCTCCGCAGAACTTGAGTTAGCCACACCTCTTCGAGCTCTCTTCCATAGTCTTTCCCCGCGGCCTCTGCGATCCTTCGCGAGAGCCTTTCGAGAGTCGACTCCGCGTCCGCGTCCTGCGAATCCGGGAACCAGATCCCCTACCTCGCACCACCTTCTCGAGTTCTTGGTTTCTTAGTGTGGTTTAGTTGTTTCTTTCCGCACACAGAGCCGGAGCACACCCATCAGCGGTAGGACGTGGGAAGCAGGCCGAGGATATGGACCTTGTATTGCTCGTCGGGGAGCACACCTCCGGCGGTCGCGTACTCGGCTCGGAGCTTCGCGAGTTGCGCGAGAACGGGTCGCGGGTCCGCGCCCTCGTCGCAGCGCAGCTGCTGCATCTGCGCGAGGAGGTTGACCTGCACGAAGTCACCTTGGTTGTCGTAGCGCGAGGTGACGAGCGACCACATGTCGACGGCCCGCGCGAGCGCCAAGATTTCGAGCTTGAGCGGTTCCGGGACGGTCTGGAACAGCAGCGACTGAATAGCCGCGTGGTTCGCGGTCCATCGGTCGACGGCGGTCTCGTACTTCTCGTCGGGATCGGAATCGACTCCGGGAGCGGTCGTCGGTATGGGCTGTCGCTCCGTTCCATTGAGGTACCGGCGGAGGCCCTTCGCGTGGATGGCAGCGAGGAACTGGGCCTTGTAGATGATCCAATTGGATCCGTCTTCAGCGAGCGCCGGGACTTTGGCGGTAGAAGTCGAAGACTCGGACGTGAGAGAACTCGGGTCGGGTGCGATGCGATGAATGTCTGCCATGGGAATCCGAAGCAGCAGGGCTCATAACCTATAAGGTTCGAGCCGGCGAGGAGGAGACCTAGAACAAATGGGACGGTGCTTCAGTGGGGGAGAAGAGACTCTGGATTGCATACTAGGTACCTAGAACAAATGGGACTACATAGGTTGTCAATACAGGAAATGTACAGTGCAATATGGGAATGCTCACCGGTGCTTCAGTGGGGGAGAAGAGACTGAAGCACCGGACGGGAAGTCTACAGTATATGTGAGGAAGGGCGCGATGAAAACATGAGGTATGGAGAGATCCGAGATAGGCTCGGTTTGTGGGCGTGCTAGGGAACGTGTACGGACAGCGGAACGAGCGTCCGTCAGCGCTTGAACTCCAACACCAACCACCACCGTCCCGGCGTCAGTGACAACATCTCCTTCGATTCAATCCCCGAGCACTTCATCTGGTTCGTCGTCGGACGCCAATGGCGCCCCGTCGAGCCTCCACCAGGAACAATCCACCCCGACGACCACCCTGCCTTCCGGACTCATCCCAACTTCCAATCTCCTGACGTCCAGGGAAGCATCGTCGTCCGGATCGACGACAGCGCCGTCGGGTGCCTTCAACACCTCCGTAGTCCCTGCGTCGCCTGCTAAGAGCACCAACATTGGTGCAATCGTAGGCGGCGCGATCGGCGGGGGCACGCTGCTTGTCCTGACGGGCTTCCTCCTGGCATTCTACCGGCGCTGGAGACAGACCCTGGTCACTGACAAACTGGGCGACGCAGACGGTTCGTGAAGCACCCTCCAATGCGGGACAGCCTGTAGCTGATCCGTTGTGTACACTGCCAGGCGTAGCTGTCATTTGGATGTATCCTACACCTGTGGTGACAGTTGCAGCCGGATGTATCTGCACCTGTAGCTACAGATACGTCTGTTATTAGTAATTATAGATACAGCGTCATCCATGACGCCGAGCCCTGGCCCGATTAGGTCCGCATCAATGGAATGCCATATTAGACCGCTCATCCTATGCTGTCTAAATAGACGCGTTTCCTATAGCGTATCGTTTTCGATTATCCCTCTCGTGGCTATTGGAATGTATCAGCGATGGATCAGTACAATGCTGTGTGAGTGCTTCATATGATTTGATTACTGAATCATGAATCAATCGCCCTTATATCCACGGTGACCCAGGCACTATGCAGTGGCAATAGTACTTATACTGACCATTGCATTATAGCAGCACGTTCCGGCTCCGGTATCATTGATAGCTAGTATATGTTTGAGCTATAGTGCATAGTAACAAACACACTTGGCTATGCGGTCTATGCACTGCTTCTATCAGCGGTATTCATTTGTCATATTGCGGGCGCCCACGCGAAAACATAGGGATTGCTTCTTGTTTACTCTCATATATGAGCAGTCAATCTAGCGGTTAGTTTGCATATGCACTCGGGTACAACATCCAGCACATATTCTCAACAGATTGACTTAGAGCGGGGACACAGCAAACCGACAGTGTCGTAGAGGTCACCATCTTACAACTTGAACGTCCTCGATGGCATCTTGTGCTATAGTGGGTCAACCGGTTAGATGATGCTTCGTGGTCAATCTCAATTGATGTTGCTATATGCCTAGGATTATCTGCATATATATCTGAACGAATATATGTGATGAATCGAGAGCATTGTTGTTTGATACCGTATGTTATATCCTCAACCGCCCGTTCACGACGGTACCGTTATTCGTGCTCTCATTGGCTCACGGCATGCCGGTCAGCTCGGCATCAGCAGATGCAGTTTTCCCCTAAAACCCCTAAAACCTCTAATTTAGATGTTTTAGATATCTTAGAGGCACTTAGTGGAACATAGATGTCTAGTGGTTTTAGAGCTCCCAGCTCATATGTGGGCAATTTGCTTCAGTGCCTGTTGCATCCTTGTATAATCTATGTGATCTTTTTAAATGCTAGAGACACATCACACACACAGATACTGGTAGGTGGATGCCCAGAAAAAAGCGAAAATAAAAATGCACTCAGCCAGAATTGAACCTGTAACTTCAGCATTTGAGATAAGAGCACTCAGAACAGTTTACCACTGCACCACTTGAGCACATATATTCAGAGAAGTAAATACAATATATACCATACTTTGTTGGACTTGTGCAAATGTGCTGGAGACTGTGACTACTCTGCTCTCCAGTCTGTTGTATACTACTGTTCTGTTATATATCATTTATAGTATATCAAAATGCGACACATTGGGCTTCTATAACATGAAGAATTGATCATGAATCTCTTGTCCAATTGCTGCCATATGCTGGTACTAGTTACCAGCCATATCTTCCAGCAATGTACTGATGCAAAGTATGGCTGCTCATGCAAAGCTGGTGCTGTTTCTTGAAGCAGGACTTGTGAGTAGTCTAAAACTGCATGCATCATAGATTTGCTGTCATATCTGAGACATCTAATTTCTCTAAAAGTTCTAAAATCTCTAAGACATTTTTTAGAGATTCTTAGAGGTTTTAGAAAAAAACGACATCTGCTGATGGGGCCATTTACGACGGCCGCCCATAGCCAGTTTCAGGTGTTCTACTGCTCAGAATAATCCCCAATCCACCATCACACGATATAGTCTCAAGTTGACTCCGCTATGCTTCATGACCATCATGTATGTTGTCAATAGAGCTGGAAATATGATGTCAGATCTCATATCCGATACCATCAGGCAAACGCGCACTTTATGATCGTGAACGGCAGATGCCGCCACGGTATGGTCAGTTATGGCCAGCATTTGTCGGGCTGTCAAGAAATGGTAATGATTCATCGGCTCGGACAAATCATCGTCGGAACCCGTCGGGCATGTCTGATTATGATATCTAATTGTAGGACTCCGTCAGAACCGACTTCTCATTGCAGTATCTAATCCAATGCGACGAACAACGGCAGTGACATTTCATCGGGTATGCCGCCACACTCGGCAATACTTAATATCTTCTCGGAGGATGGACTCGGCGAGCGGCTGGTCGAGGACTTACTGATGCGCACTGGGAACAAGTTAGCACTACTGCCAATACTGGCGCGCATCTCATCTCTATTTGTGCATTGAACGTTCAACGTTGACTTAGAGCGGTTTACCGGTGAGTAATACTTATCATGGGTTCGAGGACTCGACTTGGACGCACTGCTCAGATGAAGGAGTCCAAAGCGCCGGTGCGACTGTCGCGACTCAGGACCCCCGAATATCCCCTCGGAGCTGCGATGCCAAAATAACCGAAAACGGGCCCGTAGGGCCCGGAAGCTCCGATGCAAATCACCGAAAATGGGCCTCCGAAAGGCCCATGTTGTATCCCCGAAAACGACCCGGCCCCGGAAGGCTTGATCCATCGGACCACCGAAAAGCCACCTCTACAGTGAGGTAACCCGACGCCGAGCCGGATCTGCCTCAGCCGTGGTTCAGCAGGGCGGGGTGTCCGGAAATCCTCGGCGGTCATCAGAACATTGCAGCCCCGGGGGCTTCTTTTGGCGAACGCTCTGGCGGAGCTTTCCATGTCTGAGTCCGGCCGCATAGGCGCCCGGGGCGCTAACGGACGTTATATCCCAGAAACCACCGAAATCGAGCAATTTTTGGGCAGGTTATGGGCAGATAACCGAAATTGACCCTCGCGAGGGGTTCAAAAAATCACCGAAAACGGACCCCCCTGGCATATAAGCTCTAAGCGGATATTCGGGGGTCCTCGCGACTCCGACTCGCGAGACACGCGCCAACGATCGTGCGCTCCAACTGTCTTGACGTGAGCTAATGGGCTACGTCATGGATGAATCGATGACGGCGAGGCATAGCTCCACCGTGCGCGCCCCATAAGAAGCCCATAACCCTCGACCCAGGACCGCCTTCATCTTCTCTCTCCCCTCCTCTTGGCCGCTCAACTACGCCCCATAGTACGCAGTTCGAGGTCGCCGACTCTTTGCTGTCCCGCCTCCGAGTCCGGGACGTGTCGCAAGCCATTCAGGTAGGTCTCCCAGTATCATTCGGCGACAACGCAAGCCTGAGGTACGTCCGCGTCGTGTGTGTTATGGTAAGCAGTCTCAAGCTCTATCGTCTCTCGGGAGAGGTAAGATCGTGAGGTGCGTACCGGCCTGAGCATATAGCAGTTCTTACTGGCTTCCCATACACTGGTACGTCCTCGCTTCGATGCTTTCTCATTCGCGGGCGTTTGGTCGTGCGTTCCGTTGTGCGTTAGGACTGCAGACACTGGTAAGTACATGTTCCATTCGCGACTCATACACTGCTCATCGTTGCTGCAGGTAAGCGAGCTGCCATTTACTCTTGTCCTTAGGATGCTTAATGTGTTGTGGTACTGACGCAGCCTGGCTCGGCCGCGATAGTATAGTAGTTACTGTGTATTGCCCGTAGTACCGTGACGAATACAACCGTTTTAAATCCCCATCATTTCGCGTGTCTGAGTAGTAGTAAGGCTAGCTAGTATTTGTACGCGTCCGCCCGGGTCTAATTGTCGGCACCTGTCGGTGGTGGTCATGCATGATCATTTATCAGGCAGTCACGACCATATTCACGGGCACAATGACCGCTAACGCTCATTAATGACATAATATGAGGCGTAACCCGACCGTTGCTGCTCATTCGTAGCGTAAGTAACGTCATAAGCCGCCATAGTTGGCGCATATAATGACCATGTATGGCATTGCAATTCTAACTCTCGCCGGACCTGGTTATACCCTGACCGAGCCCGACCATAATGGCCATGGTAGATTGATGATGGCCATTACCCGCCATAAGCCCCCCCAGTTTCCTGATGACAGCGCCAAGCTCGAACACTGAGCCGATTAAGTACACGGCAACATTCTTATTGAGAGTTTTCCAAGATTCGCATGTCTTCTGACAACATGAGAAAGTACCCAAATCAACTACTACTGACATGCTGTGGGTATCCGATGGCACCGGAGATGTGAGCGCTGTATGCCATACAAGGGATTTATCGCCCATCTGTGGCTACAGACGCAGATACATCCTGCCTTGCCTGTCATCACAGATGGGGATGTATCCATATGCCAGGCTCAGGTGACACTGCAGGTCTACGCCCGTTCGGAACATTCACGAGCGCGAGCCCGTCGGACGGGATGAGGCAAGCCACGTCTAAGACGACAATGGTTCATCCGGGTATCATGGTGTCGCTGGACCCCAATACCGCGACGCAACCGGCGAGCTTGTCAGCAGAGAACTCCGCGCCTGCGGCGGCGGCCACAGAACGCCGGCCTCTAACACACTCGACGATAGCGGACGCAGGAGTGAACGGTTCCACGGAGATGACGCGCTCTGTCGACTCTGGGTTGCGACTGAAAGCCCACGGCACTTTGCCCCCGCCATACACTCGTGATTGAGCTACCCCCAATATCTATACACATGACCGCATACCACTGACTGCTTATCGAATCGTTTTCTTGGGGATGTAGTAGGCGCACGAGCGTTCACTTCGGTATACCAAGGTGTCCGTAGCTGATCGGACTGCTCAAAGGCGCGCATCGAAGTCTAAGAGTTCTGTCCACCATAAGCAGAGATTTCTACGAAGTACGAGAGGCCGACGCACCGTCAAACCTATCCATCTCCTCCAGACTCGCAGAGTACAAGAACTTCCGCACCCGCTCGCCCTCCGTGACAGTGTCGGCACCTCCCGTACCTCGACTGGGGCCTTCTCTTCGTCTCGCACAACGCGCCACCATCGTCATACCGTCGTTCCCCTCATACTCTCCCCACGAGCGAATTGCGCGTGGCTTCGGCTAGTGCGGGGTAGCGCAGGGCGGGCAGACACCGCGGCAGTGGTGAGCAGGAACGTGTCCCGAAGTTCCTCAGTCGCCGGCGCACTGCGAGACTTGGGCGCGATGACGGAGAGCGACACGAGGGGCGAGTCTACTTGGTCCTCCGCGACTTGGGTGATAGTAGTCGCGAACTTCTAGTAGTAGTACGAGGACTCGTGACAGGATAGACGCCCACGCTGAGGAACGCTTGTACAGACACAGCCACCATACTGCCTCCTGCCTTCTCCGACCACCATCGTCATACTGAGTATAATCTTTGACCACGCCGCGGCGTAGCTCTGGTGTACTGCATGCTGGAGTCACGATACCCTCCGTCTGGGACCATTGTGCAGACTTACACCACAGATGTCAAGGATCACGTTTCGGCATGAGTTTGACAGGGAGGTTCCCGCGTGTGGTTCGCAGCTACACCGGGTGTGGCAGTGTCGCACCTACCCCAGCCCTCCAAATCCCGATCGGCCAACGAACTTGACAGCATGCCGTCGGCGCCAAGCTGTACTGTCAAGTAGAATCTTACGACGGCGGAATGCAAGGACAGCGCTGCCCACGTTACGCTTCTACTTGCACCAGACCTCTATCCTCGCTGTCAGTCGATATGTGTCGTGGGCGACTGCAGATTCTCCGCTCGGGAATCCCGAGAGGTACTTATAGTCCTCTCAGAGGCATGTTGGATCGCCATTCGACCACACAACCCGGTTTCTTCCTCCCTCTTAGGTCAGTGTCGACTAGCACCCGGCTCCATTCACACTGCTGCACCGCCTTTCGGTTACAGTCCTTGAGTTGTCACAATGTTTGCCCCTGCTCCTCCGCCCCCAACCCGTCTCGGCTACTACCGCAAGCTTGCGTCCCGTGCATCCATCCATGTATCTCCCATAATCCTTGGTGGGATGAGCATCGGCGACCAGTGGAACGCCGGCATGGGATCCATGAACAAGGAGGCCTCGTTCCGTCTTCTAGACGCCTATTTCGACGCAGGCGGCAACTTCATCGATACCGCGAACCAATAGTAAGTCACGTCACGAGTCATGACACATTACATGTGTCTCACCACCCGACCAACAGCCAAAATGGTTCCTCGGAAGCGTTTATTGGAGAGTGGCAGGAAGCGCGCGGCATCCGCGACCAGCTCATCCTCGCTACCAAAGTCAGCATTGCTTCTTAACGCCGACATCGGCGGCTTTCTGACGAGTTTGTAATGTAGTACACGAACAACCCTCATCCCGGCGATGAGTCTATTGCCCAGAAGATCAACTACTGCGGCAACAACATCAAGTCCCTCTACCTCTCCGTCGAGAGCAGCCTCAAGCGGCTCCGCACTTCCTACATTGACATCCTGTACCTGCACTACTGGGACAACGCTGCGGACATCAAGGAGTTTATGGATGGCCTCCACAACATGGTTGTCTCCGGCAAAGTCCTCTACCTCGTGCGTCATTTACCTACTGCCGCGTTAGTGCGCTATTGAATCATTCATCTCGTATGCCGCAGGGTGTGTCAAACATGCCTGCATGGATGGTCGTGAAGGCAAATGATTATGCGCGGCAGCACGGCAAGACGCCCTTCGTTATCTACCAAGCGCCATGGTCCGTGCTCCAGCGCGAGATCGAGCGCGAGATACTCCCCATGTGCGTGCACGAGGGCATCGCAATCGCAGCCTACAGCGTCCTCGCCGGGGGGCACATCCGCACCGACGAGGAAGAGGAGCAGCGCCGCCGGACCGGCGAGCACGGACGCACAATCATGGGCGCACAGTGGGAGCGCACGCCCGAAGAGCGCGCGGTCTGCCTCGTCTTGGAGAAGGTTGCGGCGGAGGTCGGCACGAAGAGCATCACGGCTGTCGCCATTTCGTACATCATGCACAAGGCGCCGTTCGTGTTCCCGGTCGTGGGCGGACGCAAGGTCGAGCACCTGATGGCGAACGTCGAGGCGCTCAAGGTGAGCCTTACCGATGCGCACATCAAGGCTATCGAGGACGCGATGCCGTACAACAAGGGCTACCCGTGGAATGTTACGGTGAGTGCCACATCATCTGTGTGCGGCGTGAAGGTTTCAAACACAAAGCTGACGCCTGGACGTGCAGGGCGACTCTGGCACCGTTCCGTTCCTCATTGCTGCTCAAACCAACATCCAGCCTCAACCCCTTCCAGCGACGATTAAGCACGCACAAAGCGATTGATTGCGCGTATCGGGACAATGTAGTTTATGCAACACTAGTATGTCCGCTGTCCATCCGCGGGCGCTCTAAGCCAGCTTTGTTCCTCGGGATGATGCAGCTGTTACATTCAACCACAAGGCTATCAAGCATTCTATAGCTCGTATGACGCACGATCGAGAAATTGGAAACAACATCGAAACGAGGAGTGGAATCTACAGTTCTATGACGGCGGGTGCGCCACCATTCCGTTCAATTCGTTGCACGAGCATAGCGAACCAATCCACAAGTCTAAGACGAGAATAAGGGTATACCTGGGATGAAGTATGAGTATATGATAAAATTATGAGGGGGTTGTGAGCATACTGAATAGTAGACGCGACACAGAGACGAATCATTCCTGCGCTCCTTTGGTGGTTCGGCCTTGGAGGCATTTGCCGCTGGTGAGTTATGCCGCGGAATATGGGGGTGGGAGTGCATTCCCGTCGTATAGTCTCAGGCCCGAATCAACGTTATGTGCTGGCTTGTGAGGGTTCGGGCTCCCTGCAGACATGGCTTGTAGAAGAGCGCGTGCGCGATCTTGAAGCTGCACCGGTGCGTGCCACGATAGTCCCGCGACCTCCCTAGGGAGTAAGCGAGACTCTGGGGTAGAGGGAGACGGGTATAGGCAAGTATCTCGGAGGGCAGGCGTATGATACGCATGATCTTCATCCAATCTGAACCCATCGGGGCATCGCGGCAGTGCTTGATCTTCAAATTGAGTTGAAACGGGCGAACCGATAGCCACAAGGACTGACGCAGTTCCTGAGCTATGGATTGACGTCCGAGTCTGGGACAGCCGCTCCACACTTGTAGCCTGACGCATGGTAGCTCCGTCAGTGTACGAAGAAAGATTCATGGAATTCATGTCTGCGTTACTCGAGCTGTAGTACGCTCACTGTATGAGCGAACAGACCACGCACCTATAGCAGCGCCGCGGGATTTTCCCCCATGTCGTGGATTGTACGCGTCGACAAGCTGTGAGCGTGGTCTGGTTGCGGATGCACTTTCCGTCTCTTGACTGTCTGACTGTTCATGTGTATCTGTTTGCGCCTTTACCGAGCTGTGACCAAGATGGTGACGAGTAACTCACCTTCACGGCGCACGGGAAGTATCGTTCTGTGCCGAAGGAGTGCGAGGAGTACCAATAGGAGGAAAACGCCTCCGGCGACACCGCCAGCAACAGCGCCAGTGTTGATATGGACCCCATCTCCTTCGGTTCCATTAGTGGCTGTTGCTGATACTTCCGGAGTCGTATCTGAGGCGGATGTAGGTTTTGGAGGATGATTCTGTATTGTGGCGTGTGTGCCTTCGGAGAGCTCAGTAGAGCCTTGGGCTGATTCCGAGGGTGGAGCTGCGGTCGACTCGCTGATAATAGTTCCCGTCTGAGTGAAGGATGACTCGGAGCGTAGAGTGGTGGAACTCGTTTCTGTGAATGACTCAGTCTCGACTGTACTTGGAGGACTACCAGGAAGGCTCGGAGAATATGAGGATGGTGTCGGAAACGTGATAGAAGCTGACGGAGGTTTTGGTGAAGAGACCGACGGCGGCACTTCAATCTCCTGGGTGAATATCTGGAATCGATCGATCAGGACATTGGCGAAGTCTTGACCGCCGATTGCTGAGAGTGTATGGGTCCCGCTGCGCAATCCGCTGAAAGAGCAGAATGTCGCCGCCCGGTCCGCTCCGAGCATGGAAGAAGAGTCTTGGATAACTCCGTCCACAACGCAGTGTATGAGGTCGCTGGTGGAGGCACTCGGATCGGTGAAGCCAACGATGGCCACTCCGTTACCTGTATAATATTTGTCAACTCAGAAAACGTGCCTGCAAGAACGACTCGGAACCTTCCTTCGAATGCGAGCTGAAGAGAACTGCTGCTTATGTCGGGGTGATGACAATCAACAGTTTCTACGGCGTCCGATGCTTGTCCTGTGCACGGCCTTCGATGCCAACCGCCGCTGTGCTGAATTGAATGCCCTGAGAGGTAATAGTACAGTACTTGAGGATCGTTGTCGTCGATGGTTGTTCCTACTAAGGGCATATCTATGTCCTCTGCCAGGTGGACGCCACGGTACCTTGAGCAATGACTCAGAGCCTGCGCAGTTCGGTTGTGGGTTGGAGACAAGTGGAGGTGCTGCAGACGGCCATGACGTGAAATAGGTTCATGAAACGCCGGAGTTGAGACAGGACGATGGGAAAACGACGGTTGAAGGGAGCCACAGCAACATAAAGAATGAAAAGATTGTTAGTGGCTGACTCGGAAAGAAGAAGTTCAGATGTCCCGTATCTAGTGAAGTGTGAAGACAAACATTGCACGGGCCGTAACTAGGTCTCACGAGGTGACAGATGACTCGGATACCCAGTCCGCAGTATCGTGCCACTGATCCGCGGCGTGCCTTTGAGGGAGTCAATATTGGGTCTGCAAAATTTGCCTTCGGTGAGTGCTTACGGTAATGGACCGGCTAAGATGAATGAGATATTTTATCCCTGTTATGACGTTCAGTGTATGTGTCGAAGGTTATCAATGGAAGGACTCGGAAATGGCTCAGTGGAAGCCGTCACAAGAAATACTTCAGTAGTGGACACCCTATGTCCTCTACTGTGACAACAGTGTCGGAAAGAACAAGCAGGTACCAATATCAAGGATTAGCCTCACAAAATCGAAAACGACTCGAGCAGCTCTGAGTTGAATCATAGCTGGGTGCAAGATTGATCCCCAAGTCAGCACCCGGAGTACTGACCGTCTTTCGTGCGGACCCGTCCAAGCAAGCGGAGAATGCCTCTGGCGGCTGCCGCAGCCTGCACAGGATGCGGGCATACTCAACGCCGACACGGTATCGAATTGTTGAATGGAGGCGCTCGGTAGAACATGAAAGCGGCTCAATTCGGATCATGATCAGTCTTGGGGCAGACGACTATAGTTGTCGGCACTGCCTAAGATGAATGGTAACTGATCGCGCAGCATTCCACTAATGACATACATAGCCCATCAATCCACGGAAGTCATGAGAAGAAGGGTAGTGTATGATACCTACTACGTGGAAATATCATGTCGCAGTCAGTACATTGGCAACGCTACGCTCAATCGTCGGTTATGTGGCGCTATGGCTCTCAGCTTATTCCGCAGAGTATGGAGGTGGGAGCACATCCTCCTCGTACAATCTCAGGCCCGAATCAACATCCTGCGCTGGCCTGCCACGGGCCCCCTCGTGTCGCTCGGACAGAGCTTGAAGGAGACACTGTCCTCGTTCGTGCAGCTGGAGCGGTGCACGCCACGGAAGTTGCGCGACCTCAGGATTGAGCACGTGAGGCTCTGGTGGAACGGGAGTCGAGTCTACGCGGACGTTCAGAAGAGGTGGTGTATCGGCTTCGTGGGCAAGTTTCGGATCGCCAGGGTGTTGAGATGAGATTGGCCACTCGGACCGATAGGATGACTGCGCGGATGACTGCCCTGTAACCTCCGAGAGGCCCAACATCATGCGGGTGGGAGATGATTGCATGACGGGCGTATTGTCTATGTTGCATGAGCTATACCTATAACCGCGGAGGTCACACATACAATCCGCACCTAGATGGACCGAACCCATTTTCCCCTCATGGGACTCGAACGGACCATGCCCGTCACTGGAATGTGATCCTGCCAGGCTGTTCACGTCTGACGAGTCGGAGTCATGGCTAGTTGATTCTTGTTGTTGTGTGTCTAGTTGCGCACGCATATGAGCTCCATACCGGGCTGTGACTGAATTACGGACTCCAACCCATATGATCACTCACCCGCATTGCGCATTGAAAGAAGTCTTCTTCGGCATAGAACCATCGTCGCCAACAGGGTTAGCAGAACGCCTCCCACGATACCCCCAACGACCACGCCAGTTTTGATGTGGCCCCCATCATCACGATTGTCGGATCCACGCGCTGTGGAGGAAGTTGTGGCGAGTACTGTAGATCCTACATCCCAGAAGAACGTGGGCGATGATGTGAGTAAAGGATACATTTCATGATCCCAGACAGTGCGAGTTCAGTAACAGTACAGTACAGGAGGATCACGGAAATTGACTCACCAGTGGAACCTGTAGTAGCACCAGTGGAAAATGTGGTAGCATCGGTGGAAACTGGAGCAGCACCAATGGGAATTGTTGTTGCAGCTCCAGTGTTGGACGAACTTGAAGGATGCGGTGTGTTGGATGTCGGCTCACTAAGGATGAAAGGGGCAGGGGAGATACTCGTAATGACCTCCGTGATCGATGCTGTAGCAGTATCATCGGGATGATGAGGAGAGGAAGACATGGGCTTATTAACGATGACAGAGGCGGCAGCACTGGCAGGCGACTTCCGAGTCGGTCGGTCCGGCGTGACGATGCGGAACTTATCGATCAGGATATTGAAGAACCATTGGCCGGCTGTCGCTGTGAGTGTATGCTGTGCGTTGGGCAACCCCATGACCGAGCAGAACGTTGCTGTCTGGTTAGCACCGGGATTGAAGGAGGAGTAATTCGAGGAGTTGTCGACGGTGCAATGGAGGAGGTCGTTGGTGGGAGCCCCCTGGAAGGTGAATCCAAGAATTTCCGCGCCAATACCTGCGCCGGGACGATACACTCAGGTAAAAGACATTGCGTGGAGATGATGGACTTTCCTTCGAATATGAGCCTGACTTGACTGCCCCGGGAATTGGGCTGATGACAATCGGGGTTGACCCTGATGTTGGCCACATTATCGGAGCAAGTTCGGTGGAACCAGTCGCGATCTGAGTTGACAAACTGTACTCGAGGGTCGTCGTCGTCTATGATCACTGTGGACATATCTTTGCAGCGGAATTGATAATTTGAGTGCTAGTCTGGAACGCGAGGAGCTGACGACGAGGGTATACATGGAGACTGATGTAGACGTCCGGGTTTATGAGCTTCACGGCGAGTACAACGCCAACAGGAAAGCGGACAGGGATTCTTACGGTGAGAAGGCAACGCGAGATGCAGGAGAGGTATAGCATAGCTCACATCATGATTGCGGCCTTGTGACTATACCACGGGCAGTGACACTACCTTCAACCAAAGTTTGGCACGAGGGTGCTTCGGGGCGGCTGTTACGACGGGCCAGGTTGCCGTTCAGGTGCATCTAGAGGTCAAGTGGTCATACAGGACTCCTCCAAACGGGCTGATAGAAAGAGGAAGCGGTTACGGACACGATGGACATATCAAACACGCGCCAGACTTTCGAGAGATGGCCTATGGTGCTCACCAATAGCCAGAAGCTCATCTTCATGTCCCTTAGAACTTGGCTTCTGACGGAGGACAGGATATTGCGATGTCCTTGGAAACATCGTGCACACCCGATGTCGTCCTGACAGTCATTCTCGGGCTTCTTCCGTAGCTCAGGCCCCGCGATGAACAGGAAGGTAAAGCGTCACAGCACCAGACTTCATGGGGACACGCCGGCGACTCGGGAGATATATATATCTGCGACCTGACAACGCATCCGGCCGCGTGATCACGGTTACGATGTTCCCATAAATACATTCGGGGGTTTGGTCACTGACTCGATGGTTGGTCAAGAAAGAGTCGATACCTGCAAAGAGCATCAGCACTCGCGCACAGGAAACTTAACAGGAAACTGCCCTAATCTTAGAAAGACCGTGATGAACACTACATAGCCCCAAACCCCGAGCGCTCTAATTCGCCGAATATGGCGGCGGGAGAATAGCATCCTCGTACAGCCTGAGCCCCGAGTCGACATCGTGAGTCGACGCACGGGGAGAAGAGCCTTCCCGCGGGGACGCGGATCGAAGGAGGGCTTCTCCGCGCGCCTGCGATCCAAGGGGTGCGTACCACCGCAGCTCGGCAGCCTCTGCACTGGATGAGACAGGCCCAGGCGTAGCCTCGGATTGCACGCGCACTTCTGCGGTCGGCGCGGAGACCATCCGTGCCTCGTCAGATTTCAGCGCCGACCCGTGCGGGTGTGGTTCTGGGGCAACTGCCGGCAACTGGGTGCCGCAGACTGCGTGGGTCGACGCAGCATCCGACCGGCAAGAGGTCGATTCTGACGAACAAACTAGAGTCTCCGATGACCCTGAACAGCCATGGGGCAAAGATGTAGTCCCGATGAGCGTTGTATCTATACGAATGGTGAGTTGTGAACTTGTTAGAGCGAACATGATGCATACCTGGGCCAACTATCTGGCTTCGCACCTTCTCTAGCGACGCGTCATCTCGAGAGCATGATGCAGGTATCGAATCTGCTTCTGTGAAGGGATTGTCCGTTATCGCCTTATCGCATCCGCAGCAAAGAGAACAACGCTACCTGTGGGGTCTGCGCGGGTTCCTCTCTGAACCAAAATGGTAACCAAACAGAGAACAAGCAGTATGACGCCTCCCGTTACGCCTCCGACAATGGCGCCGGCTTTGATGTCTTTCGAGCTCCCAGACCCGATTCCCGAACCTGGTGATGCTGATGGCCCCAGAACGACGGTGCTGGTATGGTTCGAGTCTATCGCGGTACTGCCCATACCGGTAGAAGTCCGCGCTGATGAGATAGGTCTCACAAAGGACGTGGACATGGTCGACAAGGGAGTAGGGCTCGAAGCGAAGACCGAGGATCCCGTTACTTGAGAGGGAATAGCGGATGTCAAGGCTTTGCTTGCCGACGCCGACGGCACTGCGACAGGGAAACCCACAACGGAAGGTGATGATGGATGCGGAGAAGGGTTGGTGCTATATTGGGAGAGCGGACCGGTTGAGGCGAAGATGTGGAAGCGGTCAATCATGACGTTATACCAGTCTTCACCAGTTGTCGCGATAAGAGTGTGCTGGGTTTCGGACAATCCTTGGATCGAGCAGAAAATCACGCTTGAGTCGGATCTAGGTCTGAAGGAAGAGTCGGTGTGATTGTCGTCCACGGTGCAGTGGAGGAGGTCGTCGGTGTGCTGGCCGAGGTGCACGAAGCCGACAACTTCCACACCCGTGCCTGTATGGTACGTTTGTCAGACGATCGCAATGCTTCGGGATGCACACATGTAGACGTACCGTGGAACACGAGTGATACCTTGCTTTGCGCATGGCCCGGTTCACGACAGAGTCCGCTGGGATTGTCGCACCGTCTCTGAACCCAGAGGCTGTCCCCGTCACGGTATTGCACCTCAGGATCACTGTTGTCGATGAACTCGTGATCAGAGGTCATTGGTCACGGGAGAGACAGATTAACGCGTGTACGGTGTAGGAGGTGGAGCGCGGCGGGGAAGGATGAGTGGCAAATCGAGCAATACTGCGGCTACGGAATATGTACCGCACGTTGTGTACAGCGTACGTCGTCGAACCATTGGTGACATATGCGCAATTGCTGCGATGAGATAGATCTGTCGGAGACATGCAGATATACAGGGAACAAGGGAAGTGTTGGCCGTTCCAGGTCGTCCTGCTGGACGAGTCTCCCATGAACCCACTGGAACAGGATCAACGATGGTCACCACAACCTATGTATGCTAGGCAACGGTCGTGGTGTTCCTAGCACATGAGTTAAAACCGGCCTTTCTATCGTGGGTCGTGTCTTCGCAGTTGACCTGTTGACGGAAGGAACCAGATTGGATGTGAGTTAGAATTTATTCACCGTGCATCTGCTATTCCTACCGTGATACTTACTGACTCAGAACGCGGTACTAGACCGTGACATCGTTTTCCTTTGCTGTCGTGCTCTGTTCGTACCATCCCTTGAACTCCTTCACGATGTACAATGAGTCTTGATACTCTAGCACAGACGAGATCTTGTCCGTGCCAGAGATGAAGCGGATGAATATGACGTATTGAAGGTGGCAAGGCGCGCCGCCCTTCTTCTTACCCGTCGACCGCCTTCAACCGTTCCTGATCGACCGAGGGCAGAGTTGCGTACCAGTATGACTATCCGGTCCTGCCCTTGAACCATCTCCCTGATATCGATCTGTCCACCACCTGGAGATGAGAAGCGAGATGGAGAAGATAGGGATACGTACCGCCCATGTGGTCCATGACTTTGTCGAAGGTGCCCTTGAACACAGCCAGGATCTCCGCCTTATTCCGCGATCCAACAGACTCCGGGCCCATCGTCGAAGGCATGTACCGGTGGGCAAAAGTTTCGTCTGAGAGCAACAAGGCTATAGCAGCAACATCGCTCGCGTTTATCGCGGATGAAAGCATGGACTGCGTCGAGCTGAGCTGAAGAGATGCTGCGATGGGAGTCGATTCAGTGGTATGTCTAGTGCCACCAGTTATGGTTGACGCGTACTTCATATGCAAAAACGCAGCCTCCGATCCATCCGGGTTTAAAGGGTATAGGTGCGGAGTGATGCGGTCGAGCGTTGCGCTAGATGGCTAGCCGGAAGAGACATGACGAGAGAACTCAACACTCGGGGGATTTGGATTGGACTGAACCAGTGCAAGCCGAAGAGAGCATAGTTCTTTCAATGTAAAGGCGAGCATTAGTTCAATAGCATTACATAGACTCAAGGGCAGAAAGGCCAACGTCGAAGTGATGATGGTCATGAAAGAGCTGAACGAAGTACTCCGAGACTCGCCCCCTTGCGCGCCCTCGGGCGTCTACACACACTTGCTCCCAACCATCCCGTATCTGAATCACCCGCCCTGACGAACGGACATGGCGACAACGACGAAGAAAGCTCATGTCTCCGAGACATCAGCGCATAGGGAGTACAAGTACTCCCAAGAAATCTCCCAGATGATGTTCGTCTTTGGTGAGGTCCAGGACCCCAACCCCGAGACGGTCAACCTCGTCGAAGACATTGTCCGCAGCCAGCTCATCGAGCTCGTACGTGCTCTTGAACTGCGCTATGCATCTCATGGTCTGAGGGGGAACACTTCACAGATCATACAAGCCCGCATACAAGCCAACAGGCGCGGTGCACGCTCGCTCTCCGCCGAAGACCTCATCTTCCTCATCCGCCACGACCGCGCAAAGGTCAACCGTCTGCGAACATACCTCTCCTGGAAGGACGTCCGGAAGCACGCGAAGGACTCGGACGCTGCGGGAGGCGCAGGAGTCGAAGACGCCCTCGAGGAGGGCGCAGACGGTGAGTGGCCCCGTTCTCCGTAACACATCCAGACCACTCTCAATCCCCCGCTCACCTCCCGCCGTGGTACCACAGACAAGCTCACCGCAAAGGCGCAGAAGATCACGATCAAGCTGCCATGGGAGATCATGACGATGTTCTCGGACGTGCTCCCCACGGACGACGAGGAGGACGAGGACGACATCGAGGCGCACGAGGCGTCCATCCAGCGCCTCAAGGAGGCCGACGACGCGACCCGCCAGATGACGCGTGAGGAGTACCAGCACTACTCGGACTGCCGCCAAGCGTCCTTCACGTACCGCAAGGCGAAGCGCTTCAAGGAGTTCCTCAACCTCCCTTCCTCACTCGACTTCAAGACCGGCGACGACACCGTCGACATCGTCGGCTTCCTCGCGTTCGAGATGGTCCGCGCCCTCACCATCGCCGGCCTCGAGGTCAAGAAATCGCTCGAGGACTCGTACATGCGCGATGCCCCCCACCACGGGTCATCTCCGTTGCTTGGGAAGCGCAAGACTCAGCATGGGCTCGGAGGAGATGCGAAGCGGCTGAGGAGAGAGGAGAGTCCGGAGCATGAGGATCAACCATTGCCGGTGTGTGCATTGTTCTTGCCCCCTCCCGAGGCTCGGACCGCCTTGCGTCCTGAGCACATACAAGACGCGTTTGCAAGGATGCAGGGCGACTGGGCGCAGCGCCGTTCAGCAGGCATGCGCAACTTCCGCGGAGGTCTCATTCGGACCTCTGTCAGTCTCATCTGATCCCCGTTCGGCTGGATTCCTTGGACATCGTCGCTCTCCCTGCTGTGTGTATGCTCTCTCCGTGTATCATCTCGTGTACTATATCGTTTGTATCATCATAGCATTGCTTCTAGAATACAGGTTACATTGAGTTACATGACTGCGTTGTTGCTGAGTCCGCTTTTGCTCGCGAGGGGTTCCACCAGTCTACCGAGCCATTAGAAGAGCAGCGATGCTGCGACATCGAGGTTCCCGCTCGCCGCGTCCAACGCGTTGATCGCCGCCTCTCTTGACGCACCCAAGCCCATCAGCATCGATATATGGTCCTCCGGATATCTGCTCGCCGCGGCCGCGGCCGCGGGTGCTGCACTGGGTTGGCCCACAGGCCCGCCACGTCCTGCACCCACAGGCGCAGGCGGCGCCCCAAGAGTGTGCCCTGCTCCAGGGAACTGAGCAGGAGGTTCCGCAGCACCCGCACCCAACGCCGACCCAGAGCCCGACGCAGCAGCCTGTGCCTCCGCAAGCTCGGGGTTACGCGCCTTCTCGGGTAGCTCGTGTTCAGAGAGGAAGCGGACCTCGCGGCCCTGGATCCGGAGCACGTTCTTCTCGAGGTCGATGCACGCCTGGTGCGCCTTGAGCATGTCGAGCCCGAAGAGGAAGTCGACCGCGCGGCCCTCCATGATCGTGAACGAGCAGGGGAGGTGCAGGTCCGCGACCTTGAGCTGCGCGCTGTGCACGCGTCCGAGGATCTTCGCCGTCCCGACGCCCTGCGCGATACCCGCGAACCGGCGGTCGATGAGCCGTGTGAGGCTGCAGTGGGTGAGTATGCGGGTGTCGGCGGAGGTGGGGAGGAAGGAAGGGGGCTCACCCGCATGCATCTGCGGCCTCGGGGCTGACTGTACGATGTGGTCAGCGGGGCCGGGACGGGAGAGGACGCATAGGGACGCACGAATGGTACTTTGAGCGCCGCTGTCCACGAATGCCTTCATTGGGTGCCCGTTCACTTCGACAGGGATGCTGCGGCAGTCAGCATCGAATTGTTCACCTGCGTGCGAGATGCCACTCACTAAAGCATGGTCACCCGCCCGAACACCTCGGGCGAGTACTCGAGCGCGTGCTCCATGTTCTCGAGCACCGCCTGCTGCTGGATGGCCTCCTCAATCCGGCGCTGCGCCTCCACGTCAAACGGGTCCGCCTCGAGCAGTGCGCGCTGGTGCTCTGCCTCCATTTGCCGTTGGTGCGTCGTGCGGAGGAGCTCGGCGAATCGGGCGGGGCTGTTTTGTGCGGCATTGGCCAGCTCGGGGTTCACCTGATGAAAAGGACGAACGTATGAGCTTCTATGTCGTGTGCACACGCACAAATCCGAGAGGAGAGACAAACAGCAAAGACTCACCTGCCGTAGCTGGGCCATGAGCGCAGGGTCCCCGAGGAGCTGTAGCCGCATCATCTCCGCGTCCTGCTCCATCGCCCTGAACACCCCAGTTCCAAGTCCGTCGGCACCCGCCCACACAGCCCGCGATCGGGGAGAAAGGAGAGGGAGAGCACGCACCTGCCCGTCCCCGCGATGTGCACCTTCTTCCGGAGCACGAGCATCGCGTTGTCGCCCACGCCGAGCTCGCGCATCGTCGCCTTTGGGTTGTTCAGGTCGCGCCCCTCGTACGAGATGCTCTGCTCGCTGACCGGGATCCCGGACTGCGCGAGTTAGCCGGTAGAACGGGGGATGGGGGCCGGGGGGGCGTACCTCGGCCTCGAGGAGGACCATCACGTTCTCGAGCTCCATGTTCGGGTCGATCTCAATGAAGAACGATTGGCCGAGCTCCGTGATGAAGGTCAGCTCCATTCTTTTCGTTCAATATTGGGTTGTTGAGCGGAGAGAGCGGTCGTGGTGGAAGACAAGCTGTGGTGGCGTCGACTCAGGATCGGGACAAAGGCTCGGTGCCAGACGCGTGCTTCGAGCTGGCTGTCGCAAGATGTACACTGGCGGAGCTGGATGCAGAGCGATTGCAAGGGACTTGCGAGAAATCGTCCTCACTTGAGAAGGAGGTGGTGAAGCGCGAAGTCAAGAAGTACAAACGCTACACTTCGGTAAGGGCGCGCGCACTTATATAGGCAAGAAGAGCAATTGCGTGGCCCGACTTGCGCGTCGTCGCCATCGTGTGCTACATGGCTACCAAACCAGTCTTCGTAACCTCTTTATGTACTGACATATGCTGACAAGTGTGCACGGGCGGCCGGAATGTACGAGAACACGCGCGAAATATATCCGGCCAAAGGCTGCTGGTATTACATAGCGCCGACGTCGCGTCGCGCGACGCGTCTCATCACATATATTGACAGGTACAGCACACCCACCGCTCGTAAGCATGTGGAGGGACAGCGGAAACATGAAGCAAGCAAGCAATCAACTGCGCGTTGAACGCTTGCTCGTCAAATGACTACGTGCAAAGGAAGAACTGAGGGGAACAATCAGCGACGCTCTTGCGTAGAGTTCCACTGTCGACACTCACAGTCTAGATCCTCCGCCCTTGATATTCGACATCAACGCACTCTCTAACGCCGACTGCGACACGCTCGCATCTAGACCCCATCGTCATCAACACCCATCCATAACCCGCACATGCGTCTAAAAGGACTCACCGCTCAAGTCGCTGAAGCTGGACGCCTCGCTGCCCGTCGTCGGTGTGCCCGCAACAAGCCCAGATGCAGTCCGCTGAACCGTCCGCTTATGCGTCGAGTGTCCACGCGCACTCCTCGGCGAGAGCGCGGGTGGCGACGCACTCTTCTCCGGGGTGCTGAGGTGCCGCGCGATGGGCAATGGCGAGGATGTACGCGGCGGTGACTGCGGATTCGAGTGCGAGTTCGAGTTGGACCGCGATTGGGATAGGGAGTGCGAAGACAGAGATTGTGACTGAGACTGCGAGCGCGTGGGCTGGTAGTAGGCGTTCGCAGTTGGGTACGCGTTGTACCCTTGGCTGTGACGCCGCGAATGCGAGGGTCCATGTGCATTCGGGTATTGGTGTGTGTGATTGTGCGAATGTGCAGGGGGAGAGGGGATGGACGGGATAGAGCCTTGAGGAGAATCGACGCTTGCACTCGACAGGCTCTGGTGGCTCTGGCTCCTTGACCGCGAGAAACTCCTGGGGGCATGGGACGAAGATAATGACGCACTGGTAACATCAAGCGGCCGTGTCCTTCCTCTCGGCTTCGGACCACCTGCTGTCGTCCCATTCGTCTTCGGTGACATAGTAGCAGGGTCCGCCACCAGTCCCAACGCGTCCTTCGTCATCAGATTCTTCAGCTGCTCCAGCTTTCGCGCCAGCACCTCCTGCTTCTCCGCTTCCTCATCCTTCCGCGCCTCCTCATCGCTCTCGTCCTCGTCACTATCGCTTGTGTCCTCTCCCCCGTTCACTCCGTCCGAAGACGACCCCGCGCGCGACGACGCGGGCGAAAGCGGCCTGAGCTGAGGCGAGCGCGTCTTCTTCGGACCTTGCAGCGTGATCGTCGACGAGGACGAAACCTTCTTCGCCGGCCGAGGATAGGGGTAGCCCAGCGGGTTGGCGGAGAGCGGGCTTTGTACGTGGTCGGTTCCCGTAGGCGACCGAAGCTGGGCCAGTGCGCGACCTTGCGCGTGTCCGAGTGAACTCAGCCGAGCACGGACCCCCATGTGGGGACGGAGGGTGCTGGTGCCGGGTACTGTACCGGATGTCGATGCCATGCCGCCTGTGGCGGAGGACGAGGACCCGAGGCGGCCATGTGCGGACTCGCGGTGTGGGAGAGCGGGACGGTTTGGGTCAGGTATTCGCGGGAAGTACTCGGCGGGCCCGTTGGTGCGTAGAGGTGAGGGGGCTGAGGGGAAGGCAGACGAAGGAGAGCGCAGTCCGAGACCTTGAAGACCGCGCAGATCTTCTTCGTATCGCACTTGTGTGCGGTAGAGGAGATATGGGAGAGGGACTTCGAGGTGCGCCGCGAGACCCTTCCCTGTTCCATGATACTTGCATGTGAGTTCTGGCACAATTATAGTTGTGGAAGACGAAGAAAGGACGGGATGCTGCCAGACTGCAGACTGACGCCACCTGCTCGTCCCTTCAGGAGCGCACGCCGCATACATCTAGCTAGTTGCGCTCTTGAAGGGCTATGTGAGCAGCTTGCAACCTGGAGTTCGACCACACCACGGTTATCCGTCGTCCTCATATCGAGTTCGTCTGGGACTTCGTCCTAGGACGAGAGGGGGTAAGAGATAGAGAAGAGGAGAGATACGTACAATCTGGAGACGCGCCCTCAGTTGCGCGACTCTTCGCTATCACCTCCCACAGTATATGCTCCTTGTCCGCGTTCCATTCGATCTAGGCTTGCGAGGAAACAACGAGAACGCGTCAATACCAGCGATTAGTTGTGGAGGAACGTGAAGGCGCACCCGTGGAGGATTAGCAGGCGCGTCTTCTGGACGATTGTAAGGTAGTCGGACAATCACTCGGACGGCTGGAGGAGACGGCATCGATAGGTAGGACAGCGAGCTACGGCGCGATGCTGAGTGTGTCTAGTGTCGTGCGTATGTCCCTCGTCGTCGCGCTCGAGCTGGGTAGTGGTGAACGACGGACGTGTTGGCCGTCGGAGAAAGACAAGAATTAGCGCCGGCCAAACGTTGTCCTCCTCCACCATGACTCTCTCCTGAGGCCTGAGTCCTGGCCCGGTGGCCATCTAGCACAACGCTCGACTCCGTCAATTCGTCAGCGTGTATAATCTTCACCACGATGGATCTGAGGCTGCGTTTCTGCATATAGAGGACCCTTAAAGGACCGGGTCAGTATTCAGCTCAGCTCATGTATCCACCCGTTCTTCCGCGCAATCAATGCGAGCGACGTTACTGCCATATCCTCAGGCCTCACTGCTCACAGGCGAGTGCTTCAAGCTTCCACAGGTGCCTTCGAGGATAGTCTTTGAGTCTAGCGTTGAGTCGCGGAACAAGGCGGAGACTCTGGCTTCACAGCACGGTGGGTGTTGGAGCAGTCTCGAAGGTGGGAGACATCCTCCTACTACTTGTTCGTGCCCTCAGATGGCACTCATTCTGTTCGCTCCCGGCACATTAGCACGATGAACAGGGATTCTATCAATCTTGACCCAAACCGCTGCTACAGCACGAACAGGAGGGGAAGCGAGCCAGTTCGTTCAAGTACGACCATCATCGTCACCTTCACCGCTCTAGAACTCATAAACTACCGCAGCCACGATACCCGTCGAGACTCCGTGTTCGTTCCATGGTCCGTAAGACGTCAAGCTTTCAAGTCCGGCTTCATCGGTCCTTGCAGCTGTGCCCCTCCGTCCCGCTCCCGACCTCACCTGTGACGACGTCAAGACGGTGACTCGGGGCTGAGGATGTATACGGACGGTGTTCCTCCGATCACCGCACTCAGCAGAACCGACGGCTGCTGTGGATCCCCTTGTCCTTCGCGTCCAAGAGTAGGTGTTCTCCGTCGTCCCAGCGAGCTCACAATGTCTGATCTCGAGACTAGAGTGGACAGATGTTCCGGGGCTGCGATCGTAAGCAGCTGGCCCGAATCAGCCCGCGGTAGACCACACGGTCACAAACGGAGTTGGACTCGCCGCCGCTCACCGGTCGCGTACAGCACACAAGTTAATCCAAGCGCGCGCCGTCCCCCCAGTGATACGGTGTCCATGCGCTCCTAGCTCGCTCACACAGTAAGAGAGCGTTGTGACTGTAGTCTTCGATGTTCATGTCACTTACTCCGTCAAGACAGGATCAATTTGTTATCTGGAGGGAGAAGAGAGCTCGCTTCCTGATTCGAGGCTAGCAGTGTATGACTGTTGCGAACATGATCGCGCTATCAGATATTGCTATTACCCCGTGCTGCGTGGCACAGTTCTGAGGCGCTTCCCTCTCTTTGTCGACGACAGTAAGTGGTATAGCACCAACATCTCACGTCACCAGTACAGCAGGAATTATTGAATGTATACGAATGCTTCATAATCCGTGCGGCTTACCCTGCTTCACTACACTCTCCTCCCCGCTCCATCCTATTCGGACCCCTCTATATCTACAAACCTGACCCTGCTTATTCCACCGTGTTCCCGTTGCTATTCAGATACTAACCTAATGTCCTCGCAGGTCAAACAGCCTTTTTACTTTGTTGACGGCAGCAGTCCTGCAGTACAACTCAACGACGGTGGATGGTTCACCACTTACTGTCACACTGGAGTGCTCCCAATACCCGACCCTGACTGTCATGCGCCCAAGCAAGTAGATAGCCAGCTGTCACTCGTATTCCTGGGTGAGTCTCTCATTCTGAGGCAACGCACCCCGTGCTGACAGTAATACTCATATGCAGGAACCGGGGTGGAAGTCGTGGGTGTCCTGGGTAGCTCCGAGTATTCCACTCGCGACCTTCTCCACTGCACTGTGGATGACAAGTACACCCATTCCTATTACGCAACACCAGTTCAGGGGATGCCAGCGTTCTGCTCAATATCAGGACTGTCCAACACCGAACACACCCTTATAGCAAAGGCTGGTCAAGACTATCAAGGGGTCACACTTCGTGGATTCGTGGTCTTGACCGTGCTCCGAGATGAAGTGCTTTCCGTCACAACGAGTCCTGTCTCAGCGTCGGCTTCCCCTTCAAATGGTGTCATTTCTCCTCGACTGTCTCTCCCTTCCTCAGCACCTTCAACATTGCTAAAGTCTTCTTCGCTTACAAACTTCATGTTCTCAACGGCGGTTATACCAGATCCCTCCCGATCCACCATTCCCACAGCCCCCGCGCTGGTGTCTGTTCCTATTACCGCTATCATCCCTCTAGCTTCGACATCTCTGACGCCCTCTTCGACACACACTGGCTCACAATCTCGATCCCGCACTCGCACTTCGACGGGGCCTTCACCCACCCACGGAACAAATACACCGCGCGGTGGATCGAGGCACATCAACATCGGTGCAATTGTAGGAGGTGCCATTGGAGGTTGTATCCTAGTCGCGCTCATCGTCGCCGCAACTTCAAGTTGGGTTAGACGCAGACGTCATAGCATGGCACTCAAACGTAAGCTCGTTATACTATCATCTATCCGGTGTCAGCCCCGTATGAACTCGCGTGTAACGGTCGCCGTTACGCGCCTCACGGACTCTTATCTAGTTTAGATTAGATAGTGTGCTCCGCGTCTAGCTTACTATATTTGTATCCTTGCGCTGGCTCGCACCCCGATCGTTGTGTCTCTTGTCTCTCGCTACCTCATCATTCCTCGCCACTAGTCTCGATCCTTACCTACGCCTCTCGTACCTAGTCTCGTCTCTCATGTATTTAGCTCGCGCCTCGTCGCCGGATTCCCCGGCGAATCAACTTGTAACTTCGGCTCTTGCTTCCTCGAACTCTCGTGCCCGACTTCGACCTCCGACTTCTCGACATTCCGACATCCGCGCGTGTTTGGCCCGCCGACCATCACACTTTGATTCGCCCTCGAATCATACCCAATCTGGTAACCTCGATATTCAACTCTCGCATTTACGCGCTCGCGCGCCCGTACTACTGATCCTTTCTCTCCCATGTCCTTTGTCCCTCCAGATGATCCCAACTGGGGTCAGGGCTTCGACCCTGCTGCCTATCAACAGCAGCAACAGTACGACCCTGGCCTTGGTCAGCAGCCTGGCGGTGCCGATCAGGCACCTCAGTTCGACGCTGCGAACCAGCCACCACCGCCACCACCGATGGACCCCGCCGCCATGTTCACGCCGGAGAACATGTTCCGGATGATGCAGGCGGTGGCCGCGATCGGCGAGATGGCCTCTCAAGCACGTCAGGAGGCCCAGGAGAACCGAATGTTCATGCAGAACATGGTCTCTTATCTCGGCGAGCAACGCTCGAAATTAGGTGAGTCCCTCGAAGCTCTCGTCGACCGTATCAACGAGATCGCCGTCGAAGTCTCTGGCGCCCCTATCATCACGAGCACGGGCAGCGGATCGTTCAAGATCCGTGAGCCTCGTTTATTCACGGGCAAAGCCACTGATCTCGAGCCGTTCTTGGCCGAGATCGAGTTGGTCATGCAGTTGCAACCCGCCCTCGTAAACGCGCCTTCGAGAACCAAGGCGAAGTTTCTCCTTAATCACTGCTCCCAAGACGGCGTCGTGGGCTCTTGGATCAAGGCCTCGCGCGCGTCTGTTCCCAATTGGGATGCAGACTACGAGGCGCTCAAGAAGGCCCTCATTAGTCAGTTCTCGGACTCGAATCTCGAGTCCAAGATGATCGAGAAGCTCCTGAACTTGAGGCAAACTGGTCGCGCGCAGACATACGCGAACCAGTTCGTAGACTACCGGCAATATGTGTCGTGGTCTGAGAAATACGCGATTTACCATTTCAACCACGGGCTCAAGGACGAGCTCCGACACGACCTTAAGATGTTCAAGGAGCCTCCCACTCTCCTCGAGTGGATCAAGATTGTCGTCGAGATGGACGACAAGAACTACGCCATCGAGAGCGACATCAAGCGTCGCGACCGTAAGGACACGAAGAAGACTGATTCGAAGTCGAGTAAGTCTTCTCCGCGATCCGGTCAGCGCTCGAACGGCTCGCAGTCGCAGTCTCAGTACCAGTCCGCCCCGTCCGCTCCATCTGCTCCGTCCGCGCCCTCCTCGTCCTCGAACGAGCACGTCCCCATGGAGGTCGATGCTATCAAGCACGGCCCCATCAGCGCGGAAGAGAAAGAACGCCGCCGCCGCGAAAATCTTTGTTTCTATTGCGGCAAGGGCAAGCACTTGGTAAACGAGTGCCCGAATATGTCAGAGAAGGCTCGTAAGCGTTCGCAGAACCGCGCGAACACGGCCAAGGCTTCCTCCACTGGGGGAAAAGCCTAGCCGAGAGCTCTCCCGTCCCGGAGCTCTCGGCCGCACTAGGGACTCAGGCTCCCACGTCGAGAGCTCCGACGTCTCACGTCCGGCTCAATAACGGCGTGTGGACGCTCAAGCCTGCTTCCGCTCCGCGTTTCCCGCTTTCTCGCCACGTCCTCGCATCCGTTTCCTCTTCTAATCATTTCTTCTTATCCGTCTCTCTCTCGTTCCCTGACCGTAAGCCCATCACGACGTATGCGCTCGTCGACAGCGGCGCTACGCATTCGTGCATTTCACTCTCGTTCGCCAATAGGCATTCGCTCCCCAAGCGTCTCAAGGACGCTCCGACCTCTATCATTGCCGTCGACGACCGTCCGATTGCATCGGGCGTCGTCACACACGAAGTTATTACCTCGCTCTCTGTTCGTTCGCATGCCGAGACGATCGCACTCAGCGTCGTCGAGGTTTCGTTTCCAATCATTCTCGGTCTCGACTGGCTGCAACGCCACAACCCAGTCATTGATTGGGCCCGCCAATGTCTCTCGCTTTCGTGCTGTGGCGCGCACTCTGAGCGCGTATACAGAACCACGGTCGAGGAGATCCCGGACATCGACGCGCAACCGCGCGATCCGTCCGCGACGCTTCCTCTCGACCATCCATCCATCCTCGAGCCCATCGCGCTCGACTCTTTCGCCTCACACGGTCCCGCGCGCCCTGATCAAGCCGCGGCGAACCCGTCCTCTCGTCTCTCGTCCTCCGACCGGCTAGCCTCCGACTCTCCGCCTCTCGTCTCGCGTGGCCACAGTCATGCGAACCCTCCGTCTCCGCCTCCGCCTCTCGTCCCTCTGCCGTCGTCCGGTCGTGGCCACAGTCACCCCGGCTCCGACTCTCTTCCATCCTCGTCTCCGCCCCTTCGTCCTCCAACGCCGACGTGCAGTGGCCACCGTCATAGCACCGACGCATCTCCGCTTCCCTCTGCCTCCGTTCCACCTCGTCCTTCCTCCGCTCCTCCCGACCCTCCGACTCAACGCCCTCCGCTCAACATCAAGTTCATCAACTCGGCCCGTTTCCGCAAGTACGCGCGGAACAACGAGGCCGCTGTCCTTTATTATCACCCCAATCACTCTCCAGACTACCACGCCCTCTCGGAACGGTTGGACATGCAAGAGACGGCTCGCATCGCCGCCAAGTCCACCATTTCGACGTCCATTGCCCCTCGCCCTCTCGACGTTCAATCGGACGACTTCACCGACTTTGTCCCCAAGAAGTGGCATGGTTATCTCGACGTCTTCGACCCCGTCGACGTCGAGAAGCTTCCGCCGCACCGAGGCGAGTTCGATTGCGCCATCGAGCTCGAAGGCGACCAGGTCCCTCCAAAGGGACCGCTCTACCACCTCTCCAAGGAAGAACAACAAGTTCTCTTTGACTACGTCGAGGAGAACCTTCGGAAAGGTTTCATCCGACGCTCTACCTCACCCGCAGCTGCCCCCGTGTTCTTCGTGCGCAAGAAGACTGGAGATTTACGTCTCTGTGTCGACTATCGTGGTCTCAACAAGATCACGAAGAAGAACCGCTACCCCCTTCCTCTCACGAGCGATCTGCTCGATCGCGTGAACGGTTGCAAGCACTTCACCTTGCTCGACCTCAAGAATGCGTTCAACCTGATCCGCATTCGCGAGGGAGACGAGTGGAAGACAGCCTTCCGCACGCACCTTGGACTCTTCGAATATTTGGTTATGTCTTTTGGTTTAGCTAACGCTCCCGGTGTTTTTCAGGGTTACATTCAGAACGCTCTCCGCGACCTGCTCGACGTCGTGTGTGTCGTCTACATTGACGATATACTGATCTTTTCGCGCACACAGGAAGAGCATGACCGCCATGTCGCGCTCGTTCTCGAGCGGCTTCGTGCTGCCGGCCTCTTCGCAAACGCGAAGAAGTGCGAGTTCGACAAGTCCGAGGTCGAGTTCCTGGGATACATCATCAGCGCTGACGGCGTGAAGATGAACCCCCGCAAGCTCGACACCATCGCCAACTGGCCACAGCCCCAGTCCATCAAGGATGTCCAATCATTCCTTGGTTTCACTAACTTTTATCGTCGTTTCATTGACAGGTATGCGGACATTGCGGCGCCGCTCAACGCGCTCACCAAGAAGTCCGCGCGAACCCAAGCGTTCCTCTTGAACGACCAGGCCGCCGCCGCGTTTGACGCGCTCAAGCGCGCCTTCCTTTCCTCGCCCGTCCTTCGTCATTTCGACCCTGAGCGTCCTTCGACGCTTGTTACTGACGCTTCAGATTTCGCTGTTGCAGGTATTCTCCATCAGCCTGACGACGACGGGTTTTTGCACCCCGTCTCGTACTTCTCACGCAAGCTCTCGCCGGCGGAAATCAACTATGACATCTACGATAAGGAGCTCCTCGCAATCGTGGAGTCGTTCCGCCACATGCGCGCATGGCTGATTGGTACGAGCACCCCCGTTTCCGTTATCTCCGATCATAAAAACCTCGAGTACTTCATGACGTCGCGTGTTCTTACGCGGCGTCAAGCTCGTTGGTCAATTTTTCTTTCCGAGTTCAATTTCGTATTGGACTTCGCCCCCGGGTTGAAGAACCCAGCGGACGCGCCGTCTCGACGGTCCGACTTCGCGCCTCGCGAGGGGGATGACGTCCTGAAGGTCAACGAAAAGGTGCTACTGACGCCTTATCACACACAGCGCATTCGTTCCCCCCCAGATACACCAGACGCTTCGTCGTCCCCGCAAATCAAGATCTCCGCCTACACCTCACTTGTGGTCGACAACTCGGACTTGCGCGCGCGTTTCGACGCTGCGTTGCGCGACGACCACGAGTGGCGAGATGCGATCGCCCGCGGCGACACTAGCTTCGTGCTAGAGGGCAACGTCGTATACCATAATGGTCTACCTTTTGTTCCTCACCCATTGCGCGCTGACATCCTTCGTCTTTGCCACGACTCTCCTCCCGCAGGTCATCCAGGTCGTCGAACGACCCTCAAACTAGTCCAACGCAACTACTCGTGGCCTGGCGTCACTCGATATGTGCGCTCGTATGTTCAAGCGTGCGATCAGTGCGGCAGGATCAAGACACCGCGACATAAGCCGTTCGGACTGCTCCAACCCCTCGACATCCCTCTTCGTCCGTGGTCCGACATCACCATGGACTACATCGTCAAGCTCCCCAGCTCGCACGGCTACGACACCATCTGGGTCGTGTGTGATCGCCTCACTCGTTACGCCCACTTCATCCCTACCACTGAGTCTCTCGACGCTCCCGGTCTCGCCTGGCTCTTCCTCGACCGTATCTTCCGTTACCACGGTCTCCCTGACTCCATCGTCTCCGACCGTGGCTCGACCTTCGTCTCTCGCTTCTGGACCGAACTCACCCGCCATCTCCAAGTCACGGTCAAGCATTCGACCGCCTACCATCCCCAGACCGACGGTCTGACTGAGCGTACGAACCAGACGCTGGAGACTTATCTCCGCGCTTTCGTTTCATACAATCAGGACGACTGGGTCGATTTCCTCCCTCTCGCCGAGTTCGCTTACAACAACCACCCTCACGAATCCACCAAGGTTTCTCCCTTCTACGCCAACTTCGGCTTCCATCCCACCTTCCAACCTCGCCTCTCTGATCCCGTCAACGTCCCCGCTGCCGCCAATCTCCAACAGACGCTCTCCCATATCCACGACGAGCTTCGGGCGAACCTCAAGGACGCCCAGGCACGTCAAGCGAAATATTACAACCAGCGCGTCTCCGACGCTCCCTCCTTCGCTCCCGATCAGCTCGTCTGGCTTCTCCGTCGCCATATCAAGACCACCCGTCCTTCCGACAAGCTAGACCACGTCCGTCTCGGTCCCTTCCCCATTGAGCGAAAGCTCTCGGACGTCGTTTACCAGCTCCGTCTCCCCGCCTACCTCTCTCGTTTACACCCCGTCTTCCATGTTTCCCTTCTCGAACCCTACCATGATCCCTCTGAGTTCCACCCGCACTCTCCGCCCACTCCTTTCGTTCTCGCCGACGACACAGACTCTCCCCTTTACATACAATCCATTCTTGATTGCCGAAAATTCGGACACCGTTACGAGTACCTCGTTCGTTGGAAGGGTCTCTCTTCCGACGAGGACTCTTGGATTCCCCTTTCGGACATTCCCACCACATCCAACGAACTCCTCGAGCGCTTCCACCGTCGTCATACCCGCGCTCCTCGTCCCCCCGCTGACATTTTCGCTTCGCGTACTACTGTACAACCCACGCCTGTCACTACTGACGCCTCTTCATCTGCTCCACAGGCCTCCTCGTCCGCGCCCGCTCCCGAGACCTCCGCGCCTGCCCTCGCGCCCTCCGAGCCCGCTCCCACGTCCATCGCGCCCATGCCCGCACCTGCTCCCACGTCCGCCGTTCCTGCCCGCGTCCCTCGCCCGCGCTCGCCTCCCACAGTACGTCTCAATCCTCGAGCGTACTACGAGCCGCCTTCGCAGACCACGACTCGTGCTGGTCGTGTCGCGAGGCCGCTACCACGCCCAGACGCGTGGCGCCCGGGTGGTAGTTGACCGGGGCCGCACTATCGTCGGGTGCTGGTCGTTCGCGTGTCTCGTCGTTTGCGTACTCGGTACGGAACACGAGTTCGCGTCGCACACTCCCTTGAGGAGGAGGTAGTGTAACGGTCGCCGTTACGCGCCTCACGGACTCTTATCTAGTTTAGATTAGATAGTGTGCTCCGCGTCTAGCTTACTATATTTGTATCCTTGCGCTGGCTCGCACCCCGATCGTTGTGTCTCTTGTCTCTCGCTACCTCATCATTCCTCGCCACTAGTCTCGATCCTTACCTACGCCTCTCGTACCTAGTCTCGTCTCTCATGTATTTAGCTCGCGCCTCGTCGCCGGATTCCCCGGCGAATCAACTTGTAACTTCGGCTCTTGCTTCCTCGAACTCTCGTGCCCGACTTCGACCTCCGACTTCTCGACATTCCGACATCCGCGCGTGTTTGGCCCGCCGACCATCACATCGCGGTTCGCAATGTTAGACTCGAAATCGTCACAGACTCAGCATGTAACACGTCAAGCAGCACCCTCGCTTTTCGTACATGCGTATCATCTGATACGGAATAGCAGGAGGAGGTTGGCATTTGTGCAAGGTGCGTATCACCCTTGTACATTCTACAACTTATGTCGTTGACAGTAGCAGACACTATCACGCCGGTCAGTGAAGACTCACCCCGCCGTGTTTCAAGCATCTCGGAGACCATGTGCCAAGTCTCCGAGCCACCAAGCTACCGGTCAGAGACTGCATCGGCCCTTGCGGTCGTTGGCTCTCCTACCTCTGTTGCACCAGCTCAGCCTGCACCGCAACACTCATTAACTCCGCCAAAACTGGACACGCCACACGCGCTTCATACGCCCTCCCGGAGCTTCCCTGATGATCGTGTAGACTTGTCTTATACAGCCGAGTCTTCCCCACTTGGTGCTGAAGCCGCGCGATTACGGTGGCATGCGCCCCCGCAGCTACAGGAACGAGGACGATCTCTTCTCCAAACCCTGTCTGGACAGAGTCGACGTCTCCGCAGGCCAGCACAGGACATGGACTCGGGACTGAGACTATACGAAGAAGACGTCCTTCCACCCCCTTACTCGGCGGACTAAATAGTCAACTGCCGGTCCGTCGACCTCCGTGAGCTCTGAGGAACGTATAATGCTGCTGTATGTTCACTCTCTTCGTCAACTTTGGGACTCATTTTCTCAAAGTTCCCCACAGGTATCCTCCCTTCACTCCTTGCTCGTGCACGGAACGCAGAGGTGTGGGGCTGATCATGCGGCAAAATATATGTGCTGTTGATGCAATAGGGCAAGAGCGAAGGGAGTGCGGAACACTGTCTACAATGGCATCCACTGCCGTCCGAGTACTGCTTCCGAAGAGAGGTACTTATAGTCCGTCGACGGTCGACCTGTGCACGTTCGTGTCCAATGAAGACTTGTTGGCTTGTATGCGGGATCATGTCCGCGCAATGTCACCCCTCAGTACTTGAGATGAGCTTGGCGCGATTGGAGGGCACTTACGAGCTCGATGGCCCGGGGGTCACCGTCTATCAACGTCGATGGTCTCCGAGCTCGGATCCGACTGCACCTCGCCGTAGACGAACATCATCTGGGAAATAGGGTACTTGCACTCTCTGAGTGTCTATATCTCGCAGACATAAGCATAAGCCTGTGAGAGGGAGTTTAAGGTTGAAGTAGCGTAAGTAGTACTGTATATATTAGACGCCCATCCGGCTAGAGCTTCTCCTTGGACCTTGACCATCATCACTGCAGGGACATAACTACACGTCTACTCCTTCGAACTTGCCCGTCGCCCGATTGCACATATCTGAACGTGACAGCGCTATGAAATCGAGCTTGCATGAACTCTACGCCACCTCCTTGCGACCATAGCGCACCCGCAGGACTGCCTTGTGAAGTAGTTGCATCTCTCAGGAGAGGAGGAAGACAGGTCAGCGGTCAGAGAGGGTATGTGGTTCTGTTGTTCATCAGGTTCGTAGCATGTGCACATCATCGCTCTACGTCGCGCGGAAACATGGCTTCGTGTCCACAACAGGAACGCGTCATCCCCGAGCTAGCGACGGAGGTCTATGTAAACTGTCACGGCAACGCTCGGTCTTGGTGGTATGTAAGATCCATTTCTGTAGTCAATGTGTCTCATTGCAACCCACGACTAGAGGCGAGCATACAAATTGTCTGCATACTGGACGATTCTTCCGTTCCAGGGCGAGGGCGATGATGCAGGCGTGGCTCGCGGGCTTCGTCGTACGTCTAGTGGCGCAGGAATGCAGACGTGGCCTATTGATCCATATGTTTCAGATGCAGGTTGACTCTGCAATGCCGAGCGCGTCGACGGTGCTCTCGATGGGGTAGTATGGGGAAGACGAGGAGTGACTACACGAGGCTGCACCCTGCTTCAAGTTCTATGGGAACACGGTACCTCTCTTGCTCGTGTCTAGCTGCGTTCTCCGCAGGTGAACGATCCGCATTTAATCGGAGCGGTATCCTAGATAGTCCCCAATGCCAGAAGCTCGGGCTTGAAGATGCGTCATATAGACACATCAACTCACTACTGCCTCCGGCCTCTGGTAGAAGTCTGTCATGCACGTTCATGGCCCGCACCCTCGCTGACCACTATTCATCGCAGTTATCACTGTTCATCTACATCAGCCCGCTACTGCTCGCGGCCATATGTGACAGTTGTGCCTCCACATGGCGGTGGGTAGGCTTCGTCGGACGGTACCTTGCTAGCGCAGACGGTATCATGGTTTCGCGGCGCCGTTGTGAGAAGGCTAAGCTTAAGTGCTTCATCTGTTTCTGGTGAACACCGGCATCGGTATCACGTTCGATGACAGAGCGTTCTCTATTTCAGTCCTCTAAACCTACCTCAGGCTTCCAAGTCGCCACCCCGATCTGTCTCCGCTGGACCTCCACAATGTCGCCGCCTACTAGTACGTATGTCGACGACACCGCCCATGAGGTACAATATCAGGGAGGGTGGGATTGGCAACCGTCCGTATCAGGCGAATTCCACAATACTAGGCATGGTCTTTCTGAGCCCGGCAAAACGGCCTCTTTGTCGTTCACAGGTCGGCGTCGTTTGCTTCGTCTATTACATATGTATGTGTACCATTGACGCTCTCACAGGGACAGGAATTGAAGTCTTCGGCACCGTCGAGGAGACCGCGGAGAGTGGTACCCCCACATCGCAGTACAGCATCAATGAAACGATCATCGACATATTCGAAGCACCTTTCGTCGCAACAGGAGACATTTTGCACAACGTGAGGTACTTCTCCAAACGCGACCTGCCTCGGGGCAACTACGAAATCAAGGTCACGAAACTGGACAGCCTCACATCCAATGAACTCTGGCTCGACTACTTCCTCGTCTGGGATGAAGCGAGTCCTCCAGCAATTCCCTCAGCAATTCCTCCAATTTCTCAGCCGGAGAGTTCCTCGAACCTGCCTACTGCTCCGTCACGGCACTCAACACCGTCATCGACGTCATCAGTCCGCTCGTCTACACACACGTGAGTTCTCCCTGATCCAGTTGCTCATTGTTGACTGAGACTGCGCTGCGGTAAGACTGTCACCCATCAGTTCTTCCATGTCCCCTCCGGACAAGACCTCGACGAGCAGTTCCTCCTCCACTGCACGAAGCGCGACGCGTGAGACCCCATCATCAGACACGTAAGTACTGACGTCCGCATCCTTATGCTACCACTCATGAGTACCAATCCAGCCATCTGCACAGTACCAGCCCGCCAATCTCTCAATCCCCAGCCTCCTCATACAGCAGCCTCCAAGCCACGGAAGCTACAGTGACGTTGACAGAACTACTGTTTTCGGCCGCGAGCCCATCACCGTCCACTATTCCACCCGACGCTCCATCCTCCTCGAACAATCTCCGCACCATTGTAGGGGGCGCGGTCGGATCTCTTGCGCTGCTTGTACCGCTCGCTATGCTATTCGTATGTGTCCGAAGAAGAAGAATGGCCAGAGAGAATCGTGGTATGTCGATTGCGAAGTAGTGACGCCCACGTTCTGATACACGCGGTGTGTAGGTGCTCGACCATACGTGCATACACCTCAATCACTTTCTCAACAACATCTCTCCGACTCGGGGTCGTCTCCTGAGATGGTGTCCGAACCATCCACCCTTTCGTTACCGTCATCTACGGCCTGCAGCGTGTACTCTGCTCGAGCCGCGGCGTCGGACATGACCACCTCACCCCACCCATCGTCCAAAGGTTCCCATGCGCGGGCTCCGGTCTCCTCGTGTATGAACTCCACGACACAACCAGGACACACCGACCCGTCGGACGCGCTCGCGTCCATCGATCAGCCGTCCGCACAGTCAACCACGTCAACAGACCGATTGATTACGCACTCGACTGCGAGCACGCCGCTGCCGTCCCCCGCCACCTCCGCGTTGCCATTCCCTGCGTCCTTCGCCCACATGCACGGGGCAGATGTGCCGGATGCTCATGCGGAAGTGTCGCGCGTACCGTGGTACGTCCCAGCAGGGCTGCAAGCACGGGCGCAGGCTCTGCTGCACTCGATCTCGGCTCGAGAAGGGCGCGAGGAACGCTCCCACACGCCGTTAAGGGACGTTGACTCGGGCATGAGGATGTACAATCAGGATACCCTCCCTCCGGCGTACACTGCGGAATAGTCGAACAGGGAAGCTGTTCTGGGACAATAGGTTCGTGCACTGCGCTATCTTTCTCAGTGTTGGAGGTGCACTGAACGGGTCGGTTGCAGGTGCACTGGCAGGCGTGTGGTCATGCTTCCTTTGGCCTGCCGTTGCGGTGGGGCGGGTGGCACATGAACTATCTCTGGGGGTCGTTATTACTGGACTGAAGATGAATCGCGCACAATTCCTCTTTCTTTACGCTGCGTGTGATACTGCGATCCACTCGTTCACCCGACAGCCGTCACGTCCGACCCTGTCTCGATGTTCGATCTGCAATGCAGAGCATGTTTAGCAATCATTCTAGCTCAGCTGTATACCCTTCTTCGAATTTTTGTAATATACCCTCCTTTTGCTCCATGCGAACTAAGCAACTTGGTGGGTGGACGTCGACTGCCGCTTGAGTATGAGAAAGCACGGGCGCCTAAATAAATTCGAAGTTTGCTCCTCTACCACGATCTCTCTACATGCATGGCAAGCTCTGTCTATCGGTCTGCAACACACGACTCTTTCTCCACAACACGCTGAAGGTACGCATCCTTGACGACAGATAGAGGGTCGTTGCGCCAAGTCGAAGCATCCTCGTCATCAACTCTGGCTATGCCTGCCCGCCTCACGATATGCTCGATTACTCAAAAGTCTCTGCTGAACGTGCGGCCCAATGAACATGGCTGTGATAGCGAGTGGAACGATCTCTAAGGGAACAGCCAAACGGTGGTGTTTGGGAGGGCGAGGCGGCAGTCAGATGGAAGGGCGTCGTTGTTCATCAGGTTCGCCACGTCTGCAATGTGCATATCACCGCGGTACGTCGCCAGAAGCATGATTTTGTGTCCACAGCAGGAACAGACCCTCCACATCCAGCGCCGCCCCCATGTGAGCCCAGCGGCCTCACGCCGGGACATGAAGAGCGGTGTTCGAGATGAGACCTGTCACCGGGAGGATTTGTGTCTAGGGCGTGGTCCGGAGACGTTCGATCGGCTCGCCCAAGTACTGTGGGTGCGTCTATGCTGCGTCCGTAGGGTACTCACCAACCTCGTTCTCATTCATCTCTGTCCACTCGGCAAATCTTGCACTCTGACCTCCAGTGACGCAGCTGGGCACCCATAGCCCCGCAGGCATGTCCGCTAAGATTGAGGACATAGATCCCCAAGTGGTGTACGTAGGAGAGTGGTTCAGAGACAATTTCACTTCAGCCTCCGGGGGTTCAAGGCATGGGGCAGCTCTATCAGGCGTAACTGTTACGCTGGAGTTTCGCGGTATGTTTTGGGGATCCCTCACACTTGCGTCGGACATGGCTGATGCTCGCTATCAGGAACGAGCATACAAGTCGTTGGGATGCTTGACGATTCTCCACACTTCGGGCTACCGGTGACAGCCTATGATATCGACGGTCAGCATATCACAACCGTTCATGCACCGTGGTCAGACTCCAGACAATTCAACTACGTCCACTTCGAGAAGACGGACCTATCTCCTGGCGATCACACCCTCATCGTAACCAATATGAACGGCACCAGTCCGACTATCTTCTGGTTGGACTATTTCCTTGTGGATTCCTCGTCTCTGTCCTCAGCTGTTCCCCCCACGGTACCAACATCTCACGGATCTTTACCCTCATCCCAGCGACCACAGTCATCGTCACCATCGCCGAATCCGCCGACTACGGGCAGCTCCTCCCCTCCGGAGTCCACCAGTTCTGCCTCTCGTTCGGTGTCTTCCTCAACATCAACATCGACATCGACCTCGCCTTCCCCAAATACCGAGTCAGGACCGAGTTCAAGCAACTCGTCGTCGTCGTTGATACCCGTTGACAGTCAGAAACCTGGATCAAGTTCTCTCTCATCCACATCCTCCCAGCCGATCTCCACGTCTGTGGAATCGGCTGCCTCCACTTCTACTTCTAGTAATTCTGGCATTATTGGAGGCGTCGTCGGAGGGATAGCGTCCATCGCACTCATCGCGTTCATTCTCTTCTTCTGGAGGCGCCACCGGCTCAAGCGCGAAGCAGGTATCTACCCTCCGTTTCCATGTGGTCCTTTCCGGGTGCTTCCACTGACCTTTCCTCAGATCAGCTGCGTCAAATCGCGCAAGAGACATCGTCTTTCACAGGGACGGCGTTCACAAGTTCACACCCGCATAGGCACCATTGCTGCTGCAGCCACTCGTGTCAGCACACGAGCACGCACCACACCAGCCGTCCATCCCGCTCGCACGCCTCCTCCGGGCGCTCGTATCTCCTAGGGTCGCACACCACCGGGTCAAGCAGGTCCGTCACGATCTCGACCGAACGGTCAGTCAGCCGAGGTCGCAGCTCCCGACCTCGACGCAGTCATCGCTCTCCGTCCCAGGAGACAGGGATCTCAAGGTACACAGGATACACGGGAACGGGGATGGAAGCTTCGTTGCCCGGCTCTCCGCTTCCCGCGTCTCCTCCGGCGCTACCGACTCATCGCCCTACGAATCCCTTCTCGCGCTTCAGCCTGAACACTTCAGAGATGGCTGAGCTTCCGAGACGACCGAGTAGCCCCGCGAGGACTGCCACGTCGGCACGGCCTCTATCGTCGTCGTCGACGACGCCCGGGCCAGGAACTCTGTTGCGCACGGAAGCCACCCAGGCGCCTTGGTACGCGCCGCCGGAAGTCCAACAGTCTGCGGCGGAGCTGTTAGATGCCGTTGCTGCTCGTCGTGGTACCCGCGATGCGCGCCGCAGAGACTTGCCTGCTCCCCCTGAAGCGGCTGCGGAGGAGATGGATTCGGGGCTGAGGCTGTATAGCGACGACACGCTGCCGCCACGGTACACTGCCGAGTAGACCGATAGAGCTTCTTGGAACTTGGTGAGCTTTGCTTGTTGACTGATGGTATCATGGATGGCGCTGAAGTGCCTGGTCAACTATAGTCTTAGTATGTCCGGGCTCTTCCTTATTTTGAGCCCGTCGCATTCGTTTGGCTTCTCATAACGCAGATGGACTCTTCGAGCTCGTCCTCCGGACCTCGTATCATGCAATCCTCACTCTTTCCTCGCTTGTAACGACCATCTTGTTCGAATCTCTATCTTCTTCCCACGTTCATAAGCTCGAGTATACACACTGGATTCCCTTTTTCAGGCAGCCAGGAGACCCGTTGGTGTGTCCCTCCGGGATCGGGATCACGGGCACGAGGTTGGTCTCCCCCACATGTACATTTGCGGGGGATTTCGGGTAGTGCGACGTCAACTTGGGGGTCGCACGAGGACGCAATTCGTCCCCGGTCTACTTTCCGAAGTAGTGCGTATGAAGATAGGCACAGTCTTCCCTTCACTCACATGGCGATCACTATGATGACATATCTACAGTACTGAGAGTTATCACCGCGGCACACGCGCAACGCATCGTCTGGCAAAAATTCGGACTAGCTGACATAGTTGTGGTCGACACACATTAAAGAAATACGGCACTTCGGTCAGATGAGTTGCTATGCAAACCTGACGCAACTTGCATCTAGGTTGACTCTTTCAACAGGTTCTAAGCGGGCCCGATCTTGAATATGTGTGGGTGACAACGCTCAGCTCCGTGTTTTACATGCAGGGACCCAGGGCATCTCCACGAATGAATTATAAATTAGATGAGTGTAATCACCACCTTCACGCCCTAACCTGTGACATCTTTACCGACTTGTGCAGTGCGCACTCTCTGTCGCTCATTCCTGCCTCTCCTCCTTGTACAGACTATGCCTCAGTCCAGCAAGTACACTGATGTTGACGACAACAGGGACAGTGTGGCCTTTCAAAAGTCTCCACAGTGGATTGGTCTCCAGGACTCGAGGGCAGATCATGGCGTGGCACACAGACCGCTAGCTATTGGGGCGACGGTGACGTTTAACTTCGTTGGCGAGTGCCTCTACTCGTGAGCCGAGTTCTGATGGCTAACATACTATCGCGCTTCAGGTACTGGCGTGGAGGTCCGTGGGTTTCTCGATGACCCTAACGCTCTTCAAAATGCCCCGGCTCAGGCGTTTCTGAGCTGCGAAGTTAGCGGGCGTGGCGAAAACACACCGTTCGAGGGAGCGCATCTGGGCACAGATGGGGATCCGTATGTAACGTTCTGCTCTAAACGCGACCTTCCAGTTGGCGGATACAAGCTTAGAGCAACCAGCGGCGAGAACTTCAAGCTAGTAACACTAGATGTGTTCCGCGTCTTCGGCCCGAACACTACGGAATCGTCCACACTGTCTCCACCGACCTCCTCATACCCTAGCTCCTCATTCTCGTCCACCCCTTCGGGTACAACTGCCATTTCCAGTCCCAACCCTCCTGTTGTTTCGGTATCTCCGACCTCATCTACAACTCTACCGACCGCACCGGGATACTCAAGTTTGGGCCCGAACCCAAGCTCTTCAGCAGTGAGCTCACAGACATCCCCCGGGGCAGAGTCCTCACCGATTGTTACATCACCCTCCTCGAACATGTCAACTGAAGTTGTGGACACAACTACATCTTTGAGACCAGCCTTGCCCACTGCAGCGGAAAGCGTAGCCACCGCTGCGCGTCCCACGAACACGGGAGCCCTCGCAGGGGGCACAGTGGGAGGTCTTCTCCTGCTCCTGCTCGTCATCCTCCTGGTGACATGTCGGCGGCGAAGACTGCAAAATTGGAGTCGTCCTAGTAAGCAGAATTCTCACACATCGCTATTGCATAGCCATTGATGGTTATTGTTACAGACCTCCCATCATGTTTCGTGCTACTAGATAGCATCTCATCGTCGGACTCTACTGGGCCCACGCTGACCAACCGGCGGATCTCGGGAACCTCCCAGAGTACAGCCTGTCTCTCTCTACCACCGTCTTACCGATCAAATACTGCCTCGTCTCTTGCCGTCGCTGGCTCGCCTGTCTCAACAATACCCGCGGATCGACAGTCAATGTCCCCGAAGTCACACGAGACTCCAGTGCACCCTGCATTGCCCTCGAACCCGAGTTCCACTCCGGATCCACATCCCACGATGACCCAAGTCCTCATTCCTCATGCCGAGGTCGCGCAGCTTGGGTGGTACGCACACCCGGAACTACATGCCCAAGGCCATTCCCTCCTACATATCCTGTCGTCTCGGGAAGCTGGTGCGAGTACGCCCGTCAGGGATGTCGACTCGGGTCTCAGACTTCACGAGGAGGCTATGCTTCCCCCAGCCTACTCTCAAGACTAGTACTGGCAGGTTGAGTTTCCGCAAATTTGTCCGTAATTACTGAGGAAGAGCTTGTCCTGCGCGAGCCGTGTATGTAGACAGAGTCATGCCAATTTTGACCGCGATCGAGAATCAGACTTGTCACCGTGCTAGCCGCTTATAGCCCTCGTCCCTCAGACTGTATCGTGAGGTTATGGCATGTCATCATGATTTCGGTACTGATGCTCATTACTTAGCCTGAGAGACGGTAGATAGACAGTGGTCTCCCAAATGAGGCACCTACTATACCTACTACCCACATCGCTACTACTCTTCCCTCCCGGTCGCTAGCGGGACTCATCGATTGTGATGTTCGCCTTTCCCTGAAGGCCTGAACCTTCCGGGCCGCGGGCGGTAAGTTCCTGGACACGTTCCGTGACCAGGTCTCCTGAGGAGTAAATACGAGTCCGTCTGGGGTAGCAACTCGCGTGGCAATGCGTTTCAAGTCAATATATTTAGAAGGTCGTTCCCGCGGGACCGCTGCCACCCCCGGGCAATCCGGGCGAGGATAGCGCGCGGCTGCCTTTGGTCCACGTGGTCGCTGGAACGTGTCGATGACGTTCTCCAGATTTAAAGGTGCCGGCGGACTCGTCGCGGAGGGAAGTTCCTGGTCCTGGTTACTTCTCGTACTAACAACAGCAGGACGCGCACGCGTGCCCCTACTACAGATGTCATATCACAGCCAATTCGTGAGGATTTCTTTTCAGCGTGTTACAGGATGCGAGCTACGTGTACATTACGCAGAGGCATTCAAGGGCAGCTGCAGTTAGGGGGGTGGACACATGCTTGGGGGAAAGGATGAGTAGCACATGTGGGTGCCCCTCCTCGCACCCAAAGCGTGCCAAAACCAGGGAGGGGGCCAGAACGGAATCGGACAACGAGACAGCCCCGGTCTCCAAACCATCGAATACGACAGGGACTAAGTCGGCTGCGATGGCATCGCCGAGGGAGTCCGTCCTTGTCGTGGTCCCATGCTCCCGGAACGCTTCGGACGTCGAGTCCGTGCTCCGTGAGTTTGGCGAGTATGTCACCCTCTGCGGGATTGCGTGCGAGACGGTGGAGGAGGACGAGCGATCTCATGCGGAGAGTCAGCTCTGGATACGCGCAGCACATGCCATCGGGAGAAATCGAATTCATGAGGGCGGTGCTGGATGAAAACGCGATCGGCACAGACGGCGAGCTGGGAAAGTTGGCGGAGCCCGTGATAAAGACGTTGATCTGCACGGTGCCGCGACGCAGCAAGCATACGCGGGAAACACCGGCGAACATCGTGAGTGGACTGACGTGGCAGTAGTCTGAGTCGTGGTCGAGTGGGATCTGTTCGCCGTGCCGAACAAATCGCTCGGACCGGAAATGGGCGAGGAGAGCTTCGCTGTGCTGTTCTTGAACGTAGAATGCGTAAGGTTCGGGGATCGCCATGTCGACAAGGAATGCGAAGGCGGCCACTCCGCCAATGACAGCATCGGTCTCCCTCATTACGGCCTGCAGTGCGTCTTGCTTGTCGACGACACTGCGGATGGAACAGATGAGCCTGTTGGTGTCGCAAAGAGTGTGGAGATGAGACTTACCCCGCTAAAAACACAGCGAACCGCCCTTTCATTACCGCAGTCGCGATGTTGGAGAGGATGGGGTGAATGCCACGGCAGTGGATGAGGATGGAGGGAGTGTCCATGTACGACTCCAGTACGATTCCGAGTGCAAATTCGAGGATCCCCATGGTGAGGTTGGCAGCGGTCGAGTCGGTGACGAGGGCCTACTTACCTGCTTATATACATGAATCGGGAGTTGACGCAGAGTGGATCCGAGGTGGTTGCACAGATGCGGCCATCCAGGGGGACAGGTTGAAGAACCGAGGTACTGGGAGTTCACACGATGGGCATCAGAGTCCATATCGCTACAGTAGTGTATGTGCGGAAGGTATGCACGGGGTGGGAGGAGGAAGGATAGAGATCATGGAGGAGAGGTCGAACCTGGGCATGCGCGGGCGCTACTTTGCCCCGACATCCACGTGGCTGCCCAATTAGGTGCGCTCCATCCGGCGATGCACGACCTTGCTTCTTGCCTCTCTCTGGAGCCGAACGTCTCAGGACATGCATCACCGTTCGCGGCTTTGTGGGACTCACTTGGTGGAACTTTTCGAGACGTGCTATTCTTGCCAATGCTGCTGGTCGATCCTGCCCCACAGGGAGTTCCTGCTTCGTTTCAGCCCCCGAAGCCTCTACTTCATACCTTTTTGCTGCTGTGGTGGGTGAATCACTGTGATACGGTGTCAATCAGGTCCAGTTGCAGCGTCTTCCAGCCTAGGTAAGTCGTTACTCGGACGTTTGAGCGTTCTGTTGCTGACTGATCAGACCTAGGGCGTCCTTCCACCACTTAGAACGATCGTTCGGATGCCCATCAATCCTCGTTCATGGTTCGTGGATGTGTTCAGACATCGGGGCTTGTAGCGCGTCCGGAACATATCCTCCTCGGGATCATAATGCACACGCTGACTTCTGCTTGCTACGACAGATTGTTCTCGGAAGGATCGTGTCTGGTCATAGCCGTCCATTCAGGCGCGACCGTACCTAAACCGGGAGCTACCATCATTTGCGCTTGGATGCGGGTGCTTCTGAAGGGTTCGAACCCCTGGCTCCATTCTGGCCCTTGATTAGGCGGGCCGACACCGTCGTTCAGGCTTCCATACCACGGGCAATCTTCTCCCGCGTGGCGGCGGTGGGAGAATTGGAGTGTTGGACGCAGTGAGTCGCCAATATTTGTGTCGGGACGGACAGAGTGCCTCTTACGCCTTCCCCCCCGCACCTTGCTCCCTGCGTTCAAGTCCTGCCGTACATCATGACGTCGCTCTGTCGCTGGATCGCGCAAAGGGCGGACCCCTTCCGTCTGCCCATAGAGCTTCCCCCCCTCGACGTGTGCGCTTCTGGCATGTGTCGCGTCTTCACCGACTCCGAGGACACTTTGCATCCTTTCAACGCGATTTTCGTGTGCGACATGGTCTCCCGTCCTGACGGGTTGATCAGCGTTGGCCGTCGCGTCGTCGTCCACGAGTATCGCACAGTCGCTGCTCCGGCGTACCAATCGGGTGAGCCCGGGAGGTACGGCTGGACCGGCGGTTGTGAGATCGAAGGCGAGGTCATCGAAGTCCGTCTCATGGAGAGGACCTTCGTCCAGTTCGTGGTCAAAAGCGAGAAGGCTACGTGCATTCGTTACGCGTATCTGTCGGTGCCGTACGACTGCGCGAGGCTGTCTTATGGACGTCGGATCAAGAGATGGTTCTCGAGGCTTCCCCACAAGCGTCAGCTACCCGCCCTTCTCAGAAGCCAGAGTACTCTGTCCTTCGCCCCGACCGCTCAGGAGTCCGTCGTGTATGGGTCGACTATCAGCTTTCCGGGTAGGTTTTGTTTCCAGTCCAGCGGTGCGATGCTAACGGACTTCCAGTATCCTGCGAGGTAGACACTGCCTCAGAGGTCCTGCGCTGCGCTTAAGGGGGCGTTGTTGATCATTCTGGTGAGCGTCAGTCAGGGCTCGTCGTGGATGCTGTCTAACTGCTATCCTCAGGCTGCGTCTGGACGACGCATGGTTGGAGGTTGGGTCGAGCATTGGCGATCCCAGAAGTGCCCGTGATAGTTCATGAACGTTTGAATGTACCACTGTGTGTCGTGAGTTTTGGAATGTGTCATATGAAAACTGTCTGCGGCTCGTTCGAGAGGGTCTGCCGAGTTGTGCCAGCTCGGCCGGGTCCTGATCTCGGTGTTCCCGCACGCTTGCCTTGCTGAGGTCACTTTGGTTCAGCTCACCCGGGCGCAAGTTGCGAGTACCATTGTTGATTATGTCGGAGTGTTGCAGAGCAGTTGATCTGTCGTGTTTGCTGTACAAGCACCCTGCCGTCTGGAATAGCGCGCCGGTGTGTAGTATGTTTGGGGAGGGATGGGGCGGGGGCGGGTTTCGGGACAGCACAGCTGTATTCGCGGGAGAATAACGGGCGGGCATACAACTAATTGGTCGCGCCGTGACGATGTACATCCGGTGTTCTGCCCGCTGGGGTTCATAACACAGGTGAAGTTGGTAGGTGTTGGGAGGCGTGGACATTGCAGAGATATCTATCAATGGTTGGCATCATGATCGTATATGTACAATTGCATCTTGCTCCTGCTTCAGTGCTAAGAGATCCCTCGGGATTCTACTCCATCGCACTCACGCCGGCAGGTAGAGCTGAGCTTCATATGCAAGCTTCGTTGCGTGGTCGAGGGTATCGAGTCTGCGGAGCTCGTTGCGGAGCTCTTGAGATGGACGGGTGTGTATTTTCTTCATGGCGAACGGCCGGAGAATAGCGAGGCCACGGATGTTCCGAACGCGGGACAGCATGACGTAGACTCCTTGCAGGCTGAGGGAGCTGGCAGGATCTACGATAGCATAGTCTAGGGACCGCCCTTGAGCCTTGTAATCGGTGTACGCATATGCTGGTAACAGAGGTAATTGTGTCCTTGTGATGGTGACGATGTCGGTTGGCTGCGTCAGAGAATTGCGAGCCCATGTGAATGTAGTTGATTCTGGGAAGATAGGTACTATGTCAACATCAGCGGTGTCAGATACTTTGCCTGCTCCCGGAATTTCAACGTATACTACCGCTGGATACCGCACTCCGTCAATCTCTTCGTAGCGTATATTCCGGACAGTACCTGTGGCACCATTCACGACGTGTTTCGTGAATGCCAAGTTCTCTTGTACCATTACTTTCATTCCCGGAAAGAGGGGAAGTTTGCCAAGGCTGTCGCGTGTAATAGAGGATGGGAGTTTCCACACCTTGTCGCGGTCCTCTTGATCGAGCGGGGCCCCTGCAAGACGGTCGCGTGCATGGTACAGATCCACATCGGCTCCTATTCCGTGCGCGTGATGGCGCAACAACCGAATATTCAAGAGATCGCGAACTTTCTTCCTTCCTACGATAATTGGTGCGTCGTGAAACTTGGACAATGAATCCCGGTCTGATCTATAGATATTCTGAAGTAGACGCTGTTGCAGGGTGTGGTAGTCATCGGACGTCCCGGTCCGGCGTGCAGCCTCACTCTCACCCACCCGGACTCGGCCGAGAAGCTCTGCGTATGAGAGGTCCCCACTCTGCCTCTGATTTTTGCGCAGTATCACCACCTTGTTCACAAGTCGCCAGAGATACGCACCTTTCAGAGCACTAATGCCTGCCTTTTTCTGCGCATCTGCCAGCTCCGGGTTACTGACCAGTCTGTTGCTGTATAGTGGACTGCCTTTCACAGGCTTCAATTGCCCGAAGTCTCCAGTGAAGATGATGTTGACACCACCGAAAGGTAGGTCTTCCGCTCTTCCCCTCATTCCCTTCGCATGCTGGAGCCTTGATGACAGTTCAGACAGGAATGTAGCACTCAACATCGAGACTTCATCGATGATCAGATAGTCAACGCATTCCCAGATGCTGCTTAGCTCTTGCAAATTTCGGGACTTGGTCGCTGGCAACATTGCAAGTGAGTGGATCGTGTAGCCACCGATGAGCAGCGCGGCAGCCCCTGTCGGTGCGCTCACAAGGATTTCGTGTCGTCTGCCCAACAGCTCGAACAGCCGGAGAATAGCGTTGACGACATGCGACTTGCCCGTTCCTCCGACGCCTCCGACAAACATCAATAACTGCTCTCCTCCGGTGCAGACGTGCTCAGCGACGATCTCGTATGCGCGGAGCTGGTCCTCGTTGTCTTGTATGTTTTTTTCCACGATAACTTGACGTACGATGTTCATGATCTCATTGTGATTTGACTGTGCTGTTGGCGCGTTCCTAGAGCTACTTCCTTGACCATCTGTCAAGTGAGTTATATCGAGCACAGGTGGTAAACCCAGTCGTGGTCGGACTCGTCGCGCACTGTCAGATTCGGAGAGAACAGATGCTGGTCGTCGCTTTCTCTTCAATGAACGCATCACTGCATGCTCTATCTCAGTGGCTTGTTGCTGTGATGCAGCGATAGTGTCCGCGGTGCCATAGTGTGTGCTTGGTATATTGACCGGAGTTGCATAGCAGTGGTCTACAGCGTGCCGAGCGGGAAGGGTGATCATGGCGTCTAGGGCACCGCTCAAAGAGTTCTCTATGCTCAGGTTGACGGCTGCGTCATCCATTGCATCGACCGCGCTATCCGCAACGACAGTGCTGCTCACTCCCTTGTCGATGATCCAGCATGGGTCCGGACTTGGGGAGCGACGCATCCTATTCACACCTCTTTCAGTGGCGGCCTTGGCTCTACGGGTCGCCGTCGCCTTGTCTCGTGCGTCTCGGCACTCGGACAGGACATTCATGTTGTGAATAATGTCCATGTGTTCACGGGGGATCTGAGCTTGATACCGCTCATATGCGTCATGCCACGATTCTTCGGGCTCCTTGAGATCCTGTGGGTGTCTCCATGGACGGAACAACACGAGCATTGTGCGCGCCCACCGTTCTCGTTCTTCAGACGAGCGATCGTAGCGTGGGATCCTGTCTCCTAGTATGACAGGGATCACCCACACCACTCTCTTGCGGAGCATGTGCGTTGAATGTTGCGGATGTTCCTCTTGGAACACGGCGCGGTCCTCTTCGGGACGACCGCGTTGAGGTCTTCCGTTAGTGTCCCGACGGGCTTCGCGCCGTCTAGCTTCTCTGTCCTTGGTGACCTTCTCCGTCAAACCTACGAATTCATACAATGACATCTTCTCGAACGTACAGTCCTGTGGGCGAAAAAGGTAGTCGTGCTGCTGGTTTAAGGCTGAAATTGAACCCGAGTTCAGGGTGAGTGTGACGTTCTCATCTGATTGCTCGTCTGGGGGCACGACAATGGTCTCCATCTGCTCGTCTTCAACGTCTGACCTATCGGTGTCGAAGATTGTGGGATCGTTCTCCGAGAGGCCCATCTCTACGTCGGGTTCGTCGTCGATAAGCTCATGTGTGCGTGGGTCGTTGTGTTGCTCACTTACAATGTCCTCTGCGGCAGAATCTTCTGGAGACTCGTCCGCCGGTGTGGGATGCAAAGGGTCGCCGTCTACTGATATCCAATACCTTGCGATAAGTCTCTCGAATGACCCAAAGTGTAGTAGACGGAAGCGGTGGCTCGTGTAGTGATCTCCGCCGCCGACTAGGTAGCTCATGACCTGCTGCTGGGATATCTCTTGCCTAGCCAACATACTGTTTACAAGGATAGTGAGAGCGCCTGTGTCGTGGTTACTCTGCCAGTCGGTAACATCCTTGTACTTAGTTGACGTCTTGTTGATTGCGTACAGTAGCGCAGAAAGACCGAGGTGGGCTGGAAGGGAGGACTTCGTGATGTAATCAGTGACATAGTATATGAGTGCTTTCGCTCCTTCGCCGGAACCAATATGTTTGATATCCATATTCGCCTTCATGAGGAACACGACTAGATCATTATAGTTGGCGATGCGGGGGTGCAGCCTGCGCAGTAAGATAGACCCTGTCTCTTCGTCCACAACGGTCTCAGCTCTGGTAGAACCATCTATGCGCATTCGGCAATTCTCGTCTGAGCGTGATTCTCCCCGCTTGAGATATTTCCAGCACGTCTCGGTATGTTCGTGCCAGTTATACTGTCCCACCAACTCGTTCACAAACGATCTGTACTGGGAATTGTACTCCTCTGCATCTAGGTCCGCAATCTGCGGTCCGGCCATTGTCCCAGGATGAATTTCGCCCTCTGACTCTCTCACTCTCCTCCGTAGAAGAGGAACTCCGTTCGGTTCCTGAACAACAGAGGTTGTCCCTAGTAGTTCGCACTTAATGAGGCTCTCTAACCATGTGAATAAATCGGCTTGATATTGAGCTGAGTTGATCATAGCATCTCTCATTTGTTGAGGAGACGGATGTCCCTCCAGCCACACAAGCATATGACAATGTAAGGTACCTCTTGCCTGTGCCTCTACTGTCCCATAGTATGCTTTGCACTTCCCAAACAATCCTCTCTCTTTCTGGTCGTATCGGAGAATCATCGTGATAAACGAGGATATCATTGTATGGAAGAACCTAGCGCACGCACCTGGGTGGTCCGCGACTGTGAGCTTTCGCTGCCACTCAGTGAGCTCGTGTCCGTATTCCATCGTGCGATAAGGCACATCCTCAGCTACGAACAATCTAACAAGCGGATTGTGAACATCAGACGGGTTGAGTGTGATGAAGAACGCAGGTGTTCCATGGAAGTTCACCAACCCTCGGATCTCGTTACGCATGTTCAACTTATACCCCGACGTACCTGGCAGATCGTGAAGCACTGTGCCGACTTTATTGATTAGATCAAGGATGTCCCTCTCTTCTCGAGTTTGCGGCTCGTGGGCCGGGTTACGGTCAAATTTAAAGGTCATCTGTTCAAGCGTACTCTTGTCCACCGAGAGGAGTTGGCTGATCAGCTCTCGTTGTCGCGATGCCTTGACCCTGAATTTGACGGAGTCCAATATGTGCTTCTTCTGCAGAATGTTGAAGTAGACGAACGCAAAGTCGGCGTCGCGTTCGAACGGGCTGTTATGGAGCTGCATAAGGTACTTGAGCTGTTCTTCCATAGAGATGGGGATTGTTCGGTTTGGGTCATGGAACCCTCCGATCCCCCACGGGTCAAGGTGGGGAAACAGCCAGGTTAATAAGCTGGGGTTCTCAAAATCAGGCACGAACCTATCCCCCGCTTGTGACCGGACGAATCTACCACCCGTGAGACAATGAGTGAGCGCCTTGAACTTCATATCACGATACGATACTGGAGACTGGTCACCACAGGTATATCCAACATTCTCCATGAGAATGGGCTCATCCGCAGACGGGATCTCGTCTTCCGTATTGCGTGTTGTGTAGTCGGCTGTCGCGGCACGAGTGGCGTCGTTCTCTTCCAGGAAACCAATGTCCATGGCGCAGGGGACGGCTGTGTCCTTGCTGGTATCTTCTGGTCCAAACAACAGATCTAAGTTTCTCGAGCTATAGCCGTGAAATGCGGTATCGCACTCGTAATGGAGGTTCTCCGCGACTAGGAATTGGGCCATACTGCTCACCCTCGATTTCCGTGCAAGAATTGGACTCAACTTGGCAATGTTTTGCTTGGTCGGCTTGGTGTTTCCTACGAAGACAGCACAGACCGTATCTCGTATAGTCTCCGGGGGAGGTGGCAGAACTCTGTTCAAGTGAGTGGAGTTTTGGGGCATCACCAGTATGTTCCCTCTGATACACCATTGGGACGCGCTAGGTGCTTCGTCTCCTTCTCGTTCTTGATCCGCAAGAGGCCGATCGCGCTTGCGAAGCTCGGAAAACCGGTAGCATATCCTACTCGCCCTCGCGCGCGCCACGAGCAAGCGTTCAAGTGGGGTGCTCGTCTCGAATGCCTCACGTACCTGAGGGGGTAGGGACTCGTACCCGTAGTACAGACAGTTCGCTAGACATAGCTTCGGCATCCTCTGCTTCGTTACAAGTTCTCGGTGACAGGTGGCGCACATCGTGAGGGGACCGAGCGCATGTAGAGACGACATACCTTTTGTGCAGAGCAGAGCCCGTTTATACGCGTGAAAGTTGTAGTTCCTCGGTAAGACCTGGGGTGGAAGATTGTCATTGCGCAGCAGGGTGAGATTGATCTTATCCGCGCCAACCTCTCTCGCCTCACGACGTGATGTACCGCGGGCACATACCGCACAGGCAACAAGCTGCAGTTTTTCCGCAGTCAGGGACTCCTGCCATTCACGTGCTATGGCATGTTTGAGCGCGTCATCTGCAACTCGAAGATATGGCACGTCAGTAGGAATAGCGGTTCCGTTGTCTGCTCTCCTGCGATCCACTTCTCTCGAACCTCGCCGTGCACGGAGAGTGGTAAAGATATGGATCGGCACGGGACATTCGTCACTGCATACGTGAAGTAGTAACTTTTGGTGCATACTGGAGGCAGTGTCTCTGTTTGCCGTTGCGATATTGTGGACGTGACACAGCTTGCGGAGGTCTCCTGCCCGCCACATGTTGTATAGTGCAGAAAGACGAGAGAAGGGTGCATTGACAAGGATGTCATCAACGTTTACGTCTGACAGTGACAGTGACAGTGACAGTGGTGGCATTATGGTGTGAACGCCCTTCATAAGGTGCGTGTAGTCCAGATCGATGTCTGAATCATCGCACCAGCGGAGCATCAGCTCTCCGCTTCGGCGGCGATCAACCCGAGCTATGGCTTACGATGAGACGTGGTGCTGCGCTACAGCATGCTAGGTACATACCTATGCAGGGGTCATCCGGGTTTGTTGTTCTGGAAGACAGTGCCGCACAGACATCTACGGGGATACGTCAGCTGGCATTCGTTGGGTGGAGAAGAATTAATAGACTAACTGTCCGTGGGGTCGAGCTCGTGGGGTAGGCTGCGCTGCATTGCGGCGTCAGAGCTCGACTCTGTTTGACGACCATACACGTTGGTTACTGTGTCACCACCACTGTTAGCGCATCCGTTCAAATGCAACCAGCGGAGGCAAACTGACCATCGTCATCAGGCACGTCTACATCTAGTGTGGCAGCGTTCAAGGCACCGATAAGGTCCTGAAGCTGCGCTGAGGTGAGGTTTGTTTGCGAAGACATTGTTATCAGGAGAGTGATGAGCTAGGCCGATGTTACGGTGGTGGTAGCGCAGCACTCGAGAGGTCGTGTTCTTAGGGAAGAGGAGGCGTGGAGAAGCAATGTCATCCTATGAATGATGTTGCACCAATCCAGACGGTGGGCCGGACCGGCGGGACCTGTACTTAAACCGCGTGAACCGTATGATCATGATGCATGATTGTCTGGCAGTCCGATCTCATCGAGCCCGATCGGTCTGATTGTGGGTCTTGATGGACGCAGTCATACATGTGTTGGTTGTCAGTGTGGAGACGAGGGGAGTCAGAAGAATAACCGGGCGCCGACGAGAGACGCTGACAGAGCCTGTCAGTCAGGCGCCCACGCCCCGTTGTTATAAACCACCACCTCCTTGTTATGACTCCCGCCGCTACACATGGAGACATCGATGCTTCCTTCTACTGTTGGTGACTTTTCGCGTTTTGTACTTTTTCCTATCCGGTATCCTAAGGTGCGACTCCTCGTGATGGTAGCGTGCCAGACACTGTTGACACACCGTGTTTGGCAGATATGGGATGCATACAAGACTGCGCAGAGGTCGGCATGGACCGCGGAAGAGATCGCGCTGAGCGTCGACCGGCTTCACTGGAATGCCGTACTGACAGACTCTGAGCGCGACTTTCTGTCCATGATTCTCGGATTCTTCGCCGCATCGGACGGCATTGTAGTGGAGAATCTCGCCCAGCGGTTTTGCGCTGAGGTAGACATCCCGGAGGCGCGTTGCTTTTACGGCATGCAGATGATGATGTACGTGTTCTTGCTGCACTATGAGAGTCTCGATTTGATTCCTCACGCTCCCCACACTCGCAGCGAGAACGTCCATGCGGAGACCTACAGCCGCTTCATCCAAGAGCTTGTGCCAACCGATCTCGAACAGAAGCGCCTGTTCTCCGCAGTCAACAACATCCCCGCCGTGAAGGCAAAGGCGGCCTGGTGTGTTCGGTGGATCGAGTCCAAGGAGCACGACTTCTCCACCAGGTTGATTGCGTTTGCCATTGTTGAGGGGATCTTCTTTTCCTCCTCATTCGCCGCGATATTTTGGATTCGGCACAGGGGGCTCATGCCAGGCCTCGGGCAGGCGAACCAAATGATATCGCGCGACGAAGGGATGCATATGCGGTTTGCTTGCCTTCTCTACAAGGAGATCGGATCGCCTGTTCCGGAGGGGGTAGTGCATTCCATGGTCCTGGAAGCCGTGGAGTTCGAACATGCATTTTTTGCTGGTGTGTCTCCTCCGTGGTAGCCCTTGTCTCCGTCGCTGACTGCTTATTTGGCCAGCTGCCCTTCCGCGCGATCTCGCTGGCATGAACGTGCAGCTCATGCGCGATTATGTCGAGTATGTTGGCGACTACCTGTTGTCCATATTGGGGTACTCTCCTCTGTTTTACAGCAAGAACCCGGTGAGTGGTGTTTTCGTCTGTCTGGCATTCGCACTGCGCGTGATTCTCATTACTCGTCAGTTCCCGTACATGGAGACCACCGCCGTGGGAGCTCGCACCAACTTCTTCGAGCGTCCTGCCGGTGACTATATTGGTTCCATGTCGGCGACTTCATCTGTAGCCGTTTAGCGAGAACGCAGATCCCGACCCTCGTGACGGACGAGGTTCGTTGTGTTGCTTAGATATTGTGCATACCAGTAGACCGATCTGTAGCTACCAATTTGTCCCAACCTGACCGTATGTTTGTATGCAAGTGACTAGGACCGTGCTTGTGAAGGAGTTGCCGTGGCTAGCGCAAATGTGAGCATGTGCGCGGTGACGGGACGCGTCTCTACATCTAATCATGAGTACGTGATAACGACGCTGCATGCAGACATGCTCGTGAGGGAGCATGACGTTGGCTACACGGATGAGTCGGGTGGTACGGTGATGCACAGCCGCGAGAATTAGCAAGCATTGATGTACTATCCTTACTGAGGGACACGTGTCATAAGTGGTTGCGAGCACCGAAAGTAGTTCGTAGGCCAACTAAGCATCACATTTCGCGCGACTGGTCACGTACAGTTGCAATCGGGGGGGTGAACCCTGCCCCTTGCGAAGGGATGGGCTCTGCAATACAAACCTCCACCTCGCACCCAACGCATGCCAACTCCTGCCAACTGTCCGTCCCTGAAATTCACCACGAGACATCCTCGATCTCCGAAACTCCTCTCCACGCATGGCGCGAGCCATGATCGGAAACACGAACGGACTAGCCCGAGGTTGTCCTTGTCCCAGTTGTCCGGTGAGGTCCGGAAGTCGATCCCGAGCCACGCATATCTCGCAACCAGCCAGATAAATCCGATACCGGTGTTTGGCATCGTCAGGCGATCGAGTTGGATGAGGGCGCGGAGCCGGAGAGTGAGTGAGGGATAGGCGGAACAGAATCCGTCGGCGGTGAGGTAGTTCATGAGGAACGTGCTCGATGAGAAGGCGACGGGGACACTGCATACGCCGTCTGTGAGTGGATCGCCCGTAACCCCGACAACGATCCGAACGTTGTCCCGTCTCAGGTTGAATACACGGGAGATGCCTCCCAGTGTGCTGGATACGCTGACGAAGCAGTAGGGAGTTGTGTGGTGGCCTGGCGTCTTCTCAGACTCGACTTGGAAGCCACACGCATACTTCAGATGGTGAATGAAGGGCTGGTGGGACTGATATGGGACGCAGAAGGGAAATGGGTAAGGGTGCTCGGTGTCGGTAAGGAACGCGAATGCGGCCGAACTGGTGGCAATGGCGTTGGTTTCACGCATGACGGAAAGCAACCCTTGGATATCTGACGTAAGTCTACGAGCTTATCAGAAACCGGAGTCGCGCCTGACACACAACACTCACCGTCCGAAGAAGACCGCGTGACGGTGCTGGAGTTCGTCTTGCACGATTTCCGAGATGATAGGATGCATCCCGCGACATTTGACAAGCATAACAGGCGTCTTCACGTACATGAAGATCCGCCGTATGATTTCCGCAGACCACCAGGGGGCAATCGCCAGCGTCTGCCTACTCGAGCGTGAGTACAATGCAACAAAAGGGTGCCAACACGCTCACAGAGTCATCGCGAACACAACATGAGAACTTGGAGGATCTGCTGCGTCGGGGACGGGGTTTAAGTACGTCGCGATCTTCGAGAGGACGGCGGACGTGCGGGGCCGCGGACTTGAGTCATACAGTTCCGGAGGGGATCCTCCTCTAGACAGGGTGTGCTCGTTGGAATGGAAGTCTAGTTTGGAAATCGAGATGGGTGATGGTGGACAACGTCAAGATCGGAGTGTCGCCAATGAGGCGTTGTGCATTTCCGCAGATTGCTATAACAGGGCAGCGGCCCCGTGGCGCCGCGTGGAACCATTCTAGCGTTCTGGATCTTCCAAATCACATATCCCCTCTATCGACATCATTACTGCGTGGGAACGGGTGCCAATCCTATTGAACACTGTTCGTAAAGGAGGTCAATCATCTGGATGAGATCATCGTTCATTGCAATCGGGATGAACTTGCCATTATGTCTGATGCTGGCAAACCGGCACATGCGGGATGGCATCCCCGTGTCAGATCAGTCACTGCGATGGTCTGGATTCAGACGCTCCCAGGATCTGCAGTGATCGGATTGCGCTGGATGACCCATCGAAACATGAACCGTGGCTGATGATGAGAAGCATTGTACTGGTCACGGGCTGGCCAGGCCAAATGGGGGGCGAACCTACTAGTAGGGCGAGGCTGGTATAAAGGTACGTGCTTCCGTACTCAAGTGGACACATCGCATTGTCACTATGGATATCGAAGTTCAGGACAGCGTTGGAAACGGCGTACATAACCAGGGGTTTGTACTCACCTCGTTCGTCCGTGTGTTCTGTTGCTGACGTTACACGTGCATTTCAGAGGCGGAAGTCACGCCGACGTAGACTCGGACGACTCCATGCCGTCACTCATCTCCGTCAGCTCTTCTTCTTCGGACGACGAGACCCCGGTCGTTGCGGAGGGGACGATCCTCATGCCCAGACGTCTCCACCCGAGGGTGGATTTCAGATTTCTGAACCACATGGAGCAGTACATCTGTCTGATTCTAGAAGGCCAAAGGGTATGTTCTTGCAGGTGCTGTCCGCGCCGGTCATCTATAACTGATCGACTTCTCAGCTTTTCTTCCGCCTTTCGGTGAAGATGCAGCATACCAGCCGGGGAGAAATGCTTCCCGACGTGGAGGTCACTTACGTCCCGAACATTACCTCCACGGGGGGCGAAGTCCATCGTGTCTTCACCTTGTTTGCTGAAGATCTACAGGAGAAGATTTTGGGCGCGCTACGTGTCGGTCTTGACGGTGGTATGGACGAGGATCGTTGATAGCGGGGACTTGAGTTGTATCGTTGCCAAGTTGATATGAAGTCCCGTCGTGTTGATTGAACCGGCGAAGTTTGAAGTGGGTTTTGCGCGGGAAGGTATCGATCCCCGGTGCGTTGTACGGCTGCCCGGTCCGCTCGCTTGGCCGTCCCGGTCCCGGTCAACCGCAGTCGTACGTCCGAGACTCAAACGGGAAGCGCCCACCTACCTCATCGATCATCCATCCTGCCATCATGACCGTGCTGCTCTGCCCACACTTGTGCCGCTAAGTACAAGCCATCGCGAGCATCATACGCACCCTCTGAGTCCTGAATGTCGTCTTGACAGTGAATATGGGCTATCGCTCGCTGCTGAACACCATCGCGTCGTACGCGAAGAGCAGGGTACCTTACGGCTCTAGCATGGAGGCGTTCGACTTCTCTCCGTCACGCTCCTTTCTGGCGAGTCTCCGCTGTCATCGTGCGTATTTGGTGCGCGCTCGATCTGATGTCGACACGGCGTCGAGTTTGAATACGACTTGCGCAGCTATGTGTCTATTGTCCAGCAGCTTGACCTCAACGCCAAGTCCTCCGAGTTCAAGATCCAGAACATCGTCGGCTCGTGTGATGTCTAGGTCCGCAATCACCCTGCGTACATCTTCGGACGGGTTGCGAGCCTGACGTGAGTTGTGTCCTGGAACAGCAGTTCTTCATAGCGCCTGACGTTCCTTGCAGCTTGATCTACCGCATGATCAAACCCAAGGTCGTGCTTCTTATTTTGATCTCTAGCAAGATTGTCTCGAGGGTTGAAAAACTCGAGTATCCCTGGTTTACTTCTGACTGTCCTCCACTCCGAGTCCAACCGGAGATGCGCATCCATCCATCGAGGGCTTTCGTCGAGTTGCCGCTAGCTGTCCAGGTTCGTGAAGAGATCTACACATCTGAGATAACGCTTTGTAGAGAGTGATCACGCAATCTGGAGAGGTTTCATTTCAGTTGAGTCGACTTCCAGGCGTCCAACCTTCCTTACCTCTTCTCATCATGACCGCTGAGACGGCCGAGCAGTCCTCGACTGTCCCCCGCACACCAACCATGCAGACGCACCCGCCTTCAAGCCCACCACCGGGGGGGAAGCGCACGGACAGCTCCTCATCCCCTGCGATGTCGGAAGACATGTCTTGAAAGACGGCAAGGGACTCGCGATCGACTACGACAAGCTCATCACACGGCTTGGCACCAGAGTCGGCCCGCTGTTGCTGGAGCGGTTCGAGCGGCTGATGCGGCATAAGTCGGACCGATTCCTCAGGAGAGGTGTGATAGTCTCGCATCGGGACTTCGACAAGAACCCGTACTTGTATGAACAGGGCAAGCCGATTTGTCTCTACACGCGACATGGGCTGAGTAGCGACATCATGCATCTCGGGCACATGGTGCCGTTCGTCTTCACTGAGGTCTTCTGTTTGGGGGCGTGCACAGGCATGTACGACAGACGGTTGCCTAAGGTAGCTGCAGGAGGTGTTCGACGTGCCCTTGATTGTGCAGATGAGTTGAAGTTCCTCCTCGAGTACGCGGTCTGCGTGGGACATCATCACCCTCAAGTTCAAGCTCGACAAGACCTGCTTCATCGAGGATGCCTTCGACTGTCGAACTGTCTCCAAGATCTCGTGCCAGCGCACCGGGGGAGGGTATGGTTAGGTTCGACGTGTAAGCCGTCATCCATCTCTCGCCTCTCTACCTATTTATTTCCTCCGTCGGTTCCTGTGGGTCCTGCAGCCTCTGCAAGGGAGTCTCCATTCGCCACACCGAGTCAGTCGCCTAGAATTCGCCGTTCCGGCAGTCGATGCGGGTTGCCGATGCTTGCATGGCGTCTGTCCCCTCACTAAGTAGTTACCGTCAGACACAGCTTTTCTGGAGCAGGTTCTCGCCGAACATTCAGTGCAAGTAATTGCATTCCCTGATGCATGTGACTATTCAACATCTGTGGCTGTCATGCTCGATTATTAAGTGAGCGCAGTGTCTTCCAAATAACTTGGTAATCAACTCATCTAGAGGAGCTGTGAACGACATAGGTAGGAGGCCCTCCCGGCTGCTAGGAAGACTTTCAACATCTGAATTCCCATGGTCCGCGTTTGTAACAGTAACAAGTTCCCCTAGCTTCCTTGGTGTGTAGCATGTAAGTACTGTAAATGCACACGCACAGTATAAGTTTCACCATTGAGATCGCCGGTTTTGCTATGTCCATGTATGGACAGCCAATAGTACGTACTATCTCCACAAGTCTTGAAGACTCTCGATATAGAGCGGTCTGACAACTCCGAGTCGTCGGACATATAACTGTTTCATGCACACAGTTTAGATCAGTTCAGGATTGTCTGTCACGATATCATGCCATAGCGATAAGAGATGCCTTAATGTGGTCTTGCTTACCTTCAAACCCTTAGCGTGCCCGGGTCAGTGCGGAAGTGCCATCCACATTTCTACTTAAAGTTCTCGAGTTTGCCGATCTCTATTTGGTTGCCATCTTGAACTAGTACATTCATACAGTCTGGTATTAGGACTATATGACACAATGATCACACATGTTTACATTGATACCTAGCCATGCCTTGTGAGTGAATCTTGCTGCATGTTCCAATGCTTGCTGTGTGGCACTTGTTTGCCTAGACAGACAAGAGATCTTTTGGTGCAATGAGAATCATTCAGAGATTGAGGGGAATTAATGTTCGTGTAATCATGATAGCTAACAATAGGATTAATGTTACAAATAAAACAATGGAGCCCTCAACTATGCTGCATCATTTGATTGGGGTCATCTTCACCCAGTGCCAAGTGGTAAGATTTATGCGGTCAATAATTTGCTCACGTGCAGTTGTTGTAGTGCCTAGCGTCGCTTAACTATTAATCGTTCAACACCAGCAACAGCACAAACATGACTGTCGAAATCTCACAATACGTACCAGTACATATCATATGCTCAACGTTTGTGAGATTATAAGCAGAAGTCATATAACACAATGCTCGTACAACAAGATCAGATGTGCAGCAGAGACTTTCTACCGAAAGTTGGCAAAGTATGCGCGGATATTAGCAAGATCACTGGAATGGAAGTTCGTAAAGTTCATGCGCGTAGTATCACAATACTTCAGAACAATGACAGGACCAGGCCATTGGGGGGGTTGAGGGGCAGCACCTTTCGTAAGCAGCGCGATAGCACGATTGGGATTACGGCCGGAGGCAAATGAGTGTGTGCAGTAGTAAATATCGTAAGGGGAGAGAAGAGGATGTCCGTCTGCACCACAGTTCAGAGGAATAGAGGCACATGCATAGCGGAAGAACTCAAACAGCAGTGGAATGGGACATACAACCCGATTGATTGAAAAGTTAGATCGCAAAAGGCGAACGTCAATAAACCGAATGTTGTCTGTGGAGATGATTGAACATGGATACAGCGTTATATGCAGGTACAATGCTCACCGTGATCAGGGTCCGCTAGCATCCCAACCACAGTCTGAATGGGCGGTAAGACACTGAACCCTCCCTGGCCCATCGCTCCAGCTTGAGCTTGAGCAAGTGCAGCAACTCTAGCGTTGATGAGTGCAGCACGACTACATTCTCCGCTGTGTCTTGGCCAATCCTATGGGATTCATGTCAGTGGATCATCACACGATGTATGTGAGGAATGCACGTACCTCGCAAAGATGCCTGTTTGAACAGTAAGATGGTTCATGACAGAGAGAGCATGTTGCGATGCTGCGCGTCCCACAGACCCGACAGGGCGGTGTAGGCATCATGATGATAGTATGGAGTAGAAGGGCAGAAAGTGGCCAGAGAGAGGACGAGGAGTGAAGTGCAACGATGAACGATGAACGATCGATAAAGCGTGGGCAACAGCCAGACTTTATAAGAGTGTGAACTTCTATTTAACTTTATATGGAAGCATACACCTCTCAGTTACCAACAGTTATATGCACCAGCGTGAGAACTGAACACTGTCATTGTAGTGTTAAATGGTCATGGTGGTGTTGGGGCACCTGTGATGGCCATGTCAGTACGCGCTTTGCTTTTCTGATGCCTGAGATTTTTTTCCTGACTTAACAACATAGTGTCTTTCAAATAGTCATCATTTCAACATCACTATGATGTACCAAGAACAGTGTTATCATTCGAAGCGCGCACATATAAGCATCACCTACCATTTCATATATGTAGTTGCAGCATCTGCTTTATCCTCTGTCCTTCAGAGTAACTCGGTGGGTTGTGTCTGGCAGAGACAGTGTGAGTAAATTATTACACGTTTCAACTCATATTCGCTCTACACTCACTGACATAGTCATATGGATCGTGTTTGGCATTTGTCTGGTTTATGCCGAATTATCACGATGTAATGTTGCATGCGTGACTGACTTACTGGTCTGCATAATCCATAGAATATCTTCTGTGCTGTCGACATGGAGAGCTTGCTGTGTACCGTGCGGTGACGTTTCGATGACATATGGGAGAATTGGAAGCATGTACTTCATGGTTACATCCAGTGCTCTCTTTATATTTCCTCACCGGAAAATTTCTGGGTGCCGAGCCAACATTGAACTACCTCGATCGACTGGGCAACAAGTCACCCGATGTCGCAGATCATACTCGGCGCGCCGTTGCCCGGCATCACAATCACACCGGTAGGTATAGACGAGGACTCTCCGATGATCGATTCTCTACCCGCTAAGCATTCTCTGGGCATTGCTTGGCAACACTCGCTTGCGCGGATCCAATTGAAGGAGGGCCGTGCAGAGGTCGACGTAACGGGTGTTGTGAATAATCTCCTGCATATACTCTTGTTATCCTACAATTTCCGGTAATCTGACACTACTCATACCTTCAAAGTCCTTGCAGCCCGGATCTTCCGAACCCTCAACATAGCTGCTGTGTTATTCCGGCCGAGGAGTACTTGGTAGTTACCTTCCGGGGTACGGCGGAAGAACTTCCTAAATGCCTCTCCCGATGCTAAGACAAGCATCTCCGGAATTGAGCCGCCTAGCACTTGCTCCATCGATGCCAGACGTTCCTGAATTGTCAGCGTCGCCGGCAGCAGAGGTTGCCCTGACAAGACTTCGGCTATGATGCATCCGGTGCCGAACAAATCGACAGTACGTGTCCACGGGAGGCCTGTCGCGTGAGTCAGCAGTTGATCGCGAGCACGGCGAGTGACGCCTAAAATCATGTAACTGACCGAGAGTGACCTCAGGCGCACGGTATGCACTCGTACCAATTATACCGCTGCCATGTCCCTGTATCAGGGTCGCATCGCTCATGTCGATCACGCACAGGTCGACAGAGGCGAAGCGCCACTGCTGACTGTGAGCATGGAAGGTATCCAAGGACGCTACGATTCGTTCTTACTCTGGTTTGCGATCGGCCTTGCGGCAGAGCCTTCTCCTCGCGCTCAGCGCTTTTCAGCATGATATTCGCCGGTTTGAGGTCCGTGTGAACCACACGCATGGAGTGCAAGACTTGTGCCTATCAGCGACGCTAGACACAGTGTAGCCATGTTCACACTCACATTCCACGGCTTCTATAACCTGGAGAGAGATCCACCTTGTATGTTCGTCCGGCAAGGGATGTACCCCCGGCATCTCGAGCGCATCGGCAAGCGACATTCCTAACAACGGAAAAACCAGGTAACATCCTTTGGGAGGGGTCACGGAATCCAATACTTGCATGAATAGCCTGATGGCGTGAGTGAGTACAGATGATAAGTGCATGATGGCCAACGAGTAAAACCTTCTTGCGTTACTTGATTTCGAATGTATCAGGCGATACATATGTTCTTCGTTGGCTAGGCTCTCTCTGTCGTTCTGGGAGGAGCGGGGCTCGAACGTCTTCACTGCCACTGCGCGTCCGCCTCTATGATCGAACGCCCGCCGTACCGGCCCGGTTCTCCCCACTCCGACGCATTCGGCCACTTCGTCTGTCATCCGTATGAAGTCAGCCATGCGCCAAAGCAACAGTTCATAGTTAGTAAGCACCCACAGTGAGCGTCCATGTTGCTGTTCCTGCTGTCCTCGATCAGGCTGTTATGAACATATAGGCGTACGAAACTCTCCGTCGTCTGAAGCGCTTCGTGCTTATTTTTTCTGTTGCGCGAACAGACAAACGACCCGGACGTGGCATGCCTCTATCCAGTCGATCATGTCTACACATCGTGACGATCGGACCGACCCTACATCCTTCTGCCAGGTTGTGATACATACTCTGATGTTCTTCGGGGTATGTAGGTACTTCTGAAGCGAAGCGTCCTGCTGACATAGGTCCTATTAGCGGAACGCCGATGTTTGGCGCTGATCATCCATATCTCGCCATCATGAACCCATCCGTCCATTGCGCCAACACCTGCGCCTGTTATCACGACACGCAGACAGACTTGTCCGACAAGGTGCGTTGCACGTACAACAGCCATACAGGCAACGCGTTAATATTTTGCGCGCGGGTCGCCCACGAAGGCTCGGCCGCTGCAAGCCCAGAACAAGCCAGAACACCCTTTGCAACACTGTCAAAGCTTGCGCGCCACGTGGCATTTGTGGCAGCGGCGCAGCGGTCTTACAATTTCCGCTCCGACGACCGTATCTGTCCGTCGCCTTGTCATGACCCTCGATCTCCCCTCCTTCCATCCCCCATCCATCCATCCATCCATCCCTCATCCCTCATCCCACCCCATCCATCGAGCCGTCTTCGCCCAACCGAAGTCCCTGCCTGCTCTAGCGGCCGCCTACCTTGCTATAGGAGCTGCAATGCCTTCAAAACTGCCTTTTCTCCTCGACAAGGGCTCGAGCATCACGCCCTTGTCCTGTCGCCATCCCATCGGTCTCCAATGCCCGCTCAGCAGTCCACCCAAGACGGATCCGCCCTCTCCGATGAACTGACTGGGCCCATCGAGTACGTATCCTATTTCAAGGTCGTCGCTCGCATTGTCATACGTTCCGTAGTGTTCCCTACGACGTGTTGGTCCATATTATCCACAAATCTCCCTTCAAAGTTGTCATCTGTTGGCGTTACACGTGTCGCTCGTTCTACACCTTGGTTGGGAGCGTGCTGCGTGCTCGGTATGAAGAGCAACTCCGGCCCTTCGTCGACAACATCCAGGCCCTGGACGAGGCAATGCTTGCGAACGGGGCGGTCATATCGGGTTCTGCAGCCCTCAAGTTCTTCCTACCGGACGAGAAGTGGGCGGCGAGCGACTTGGACATCTACGTGGGTGATCACACTTACGAGGATTTCGTTGCCCTCGTCACCACCGACGTCCGTATCAATTTCAAACCTTATGTCCCCGCTGAAGACGAGAACGGGCTCCACACGAAGTCGGTCATATCGTACGGCAGCGGTATGCTCGCCGTGCGTCGTTTCGTGACGCCCACTGGACGTTATGTCGATATTGTCCGGAGCTCCCTCGAGACCCCGCTGATCCCGCTGTATTACTTCTTGTCTACCCTCCTCGTCAACTATATCTCTCCGACTCATTGCGGCTGTGGATACCCGGGGTTGACGTTGTACCGCGCGGGCCATGTGAGGGGCGGAGGACTCGGCGCGAACGACCAGGAGGCGATCAAGAAGTACGACCAGCGCGGGTTCATCCTCCTCGAGCAGGGTTGGTGGCACGTCCCGGGTCGAGATTCTCCTCATGACCTCGACCCTTGGCGCTTCGGCGACGTCGGCGCCGTGGTCTGCGATTTCCGCAAGTCCCCACTCGAGTTGCGCCCCGCGAAGCCTCTCTACCGCAGCATCTATGGATGGCGCATTCGCTTCTTCTACCCTCCCGTGAGTACGCAGTCACCATGCTCTCTGGTCGCCCTGTTCACTCCGTGCTTCCCTAGGACGCCTCTGCCCCGTCGCTGTACGAGAGACAGCTTCTGGACGAGAAATTTGATGAGGAAGACTTCTAGCACGTCCTGATCCGTGCGGCGTCTAGGTACCGCAACTCTGCTGAACTCAGCTTTGAATTCTCCACTGACTGGTCTCCACCGTTTCAGATGGAATGGACAGGTGCAAGGGGCCCTCTGTGGACTTGATTTGATCATGTACCGTGCCGCTGCTATACATACGCTGTCTTTTTGAACGAATAACATTCCCAATGCCCTCGTAACCGAGTTACACTGTCCCTACGAAGTCATGCCCTTCCGTCTGTGGGTGCATCGTGAGTATTCTCTCGAGATCCTGCCGCGTGATGATCGTCAGGCTGACGTTCTTGTCGAAACTCACAGCGCGTTTCCCTCTTCAGTCCATGGTCAGGAAGTGGGTCTGACGCGTTGCGGGACACTTTGGCCGTCCCCGGATCGCTTCTTGGCCTTCGCCCGCGACCGCTGTCGTCGCTTACGGGACCCCGTCCCGCCCAAGTCCCGACGGCGCCGAACAAGTCAAAGCTGTCATGGAGGTCTGTTCTTTCCATAACGGTCATGACTGCTCTGTGCTTCTCTGGCGGACCGTAAACGCCGAAACCGAGTACAGATCTGAGATCCGGCGCTAATACGCGCTGGTCTTAGAGAACCGTGTTTCTTGCCTACTCTCTCCTGCCCCTCCCATTCTTTCCTGCTGTCTACGCCGTGTCGCTTTTCTGATATACACGCGTCTTCCCCTTTCTGCCTTTTTCTTCTGCCCTCGCGCTCCCGTGCAACTCTGACGACGGCCTGCTATGGCCTCTGGACCAAAGGAAAGCTACCCCGCCGCGTTGCATCCGTCGGAATCCGTAGATGCAACCACGAATGCGCCGACGATGTCGTCTTCTGCCTCCGGCGAGAACGGTACGTTCCTTCACCTCTCGTGTCTTCTTCGTACAGCTCGTCTGAGTCCGTATGAAGACGGTGCTGTGATGTCTCTACAGGCCCAGGTACGCCACCCTTGCCGTCTCATTTTCATCCCCTCCTTCATTGCACATGCACCAGCCCCCTCCCCCATCTCTGCGCTCGCTGTTTCAAGTCCCGGGTTATCCTCAGCCCCGTACGAAACAGTGCATCCACTGCCGCATGGCCTCGGAGATAGTCAGTCACGGTCTCCTTCAACGAGGTGATCTCTCATCTCACCCTTTCCATCGCAGTGCACTGGTGGTCGTACCTGCGAGCGATGCTTCCTCAGCGGGCTTCGGTGCGAGACGGATGACAATGCCGAGCTGCAAACCCTTTACATCGCCCAACCCCGCCCTCGTGTCATTCCGCCCCCTCCAAGCGCGGATTTTCCTCAATACACGTATCCAGTGGCTCCCCGTCCGATCCCGGAGTCGGTGAGTGTCGTACGTCCTTCCACTGTACCACGACCGGGCCCTGATCATCCCTCGCAGGGCTCCTTTCCATGCCCCGCTGATTCTAGGCCGCTCTCACCTGACCGGGCGTCCGAGACTCATGTTGAATACGCGGCAACACCGATATCTACTCCAGCCCCTAGATACGTCGCAGAAGCCCCTCCCCAAGAGCCCCCACGGTCCCTCTCTGCCGGTGCGCGCCTGAATCCCAGTACTGTCAGTTTGTCTGCTTTTCGCTACCCTCGTCCCTCCTCGTTTGTACGTGTCTCTGTTTTTCTGCGCTCAACGAAAGTGTCTCACCGCGATGCTGAAGCCGATCTCAACCCCGCCATCCCATGGCCCTCCCCAGTCCTCGACCAGTCCCGACCATCTTACGTCCCCCGAACGCTTGCGTTCTTCTTCCCCTGGTCTGCCGGACGTCCCAATCTCTTCGTACGCAAGGTCGGGCTCTGTATCAGCTCCCATCTACGGGTCAGTCCCAAGCACTACGACGGTGTCTCCCGTGTACCAGTCTCCCCCCGCACCGGCTTATATACCCCAACAACAACCCATCGACAGCGCTGCTCGCCGTATGGTGCCTCCATCTCCCTTTCGCATGTCGGGTCTCTCGGCGCTCTCGTATGCATGCGACATTCATTCCACACAAGCAGGATACACCGGCATGGAACCTGCTCCCCCGCCGCAGTATAGTACTGCCACACCCCCTCCTACGTCCATCTATACCGAGACGCCGATCCAACCTTCTCCGATTGTCCCACCCTCCGGTTCCTTGCACCCGCCCATGCACATCCCCGTGAGTCCTCCCCGACCTCCCGTCTACAACACCATTCACATCTCGCCTGCTCAGTCTACCCTCAGTCCACCGACTTCTCATGGTATGAGCGTAGGCTCCTCGTCGTCTCATGGAAACTGGCCCACTGGGTCTATGCCCTCGTATGGGGGTGCCTCGAGCGCGACGTCGTCATCGCCATACGGGACCATTGGCGCGAGAGGGTCGCCGCTGTACGGGACCACAGGCTCGGGCTCTTCGTCGCTGTACGGAAACACAGGCCCGACCTCTTCGGCGCAGTACGGGGCCGTGGGCGCGACATCCGGGCCGCAGTACGGGAGCATGGGTGCAACCTCCTCCTCACAGTACGGGAACGTCGGCGCATCCTCGCCACAGTACGGGAGAATGACCGCGACCTCTTCTTCACAATACAGGAACATCAACGCGTCCTCGCCGCAGTACGGGGTCATGGGCGCGACCTCTGCGTCACAGTACGGAAGCATGAGCGCTCCCTCTTCGTCGCAGTACGGAAGCATGGGCGCGACCTCTGCGTCGCAGTACGGGAGCATGGGCGCGACCTCTGCGTCACAATACGGGAGCATGGGCGCGACATCCGGGCCGCAGTACGGGAGCATGGGCGCGACGTCCTCTCCGCCGTACAGGAGCACAGGGACAATGCCACCCGCCGTGTATACGGACACACCTCCCTCGCACAGCGGCATCCCTTCTTCGTCATCGTACGCAACCGGGTTCGCTCCCTCAACGTCCTATGCGACCGGGAACGCTCCGTCGTCTTCTCTCACTACTCAGGGCAGCGGGCTCCCTCCTTGGTCGTACAACGGCATCGGCACGTCATCGTCTTCATCAGCTTACGGTGGTGTGGGGTCTTCGTCGTCGGCTTACGGCGGCATGGGGACTTCGTCGTCCTCGGGCTACGGCAGCATGGGCACCTCCGCGTCCTCCTCCTCAGGTTACGGCAACTCGTCATCGGCGTACGGCAACACCGGCCAAGGATATGGCGCCATGTCGGGCTCGTCGTCTTTGCATGGCGGCGCTCAGATGGGGTATGGCCCTATGGGTCATCCTCACCGCTCTCCCGGTTCTTCCGCTCATCCTTACATGCCCTACCCTGGCATGGGCCCTCGGCAAATGCATCTCGTAAGTGTGTCCTCTTGATCACAGTCGAACATCACCGACTTGCGACAGATCAACCCCCAAAGCAATTCACTCCGTCCATACCGACACCGCAGGTCCCGTCATCGCAACCCCCCTGATGTCCACGCTGGGTTTTTCGCGAACGATTGTGAGTGCTTTTTCGCCACACCGCTCCACCCTGGCCTCATTCGCGCAGTCGATAGCTTCAGCATGGCCGAACAGGCGTTGGCTGCGGAGTTCGGTGGTACGTTATCGGTGTTTCCACTCGTTGCCAGCTTTCTTACTTATGGTGAATCGAGGTAGCGCGCTCCCCTCCCCCGGAATACCGCCTCCCTGGTCAGGTGCGCTACGTGAGTGACTACTCGTTGCTCCTTCCTTCGTCATTCATCGTCTTTTAGACCTACCGCCTTCCTCCGGAGACCGCGTGCTCACGGTGCAGGACGACCCACACTCCTTCGTGGCGCCATGTATGTTTCACGTCCGTCCGCTCACCAACAGTCCAACTAACTCTGTTCGACAGGGGCCGTGCGGACCCAAGACCCTCTGCAATGCGTGCGGCCTGCAATGGGCTCGACGTCTTCGTCGTCTCGCGGTGGATTTTGGCTACCCGGCGTAGACAAACAATCTCAATCATGAGGTCGAGCCGCTCCGCCATGAAGGGGTCGCAGTCTCTGCGGCTCCCTTCACCGAGGACATACTGAGACGGTTGTGAACCTCATGCTTCGCCCTTGTACCTGCTCTCATCATGTCCCCGTCATCTCATACATCGGTCCCGCTTCCTCCTTTCTTGGTGTAGTTGTATACGTCGTCGATCTGGTACTCGAACATTGGACACTGCTGTCCCGCATGCACTTCCCTCCTCCATCGCTCATTTCTTGCGCTGTTGAGCTCTTCGCCGTACGCTGTTCTTGTCCTGTTATGACTTTACCCTCTCGCCCGCTCATTGTATTCTGCTATCGCGTTGTATGTTTGTATGCGTCCACTTCACCGGACTTATATCCACGGTCCTCGGCATCGATGTTCATTGTGTTCGATGCTCGTGTTTTCAAACTCCATATCTTGTGTATCTTTACCGCTGTCTATAGTACTGCCCACTCTGTACGACCTGCTAGGTGCTCCCTATCTTGTGTATCTTTACTGCTGTCTATAGTACTACGCTCGCTGTACTCCCGCTTGTAGGAACTGTTGGGTGCTACTGTTTCCGAACTCTATGTCTTGTGTATCTTTACTGCTGTCTATAGTACTAGCTTCGTTGTATCCTCGCGTGCGGAGCTTCTCCGACTCACAGGTCAGCATCCCCATCCCATACCGTTACTGATCTCGCTACTTCCGATCCACAGTCGCGAATCAACGGCTCTACGCAATCTATATGTCTCCAGAATACAACTGTCGCAGCACTTTGTCTGTACCAAGAAATTCCTCCTCCAATTCTGTCTACTTGCAGTGACGCCCTTCAACTTGGCGCACAAAGGCCACTATCTGTTGCCTGCTTGTGAGTCTCATGCTAACCTTCATGTTACGACATACTCACCTACATCGCCGCTTTGCCGTTCGCCCGTCCGCGACGAGGACGGAAGCTCTGTTTCGCAGCCTCCACCTCCGGCTCCATCGGATCGTCCGCCATGACCTGCGAAGACGGCGCTTTCCCGTCAGAACCTCCACTCTCCACCAACACGGCCTCGTGATCGCCTTCCTCAAACGACCGCGATTCGACGAGGACCCCGTCGTCCCCACTAATGTCCTCCAGACGAGCATGTCCGGCGGCGGCGGCCCCCTTGAACCCCGCACTGACGCGTTCGCCTTCCCCCTTCACGGTCAAAGGTGTGGTCCCAAGATCTTCTCCCTTTGCGACGTCTCTGATCTTGTTAGCCTCCTGCCCAGTCGGCTCCATGCTTTGTTGACGGGTGGTCCCGCAGCCTCCGGCAACGATCTGAACATTGCGGTCGACCGTTGGCTGTTTGGTCCGACCGTTCGCAGCAACTGGGTCTCCACCAGCATGCGCACCGTCCCACGGCCCTGGCAAGAAGCATGAGCACAAATGCACACTCCCAGTCACCGAAAGAATGCACGTACCATCCACAGCCGCCAAGTCAAGCCGACCCGGTCTCACCATGACCTCCATGTTCTCCACAACGTCCGTCTTCAAAGCCCCACCTGCGGAGGGAGTCCTCTCCTTCACACGCACCAGATCCACCGGCAGGAGTTGCGGGTACCAGTCTTTCCCGCCCACAACATACACCACCGTGAATGAGAACGCTACGACGTCGCCCTTCTCGAGTCTGGAGTTCTCACACTTCCTGATGTCGATCGGGTTTCCCTGTGTGGTGACACCATAGATTTCAGGACGTGCTATGTTGGCGCGGTAGGCCCGGGACTTCCTGTCGGCATTCACCACCCACGGATGAAGATGGCGAGCAGCAGGAAGCTTGCGTTCCCCCTCTCGGTTCCTGACGAACATCGGAACCTTCATCCAGAACCTGGAGGTCGTCCCGAAGCCGGCGCCGGACTGCCACTCACGCCGCATGATACCGGTCGGGTTGAATCCCGGCACCTCTCCTACAAAGTTGTCCATCTCCTATCGTCGAAGTGAGCATTGTTTGCATCTGAACCAACACGATGGAGGCTCACCCCTTGCAGAATGAATATCGAAGGGTCGTCCTTCGTGTCAAGACAATACGTGTAGTTGCACCGGAAGGACGCATATTTCTCTCTGCGTCAACGCGTAAGTATCCCAGCTCGTCGCCGGCTATCTTCACTTACACTCTATCGCCTTCCATCCCCGCTGGCGCCTGGGAGCCGTTAGGGACCAAGTTCCCCGTGTAGTAGTCATCGGCTGTAGCAAATAAGCCGGCGTAGCTGAAGATGGCGGGCTGGTTCGTTCCAGGCATGCAGAACTATGGAACGACATTGATGAGAAGCAGGTAAACCCGTGCGATATGCGTAGTACCCACCACCCATTCATATTCACTTGCGCGACGTAACTCAACCCAGGGCGTTGCGCTGTTGAGAGACCTCACAGCAGCTTCGAAAGGCAAGTCGCTGACACGGAAGCGATGCTCCCTCCAGTGGCTGACCGCGAGTTCAGTAGAAGACATGGTCGGTGATGATGACTCAAACCAGTTGTGGGGTGCGCAGTATATATAGTGCTGTTGTCTGGTTCAGATCGCTAACATCGTTTGTCACGTCCTATTCGTCAACGTTTGCTACCACAGGCGCACTGCATCGGGGCTCAGCGCAGAGGTGTCTGTTCATTCCTTTGACATTTCTTGCCTGATCCAACACTCATTCGCGTCTTGCAGCGCGATGATCCATGTCCATGATCAGTCGCCGCAACAATCGCTGGTGGCGATGGTCTTGCGATCACCAACCACGACATATCGCTGCCATCTTGCGAACGTCCCCACTGCGTGGTACTGACACGACTTCCCCTCCAACACCAGCGACACTGAACATGATCGCATAGAACTCATCGAACAGGACCGTTCATCATCCAACTCGACTCCTGATTCCATGTTCACTGTCTACATCCCGTGCCAGTGCCTAGATCTCGCACGCCGATCTCACAGCCGTACTCTCAGCCGTGCTCAGAACACCTGGAATCTCCCTGGGGTGGGTTCCCATTTTTACTAATAGTCAGCGCTCTCAGACCTCCTCCTCCGGTCATCGCGTTCAAACGCTCCGATCGACTGGCTTGAGCACACCGCATCACTACGATATCTATACGCGGCTCTCGCCCTCATCTAAACGGTACACAGCATTCAATGCCGAACCGATCCACCAACACTCCCGCTGTAAGTCATCTCTACTAAGTCCACTTCCGACGTAGTCCGCTAACCTGCACAGTTCAGTCTGCTACCTCCCAGATGCGTCGCACTACCGGCACTGGCATCAGGCAATGGTCCCGCAGGATGCGCGAACGGATCGCTTCAGTATGTCATCCATCCTCCCTACAGATCCGCTTCGCTCACCTATCGCGTGCTAGGGGCAGGAACGGCACTGCGTCGCTGCGGTTCTATACCCAGTCGCGGGATCGCGCTCTCGCATCATCCGTCTCACTGTCGCCATCGAAGAGGACGACGACCCATGCGCGACAGGATGGGCCGACGATGTGGAGACGCGTCACTGGTTCCCCCATGGGACTCTTTCTTGCCGCTTTGACTTTGTCCCAGGAACTACATTTGCCCTCGACAACCACTACACGGTCCTCACGGCGCGCAACCAGTCTGCAGCACCCCCCAATCTGGCAGTGCAAAGACTCTGGGGATTGCATGTCAGAGGCAACGTCCTCGTGCTCCGTCACTCCTCGCGGAGACCCATGAGAGTGACGAATATCTCACCGCTGGAAAGGCCCCTTGTGGATCTCATGATCTCCCGGCAAGTTCATACTGAGTTGCTCACCGGTGTTGTTCACTAATGGACTGCAATCGACAGCATGCTTCGATACACCTTCACTGACGAAGTACATGAGACGGAGGAGCATGGGGATGACGACCACGGCGAGGACGAGACCGAGGATGATGACGGAGGGGAGGACGAGTACGAGTTCTCCTGACCGCTTATCTTACATGTGCAGCTCCGAGCAGCTTCGACAATATACATGATTGTACACACAACTGTGACGTTTGATTGTCGATCCACACGACATAAGCACACACGTCAAAAGAGATGATGTGCCCTTTGTACTAGATTGAACACCAACGGCTCGAATCGGGCCGAACCAGATGGAGAGCGTCTAAAATCGCAATGTTCGGTTCTCTGGATGACATACATCCCTGATGTTGACTTCGGGCTGATGCCTGTTGATCTACACATCCATAATACCCATCAGATCTACCTGCCACATCCAAGACAGCGGCCCTTCCGGCCCACCGGTGGAGCTCCTGCCAGTGTCAATACTTACAGTATCCGTGTACGCAAGGACAGATCGCTCCATCCGCGTTGGCATGAATCACAGGATCATCGACAATCCATCCGCTGCACTGTGATCACCCCGTTCATCAATCATTATCAGTCTGGTCAGTCGTCCCGTACTGCTGCCTCTCATTGACACCATCGTTGACTACTTCCCTACCTGCTACTCGCACCCGCGTGCACATATAAGCAGCGGAAGATGACTGCTTGGCCCTACCCAACAACGAGCTCCGCACTCGGGTCGTCTACTCAACCGTACACGGTGATGCCTGCATCTGCTTTAGTGATCAAACGAGGTGAGTCCAGAATATGGTCTTTCCTTGGCTCCTCTTACTCACGCTTCGCATGAACATCAGATGGGTATGACATTTGTGCTCACCGCTGCGGGACGCTGCTTACGGCGAACTCTAGTCGCATTCAGCCACTCCTTCCCGCTAAAGTGAGAGTCTGCTAGGTTACCGTCCTATCTCATCGTTAATCCGTTATCTCAGCTTCGTCATTTCCTCAAGCTTGTGTGTCTCGCAGCTACGCTCGCGTTGCCCCTCGCTCACTGTACCCGAACATTCCAGCTCTCCTGGGACCTGGATGTGGCGTCTAGCCACGTAGACAGGTTCGTGTGAGTCCTCACTCCCCGACTTCGCCGCTGACATCCAGCCAGTCTGGTAGAGAACATATTAGCGACTGTCACCACACAAATCACCTCCGCGAATCTTCAGGTTCGTCAACTTGCAGACTGCATGTCGGGGTCTAACCTGTTCGGGTAGGCCCACGCAGCAACCACCATTGCCGCCATGTCTTCTACTCATCCCGACTACTCTCTTCTCGCTGGACGCACTTTCGCAGTTTACTTGCACAAGATGGTGGATAAGTCGTTCAGCGATTGGGTTACAGACTATGCGAGCGGTGCGAGACTATCTCAACGGCTCTTCTGTGACCCTTGCCTGACTAACCGCAATTCAGGGCCGTCTGCGCTGCTGGACCCTATTCTCTTGGAGGTTGTCGGGCGCCACGAGTCCGACTTGGAGTCCGCAATTGTCCACTCGCGAGACTTTGATTTCACCTAGTAGGTCTGCATCCATCCACGTCAACCACACGCGCTGAATGATCTCTGCCAGTCGCTCTATCCGAACCCTTGCGAACTCGTACCTCCTTAAACACCATGGGAGAATCATTGAACGGCCACAGTTTTTATACATGCGAGTTGCCATAACGATACATCCTGATAGCCTTGAACAGATTCTCGAGACATATCACGCACTGTCGACGCAAAGGTATACCCACGCCAGTCCGACCATGTTCAACGCCGGAACCATGAAGACGGGCCTCGCGTCTTGCTATCTCTACCAGCCGAATGTCGTGAACTACGAGTCTGTCCTGGACGCAGGCTTCGACCTCAGCCAGTTATGGATGGCGGATGGCGGAATCGGTGTGTCACTCGACGGAGTCCCCTCTCAACGGTACGCATAATGTTGCGCCGCGCCTTACGTGCACCCCGATGATTCATGTGATGAGATACAGGTCTCTCCAAGCAGGGGTGATGCCACTTGTGAATGTTTATGATAGTCACGCCCGGTACACGTCTTTGTGTCGGGACCGCCGTCCCTCTGCTGGGACGATCTACCTCTCAATATGGCACGCCGATGTCCTCAACCTGATCATCGCTCGCACCAACCGCGCTTCACAATACAACCGATGGTCGAACCTGTTCCCGGCCGTCTGGATCCCTGATGTTTTGTAAGTCCTGGTTGATCATGAACACGGATTCTCGTCTCCGCTCACGCATGTCATGACAGCATGACGCGTCTAGAATCTCGCGGCCAGTGGAGTCTCTTCGATCCTGCCGACGTGCCCGATCTACTCGCGCTGCACGGTGCAGCTTTCACGCAAGCATATGAGCAGTACGAACGCTCTGTCAAACCCATCCTGGTCATTCCCGCACGTGACCTGTGGGCTACAATCGCAGAGTCCCAGATGGAATCTGGTACTCCCTTCTTGTTGTATCAAGACAACGTTAACGGTGGGGTTGTTTCCTGCCGATCCCTTTCTCGTTTGCTGATTACCTGGACCCCCATCCTCTAGCAAAGAACAACGAGCGACACCTCGGGACCATCCGGTCGTCCAACCTGTGCACCGAGATCGTTCAGTTTTCTGCCCAAGGCATCACCGCCGTCTGCACGCTCTCGTCCATCGTCCTACCAAAGTGCATCACCCCAGACGGTACCTTCGATTTTGCGGCACTCCACGCGCTCACCAAACTAGTCGTGCGGAACACGGACAAGCTCGTCGACAATTCCGCACTGATGGAAGTGCATGTGGACACGCGTATGTCCGCGGAAGGCACTCGCGCAATTGGCATCGGAGTCCAAGGTCTGGCAGACACATTCATGACGCTTCGGTACCCGTATGACTCGGCAGACGCACGACGTCTTAATGTCGAGATCTTCGAGACCATTTATCACGCAGCCTTGGACGCCAGCTGCGATCTCGCTCAGGAACACGGTCCTTATCCTCTCTGGGACGTTTCTCCCGCTGCCGGTGGCGTCCTGCAGCTCGATATGTGGACTGGTGCTACTCCGACCAATCGATGGGACTTCGCTTCGCTTCGCGAGCGGATCCGCCAGCACGGCCTCAGAAACTCAATGCTCACTTGTCAGATGCCCACCGCGTCCACCTCTCAAATCACGGGCCAGTCCGAATCAACCGAACCATATGACAGGTAGGCCTATGTCGTGCATGTCGCTTCAGCTTACATCGTTCATTCCTCTTCGCGTCTTCAGCAACATCACCACGTTCCGTGTTCTGAGTGGCGATTTCAGCGAGATATGCCGACCACTCGTTCGCGAACTCACGGCAAAGGGTCTTTGGAGCGACCAGCTACGCGCCGCCATCCTTCGTAACAACGGTGGCTACGACTCCTCCTGATTCACTCCCCTTCCGCTGATTTGTCTGGTCACAGGTTCCATCCAGAGCATCGCTGACATTTCGGACGACATCAAGGCTATCTATCGTACCTCGTGGGAGATCGACGCTCAGTCTGTCATCGACATGGCGGCTGATCGTGGTCCCTTTATTGATCAACATCAGTAATTTCCAAAAAGTCTGAAAGGTCTGATCCAGACATTTCAGACACTTTCAGATACGTTCAGATACGCGAATTGATGCAATCAGACCCGTCAGACGCTCAGACTTCAGACATCCGTTTCGGGCCATTCAGACATTCTTGTTCCCGCCACTCTTCAATCGATAACTTCCCTCACACTTAACGCATCTCCACCAAACTTCGTAGACTGGTAGTTCTATGTGTATTTAACTAACTCTGATTGTTTTCTCCTTCATCGACAGCCCACAGCGAGCCGCAAAATTCGAGCATTGGTTTTGAACAGGACCCTGCCTTTCTCAAGCTATGCCGACAGGTCCTCAAGCCCGATGCGAGCAGAAACTGAACGGTGTAGTATGGTACGTCTATCCTCAAGTTCTAGCATGTTTTTCCGCCCGTCGCTGTCGCCGTTCATGCAGAATGAGCTCTGCATGCGGTAGATCGCCGTAAGCGCCCGAAAGTGGCGTCCAGTCAGACTGCCAGACCGCCAGACTTTTTGGGAATTACTGATGAAAGCCAATCGATGTCTCTCAATGTGCTCGCGCCGACCGTGGACAGATTGGTAAGTCCTTGCTGTTTGGTCTTGCAGTAGATCTGACGTGTCGCATTAGGCCGACCTGCAGATCCATGCATGGCGTCGAGGTCTCAAAACCGGTTGTTATTATCTTCGCACGCGGCCCCTCACGTTCCCTGTCCCTTATGGAGTGCCTGACTCCTCTCCTCGTGGCCAGTCGCACCCACCTCCATCCCCGACCGCTCAGTCCCCACCAATCCCATCCCCGCACAATCAGTCCTCTCCTTCCCCGGCCCCACCCAGCTCCATCGTCGGTGCTGCGGCCTGCGAGTCATGCAGCGCTTGAGCTGTCTCCAGCTTTTGCGCACTATACACACTGCTCTCCTGTGGTACGCCTCACTCAACGCCCTGTACGCCTCACAAGGGACATTTGCACCCGGTGAACCGTGCCGTCACTGATCTGCAGTCGCGGACTATCGTTCTTTTATATCGCGCGGACTACAATCCCATGGACCCTCTTCTTTGTCCTTTGTTTACAAGCTCCCACTCTGGCTGACATTCCTCTTGTACTTCCATTATCTCGCCCGCAAAGAAGTTGGTAGAGCACAACTCTGAGACTGGTCACTGCTGTATCATATCAACTCCGTTATGTCGAACTATCGTTTTCTACCGTCTACTACTACCCGTAGCGTGCCGACAATTCGCCGCAACGCCTGCCAAGGAAACGTGGCCAGGTCCGCCCGGAGGGCCCTTACCTATTCAACTTGAATTTCGGATCAATCCGGGTGAGGCAAAAGATCGTCAGCGTCTATTTGACATTGTTCTTCCGCCCTCCAACACACATGATGCTATGTACCACAGACACACTCGGAAGTCTTTGGCACGGTATGAGCATAGGAAACACCACTCACATCTCAGAAGCAAAATCCAGGTACATCGCTATCGCTTCCATCTGCCCCAGTCGTGATATCGCGCCGGAATACAAGATGCGAACTGTCAGTTAGCTGCCTGGTCAAAGATCTTATATCATTGTCACAGACAGTGCCTCTGAACATTCCATCGAGTTCTGACCGAGATCCCGCATGAGTGGCGCTCAACTCAAGAATGGGTGACTGACTGGGGCGGGCGGGCTACTACGATCCGAGCGCCACTGACGTTGTCCAACAGACTGAGATGGTCGCCCATTGCTCGACTACGCTATCATGTTCTTCTTCGCGTCTTCGCTTGTTGCGTGCGCCAGGAAGAGCGACCGGGCATGCGCTGGTCTTTTTACGTCTCGAAGTCTGGAGCACCGCAACAGCTGCCACAAACTCTACTCGCCGCGGTGAGCGTTGAACTGTCAGAGTCGCTTGACAGTACAATACCTTGCTTTGTTTCCCGCTACAGCGAAGCTGAGATGGCTGATCTGCGCCCTGTTACTAGCTACATAAGACGGCTTGCAAGTAGTACATTCACCCCCTACCCCCCACTGCTAGGCTAGCTGTTCGGACCATGTTGATCGACGATTCCGATAAGCATGTCCGCTACACCCTCAGGGACCAGTGGAAAGACGACGTCCTTGCAGAAGCAGTACAAGGAACCAGACATGGTGCTGCTCTCCCCGGACTGACGGTATCGGTTGACTTTCATGGTGCGTGCATCTACCCTTGCAAAGCTGGTGATGCTCAGATCGTCGTTTGCAGGTACAAGCATTCAGGTGGTTGGGATTCTCGATGGAAAGGGTGGCCAGCCGACAATCGATTGCATGTTAATGCCCTTTACACCATGTGGCACCTATACAGCACCCATTCCGGACGGAAACCCCGACACTAGAAAGTACAACGTGACCTTCTTCGATCTGAAAGGCCTCCGCGATGTGCCCCATACCCTAACACTTACCAACACAAACGGCACGAGTCCCAACATATTCTGGCTGGATTACTTTCTGGTGGATGAGAATGTGGAGCCCAGTAGCAGTACTGGCAGCGACAGCGTCTCGGGCTCTGCGGTGGAGACCTCGTCTGCATCTCCGCTACCTTCGAACTCTACCCTTTCCGTCCAGTCATCGTCAAGCTCGGCCATCTCGTCTCCTACTATCGCATCCCCGAACACTATTACATCCACTCCTGACACGACTCCCGAAGCGTCCCCATCGGTGGTAAGATCCGGTCCTCCTGGAGTGGACACTTCAGGCCCGAGTCCAGAGCTCCCATCGACCTCTGCGTCGATGCCCCCACAGCAATCACTGCCTGCGAGCGGCACGGAAAGCAGCGGCCTCTCTCAGAACGAGCACTCCGGGACCAATACAGCAGCCATAGTGGGCGGTGTCCTTGGGGTGCTCCTCGTCCTCGCCTTGGTTGCTATCGCCGTCCTCATCCGGAAACGCCGAAGCGGCAGCAAGAACAGTGAGTAGCATCACGATCTCGCGCCTCTCTCACTGATATGACATAGCAGACTACTACTAGTGGTGTTCCCGGATGATGACAGGGACGTATGGCGGGGCGACACAAGCGAGCTGCCTTGGGTGGAGGAGATGACCTCGGCTCCGAAGGACCACGCCTCGGAATCCCTCCATGGACCTCTTCCGTTGGCATACGCGCACGAGAGTGCCTCGAGCTTAGTCCCTGACCTTCCACCATCGCAGCGATACCGCCAGGGTTACTTCGCGACTTCCGATAATTCCGGATAGCCTTCACCATACCCAGATGTTCTCAAGTATGATGCTCCCACTCTCGTTTCAGCATCCGACAGACGATTCGTCTGCCCCCACTCTCCTTGAACTATCACCGAACCGGTCTCCGTGTACAGATTAGTAGCGCGTCATCGTCATAGTCTTTATTATCTATTGAACGCATACAGGCCAGCCGCCACTAGTACTTATCTTGCCTGAGTGAGTCAGCCCGGGGAGAAAGAGCATGATGACAAATGCACGATGGGCGTCTACTCTTCAAGTTCAACATCCAACACGCACGATGGTGGCCTCGAGTCCCTCGACCATGTCTCTCCTTCTGCGACTCCTTTGACCACGATCTATCTATGTAGCTCTCTAGGTCGACGTTCTTCACGGCCTAGCGACTTGGGGGCCCTCCCGAGCTGGCCGCTCGGCTGAGATGTGCCTGTCGATGGCTTCATCTTCTCCGCCTGCCAGTGTCTTGCTCATGAAAGGACGACTTCCGGTATGTACTGGGCAAGTACGTGCAACTGTCAAGAGCCTATGACTCTTCCCTGTGTCGCCTGCGTATGTGACAGTCGCCATCGTGACATGCTCATATCTTACTGATCACATCGACAGGGAAAGAACATGTCCAGTGTGGTCTGAGCATCACGTTCGGCAATACCGGCCTCAGGCGCGTGTATCGGGGGATCGTTTCTAGCGCTCTCTTGCACAGAGTCCCGGTCTCAAGCCCAAGCCACGCGCGTTGCATTCGCCGCACCGTTCAGCGCGCGGTTGCTGTCCGCGGTGAGACGCCCGAAGGCCGTCTGCACGGCCTCGGAAGATCCAGTGTGCAACATGCCTGTCGCTGTCCGACGACTTCTCGGAGATGATTGACACCGCGGTCGTCCATGCATGTACCGAAGCGCAGTCGTGGTCTCCACATCGATGGTCTCCCCCAGACTCCTCCACGATCCCCTCTTTCGCCTCCTACCGCAGGGCTTACTGCAGCGTTGCTGCTTTCCGATACTATGCCCGAACCCGTTATCATCGACGACGCGGACTCTGCGGTGGTCTACTCCAACTCTCCCGGGTGGATACTTGACCGACTTCGTGGCTCAATGGGCGACACGAGACATGGTGCTACTCATGCAGGTCAGACGGTGTCGGTAAAGTTCCAAGGTCAGTCTACATAGCGTATCAATACACACTCCGAAAGCCTAATCATCACTCAGGAACCGGAATCCAGGTCTTCAGCGTTCTGGAGAACGTGAAGCGTGCTCGCCAGCCTCAGGTTTCCCTCTCCATTGACGGCGCCTTCATCGCCAATGTCACTGGACCTTTCAAGGCGGATGGGGACTCTGAGTTCAATGTCACATTCTTCTCTCAGCGCGACCTTCCCTTTGGGGAGCACGAATTGAGTATGAAGAATCTAATTGACCAAAGTCCTACGACGTTCTGGCTCGATTACTTCCTCGTGGATCCCGGCCATCCACCACCATCCACGGCAGATCTACAGGTATCCGTCTCCAGCACTCCAGCATCTCCAGTGCAAACGCCTGTACCACAAACCGTCCTATCGTCATCATCTTCGACAATCCTCGCACCATACACGTCCATAACCTCCAAACCGATGCTTTCTACCTCGCCGAGCAACTCTGTCCCAACGATCTCCCCAGGTTCATCGGAATTTTCAAACCAAACGTCATCACCCTCTTCCCTGGTGCACATCGCTTCCTCTGATCCCCCATCAATATCACCGAGCACTCCTGTCTCCCCTCTACTAAATCATTCCGCCGCCGGTGAACTTGCTGGGTCATCCCGTGTTGACGGTGGCGAACCTTCGACGTCGTTGAGCATTCTCGCGAGCTCGGAAGCTCTGCCTTCCGGGATTGTGGCAGGATCGGGCGCGTCGGAGGGTCCGTCGCAGTCGAGCCGCAGCGACTTGCCTGCGATAGTCGGCGGCGTTGTCGGCGGACTGGTCCTCGTATCCATCCTCATAGCCGTGGTGCTCTTCCGTAGAAGGAGACGCGCCCCGAAGAACGACAGAGGTCAGTCCGTCGTAATCGTCACTTCGTGTCAATTACTGACTTGTCTTCATTTCTAGGCCTCTTGAACAGCTCGTCCAGTATGTGCAGCAGCGCCCACTCGACGGTTTATGGGAGCATGTCGAAGTATCAGCCGTCCATGCGGTCGGACGCCGACCCGAACCCCGCATATGCCGCCTTGTGCGAATCCGCCCTGTTCGATCGCGCGGACCGAGCTGTTGACTCCTCGTCCATGACCTCCCGTGCGTCCGAAACCCAGCTTTCTGTATACCCAACCCAGTCACTCGAGTCGTGGCACGCTCTGTAAATACCGAACGGTCGAACGGATCTATCAGCATTCTTGAACCTCATCTTCCCTCCTAGTTGCGTCTTGCCTACAATCAAATCTGTCGCGGAAGCAGATGGAGAGGTCATCGTTGATGATGAACTCTACATCGTCATGGCCGCACACCTAAGACCTGGAATCCTGCCACAATAGTCGTACTCCTTTTGTGTCTATCAGAAGATGTCCGTCTACGTGTCGGTATGCTACCAGGGGGCTATCCAGACAGATAGTCGCGCGAAGAAGATACACAGTGGGCGTCTTAGTGACTTCCATCTTTCTCTAGACGATACAAGCAGGACCGAGTACACCTCCTGCTTGCTCAGGTTGATCAGGTGTGTTCCTGTGCATATGCCACCAACATACTTCCAACAGTGCTCGGGGAAACAAATATCCCGAGATTAATCTCGGAGGGACGTCAACACAGGTTGGGGTACCTCTTGGCGGACCGTAACTTATTCCATATGCCATCGACCTTTCGTCGACTGATATCTCGTTCATTCATTGCAGATGTAGATGATTGGAGCAGTGATAGATCAACATTGAACTACTGATCCACACAACGACAAGAGTGACATCTCTGCGTGGTGGAATGTGATAGTGTGATAGTTACGTTGCCCAGGCGTCGAGGAGACTCATAGCCTAGCCTAACATTCACCGGTATGCGTCAAATCTGAGGTGATTAACGCTGATCATCGACTCTTATTTCCAAGCGCAGGTATAATCTCGTCGTCGAAGGACTCCATACTTCCGCTGGTCCCCCTCCCCCTGTCGCCTCCCTTCCGGCGCGGCCCCTACCGCAGAGTTGCTACTTTCCGAGACTATGCCCGAACCCGTTATCATCGACGACGCGGACTCTGCGGTGGTCTACTCCAACTCTCCCGGGTGGATACTTGACCGACTTCGTGGCTCAATGGGCGACACGAGACATGGTGCTACTCATGCAGGTCAGACGGTGTCGGTAAAGTTCCACGGTCAGTCTACATAGCGTATCAATACACACTCCGAAAGCCTAATCATCGCTCAGGAACCGGAATCCAGGTCGTCAGCGTTCTGGAGAACGTGAAGCGTGCTCGCCAGCCTCAGGTCTCCCTCTCTATTGACGGCGCCTTCATCGCCAATGTCACTGGACCTTTCAAGGCGGATGGGGACTCTGAGTTCAATGTCACGTTCTTTTCGCAACGCGACCTTCCTTTTGGGGAGCACGAGTTGAGTGTGAAGAATCTGTCCGACGAACCTCCTACGACGTTCTGGCTCGATTACTTCCTTGTCGATCCTGGCGATCCGCCAGCATTCACGGCAGAGCCATCGGTTCCCAGCACTCCGGAGGCTCCGCTGCCAACACCTCAAGCTACACCGCCCCTTATCCCATCGTCATCGTCTACGACAACTATTCCAGCATCTCCAGCGCGAGCATCTAGTGTAACGCAGCCCGTCCCATCGGGTTCGTCATTTCTGGAATTTACGATTGGCACATCCACTATGCTTCAACCCACCCGAACTACTCCATCCCACAATAATTCGCCCATCTCGATATTTCCCTCCATCCTACCATCCATGTCGTCTATCTCTATAGCCGTGGAGCCTACATCCGCCACACATCCAAGCACCCCGAGACACACTATAGCCATCGCAGCTGGAACAATTGGTGGCATCTGTTTGATCCTCCTTGCCAGTGGATGCCTCTTCCTGGGTCTCCGGCGTAGATGTGGTGTCGGTCGGCCAAGTGGTGAGTTACTATATTCGCAGCTCATTTTACCACTGCTTACTGTGATGTTTATCGCGATACTACAGTCGGGAGAATACCGTATATCCGGTACGGCCGAGTAAAGACTCGGACGTCTAGCATGCCAGTGGTCAACCGAACCTCGAATATCCAGGCTCAGGATTCCATATCTTCCTCACCCGAAGCTGCCACCACCACTACTTTGGCTCCAAGTACCAGTAGGCGGTGCACATGGCGCTGTACTACCGCAGAATCCGACTCGATGCCTGATTCCAGTCACTCCAAGCCGCATCCGGCCCACGGAGAGCACCTCTCATCATCTCGGTCTGCTGACAGCACACTTCCATCACTCGAGGTTACGGCGCCACCTACCACGGTAGAGCCTATGTCACACACCAGAAGTTGGCAGTCAGAGCCCCCCTCCTACCGCTCGGATACCGCATCACACTTCACAGTAGCTGCATCGTGCTCCCAGAGCGAGAGCTCACCTATCCAAGCCAGCACTCCACCTCTCCCGAAGTCCCACGAGAGTCGAGATCCGGAGACCGCAGACCGGGCTAGCTCTTCTACGGCGGTACAAGGAGTGAATGTGGAGGCAGCGAGCTACAGGTGGTACTCTGCTCACAACATGCAACCGGAGGGGGAGTCCCTCTTACAAATGTTGAGCGCACGTATCGGGAGCTTTGGTTTGCTACCAAGTCAGGACGTCGACTCGGGGCTTAGGATGTACGAAGAGACTGTCCTCCCGCCGCCCTACTCACTACAATAAGTGGTGTATGGCAGAGCCCGAGGAGTATGACACCTGTACACATTGATGACTCACGCACGCTATGTACAGTCCGAGTGAAGTTGATCTTCCATTTACGGACTCAGGCACATATGTTCACTTCGTATCACCTCTCTGTATCAGAATTGTTGTAATCTTTATGGAGCCGTCACTTTCAAATATAGCTCTGAGTTCCTCAATACCACCAGTGATTCCGCGACACTTTATGCTATCCGAGTGCTACAAGAGAGACAATCGATATAGAGTCTAAGTACGTTTCGCTGGCATAGACATACGGCCCAGGCTGGTACATACCTACCACTTCCAGATCGCCTTACTATGGTGCAGTGCGGGTTGAGCAGGGCATCGGCATAGATGGAGGGTGTTGCTTTCCACCTGCGTTATATGATCCAGGTTCAGCTTCTAATATACTACTGTTACTGACCGCTCATTACATCCGTACCTGTTTTGTTGTCCGACCGAGTTAGAGGTCCAGGGCGGAAACCCGGGGTATATTTCTCATGCTTCTCAACTTTGAGTGGTAATTGTGTGATGATATCTGCCGTACTGGCAGTGCCAATCGCGTTCTGGGCAGTTCACCGCGGGGTCGAAGCCACATAGTGACAGATGCGCTGATGGCGGTTGAATGATATGTGCTGTCAGTGGTGTGAGCTATGAAACCTAATCTCGAACTTTCAAGTCTTCCATTCATGTTCATCTGTACCTCGACTCTGCTCAGGATCCATTTCAAAGAATTCTGCAGTGTCTCTACGCCACGGATACAGCTTTTGTTGCAAGTATTGGTCCGTACTTGGATTGACATCGGGACTGTTAACAGCTGATGTTGAAGGATGATTGGTGCTGTTCCAACTCTACTGCCACAGAACTGATTGAATGGTCTCAAACGCTGGGTGAACATTATATATAGCTCCAGCCTGCAAGGAACAGCTTCGCGACTACTCTTCCCTCCGTGTCACCTATCTCGTTCTCCATAACTAAAAGCATCACAGTCTGTTTTCCGCAGTCTGTGTCTATGATGATTACAGCTCGTATGTCTATCTCATGACACTCGCTTACAAGGATATTCAAAGGAAAATAACAGAAAAAATTGCGGACTCTGATGCTATATATGAACCTGAGAAAGGGTGGAAAGAATTTATATCAGGCAATGTTACTACCCACACGCCGAGCGGACATAGTTCTGAGCTTGTGAACGCGTCACTCTCCTTCTGCGGTAAGTCCATGTAATAGCAGTTCATATATCACTGATATTGAGCTCGTACAGGTACCGGCGTTTACGTTCTAGGATATCTTGGGTTGGAGAACAGAAACCCGGACGAGGAGAAGAATCATGGAGAGAATACTAGCCTCCGCTGTGAGGTCGTTTTACCCCAAGGAAGCACAAGCACAGCAGCTCTTCCTTCCACAGGAATTGTGAACACTAGTGAGCTTGTGACACTATGTTCGATCACGAGTCTACCTTGGCCCTCTCAGTCCCAAAACCATACGCTTGTGGTGTATGCCCAGGGCGGTAAACATTCTCCCGGTGTCTACATCGACTACTTCTTCATCAGCCCCACAATTTCTCCATCTTCAGTCACTGTGACTTCTAGCACAATGCCCATACCAAGCCAACCACAGAATTCCCCAACCTCCACCTCCAATCCCATGTTCAGCTCCATATCCAGCACCCAGTCCATTTTCACTTCAAGCCTCTTCTTGCAAACATCCCCAATCCTCACAAGCACTGGAGGTAGCGGGAACTCAACGATGGGGAGTCCGACAACTGCAGGAACCCGGGTGACTGCCTATGAGACACTAGTACCGACCGGTGTAGCACAGGTGTCACACCGTGTTTCCAACGGTGTCATCATTGGGCCGGTGATTGGGTGTGTCGCCCTGCTCACTCTCATCCTTATTGCCTATCTCTTCTGGAGAAGATTGAGAAATGGTGCCCGGAATTTGAGTGAGTCAACCAAGTTGGACGTGCTCAGAATACCGGCTCAACAGCTCCGTTTGTTACTAACTAGATGAAGTCTCAGCCATTGACGGGACAGAGCCAGCATTGACTACATGGACCCCTGAAGCGTTCTCAAAACTGTCATGTGCCGATGCATACAATACCGCAGCACGTCGTCATCATACTCCGTTCGAGGATGACTCGAGTGGGACTCCAGGGACGGCGTTCGGGGGATCCCCTCTATCTATATCAGAAGCCGGCCTGCGGCTTCATGGCAAAGAACCCTCATTCATCTCCCAGACATCCGCCCCCGCCCCAAGGGAAGAGCATGTCTCTTAGATCCACTCACCTGGGTTCGACACGGACCATTCCCTTCGATTATCACCCTCACCTCTATCTTGGCACGCAGTGTGACTGCAGTGACGGAGTTGGGACCCGTTGTCGGTTGGAATGTGCATTCGAGTCAAGTCCGAGGAAGCAGCGCTGATCGATCGTGATGGGTGATGTAACTGTGAAAAGGAATGCCAGTCGTGGTAGATTGGTATCCCAGCTATAGCACAGCCTGTCAGACACTACCTTGAATGTAGCATTGCATGATTATGCCTCATACTTCGACCACTGTATTAACCTCAGCCCCTTGTCACAAATGTGTTCACTCCGAGCACATCGTCCTGCTATATTGTCCACGTCGGTATAGACAGGTTGTTGATAAGTCAGTGAGTCGGTGAAGTGCGTTTCTCGGAGTGAGGGCCGGCTGTGCTAGAGCTACTATCTGAAGACCGTAGTACATCAGAGTGAGCGGAACTTTCCGGCACTGGCTCAGTATCCCGGTTGGCGAGACCTTTGAGCTCTCTCGATGGTTAGCCCGTGGTCTCGTATGAGCCATCTGTCCGATCGTGCTCCCCAAACTATCGAAGCAGATCGCAGCTTGTCGAAACTCCATAACAGGACTGAGAACACTGCCCATTAGCTATCTGGCCTGAGTTCGAGAGCGTGTATGATATATCACTTGTCCTACCGATCCAAAAGTCTCGACATGAGCCGTCGGCTCAGGCTTCAGTGCTGTTGGTCCTGTGCGCTCTACGACGTTCTCTCGCCACTATCCCACGATGATAACACACGGAAGGAGGGGTTATAATGACTTGACGTATCGGAGTGCAGGCCTACCACTCCCGGTATTCCTCCGTGTTGCTCATTCAACAGTACTCTGGCCGTCCATCCCATGACTTCAAAAGATAATTATGTCGAGGTGGACGACAATGCACCGGAGGTTTATTACCATCCTACAGAGCACTGGCACAGGGAAAAACATGGACAAGCGAGCAATAACTATGTACACATTACCAAGGTCGCTGAGGCTAACTTGTCTCTTGCTTTCAGCGGCATGTCCATCGTCTACGAGTTGATCCGCCCTTATTAACATGATGTTGTCCAGGTACCGGCATAGAAGTTTGGGGGTTCGCCAATTACTCGGATATGAAGGCTCCCATTCTTCACCGCTGCCAGGTAGAGGCACGTAATGGGAGTCACTCGACTATACTCGACGGACCGTACCCGGGTGCAGACAAGAAGTCCCCCTTAATTCTATGCTCAAACACGAGTCTTGCATCAGATGAATACACCCTTGTGGTCGCCGTGGGCAACGAACCAGAGCGAGTCAAGCTAGACAAGTTCCGAATATTTGGTGGCAAGATTGTGGAACCGTTCACTCCTCCACCTGCTTCATCGGCATCTTCATCTACTTCTCAATCCTTCTCATCGTCTTCATCTACATCTTCCTCCGATTTCCAAACACCGTCCCCTGATCTGATTACAAGCGCCGCATCAAGTTCATCCCACCTCGACAGTATGAACTCCATCTCTCTCTCGATCGTCTCCGGTGCCGTAGGATTTACCCCCGACACACTACCGGAAACGAGCGTCATCACGGAGACCTCATCCAGTTCGGCGCCCGCGCCACACCCTGTCGACACATCGACCACTCCGCCACTAGATCTTCCGACTGACAGAGTGAGCGCTGTCAGAGAGCCTAGCAGGACAAAGGGTGGACCAATTGCAGGAGGCATCATGGGAGGTCTTTTCCTACTCGTTTTCGTCATCCTTCTCGTGCTGTGTCTCCGAAGACTGCATGGTCTGTTCCGCCGTGGTGAGCTAATTTCTGCGCCAGTTTTTGCTTAATCCTTACGAGTTCAAATGCGCAGCTCCCGCTCCACCACGCTCTTCTGAGACAGACCGAGACGGATCGGATACTTCGACCTTAGATAGGGCACCACCCGCACTCACGACATGGCGCCCCGAGTTCTTCACAAGGAAGATGTCGCCTGACGCAGACACTTCGACCACGTCTTCCCGCGGATATAATATGCATCGTAGGACGGGCAGCGCAGACGGAAGCTATCTGTACGAGGAGCACTCCGCTCTGCGCCAGCGGTGTTCCTCGTCCATGCTGCCTCTTCACGGCAGTGTCTCGCCACTGGCAGGGGATCCAGAGAGGTCCTCTATTATTGACAAGGAGACGCGGGAAGACGCGAAGTCGACGCCGCATTCGTCTTCTACGAACTTGTCTCCGTCCCTACCATTGTCTCGGGTTCCGTGATATGCGACATGACTCGAAGGGAAGGTGTATGCAAATGGCGCCATCGCGCATGTTGTGCGAGGCAGGGTTCCAAGGGAATGGACGAGTGTTTCTTGTTTAGTTTGGAGGTCTCCGAAAGAGGTGGTATTTTGTCGATTTTGTATCACTAGCTGGATCAGCGGTTGTGGTAATATCCGAGTCTATATGAGGGCAGAGCTTGCTGCCAGGTGCGTGGCACGACGCGGAATAATGAGTATTATGGTACGAAGAGGGGGTATTATAGTACCTCTTTGTACAACATAGAGCTTAAAGCTCGTGAGTATTGAAAGACTTACGCTATGTGCTCCAGTGGGTGCTGTCGAAAGTAGTATGAAGGTTAACTTCCGGAGGAGGCCACAGGGCCGCCCCTAACCAGAGCCCGGGCCGCGCAGGGCCGAGCGACGAACTTGAACGTGGGGCGCTAGTCGACTGGCGTCTCCCACCACCATGACTGACAGTTCTCCCTTGTCAGTGGTCACAGCAACTCAGCTGCCTGCCCGGACAGTGAGCCAGGCACTCCATGATCATTCTATTTCCAACTACGATGCCATGAATCAGCAACATCCATCTTCGTTCGCAGCTCCGCAGTAGATTCCCATCCTCGTGTCGCCGCCGACTGTTACGCTCCACCAAGATGCCTGGGTTCAGACGTTCTCATCGAGTTCGGAGGGCACGCGCTGTTAGGGATACACGGCAGAAAGCTTTCCTTCATTTAAGTCAACCCCGACTATCAGGAGGCAGCGTCCCACGCTGGTTGTTATGAAGCTTGGCCGTGCCATTGGTATGTTCCTGCATATTGTGCTCCGAGGTCGATCAGATTTATCTTCATACCACATCGATATACGACTGCTCAGGAACCCGCTCTAGCCTCTCCCTGTGCTGTAGCTGAGGAAGAAAGCTGTCCGTCTCGTCGCAATCCCTATCGCGTCTTGACCGCTGGGCCTTGAGTCTACTGCAGACGCGGTCGCCTTTCGAACCAGTATAGTAATGCAGTGTCTCCTTGTAGAGCCCGTCGCACTGCACGTTCCATGGTCGGGCCTGTTCTCCGTGATAGGTCTGTCATATAAGGTTCGCTGGGTGAGTCATCTCCTCGATCGTGCGACCCGACGTTGCACTCAGGCAGATCGCAGCTCGTCCCGACACGCCCAACTCCAACTCAGCTCAGTGCAGACGATATACGGCTCCGCGTTACATTGCTCTGAACCAACCGCCAGTGCGCATGAAAACGTACGTGGCCAATGCGCGAGGCAGCGGAGAGCGGATGCAACGCCGGAGCAGTCGGTACCACCATCGTCTGGAAGATGTTCATCACAGTTTGCAATGTTCCGAATCGTCGTCTTGTGACCGCGTTACCATCATGATTCAAGCACCGGTGCATCTTCTTGCAAGACCATGACTACGTGAGCATATTTCCCTTTCACACTGTCTCCGTCTCCGCGTAGTGCGCACTCATTCCTGGCTTTCCTTCATCCTGTTACAAACTATGCCTCGGTCCAGCGACTACAGTGACATTGACGACAGCAATCCAAGTGTAGCCTACAGCCCACATTGGGCTATTGCGCAGGACCCGAGGGCACTTAACGCCGCGGCACACAGACCGCTGGCCGTCAGGGAGACGGTGACATATGACTTCGTTGGCGAGTTCCTCTACTCATGAGCCGAATGCTGAACACTGACATGGCGTCACGCTTCAGGTACTGGCGTGGAGGTCCGTGGGTTTCTCGATGACCCTAACGCTCTACAAAATGCCCCGGCTCAGGCGTTTCTGAGCTGTGAAGTTGAAGGGAATGGCGGAACTAGGTCGTTAGAGGGAGCGCATCCAGGCAAGAATGAGGATCCATGGGTCACATTCTGCTCCATTCGTGATATTCCAGCTTCCGGATACAAACTTACGGTGACCAGCGGCGACAAATTCAGGCTAGTGTGGCTGGATGTATTCCGCACCTTCCGCACCCCCCGTATGGGACCTTCTGCACTTCCACCGACCTCCTCATACTCCAGCTCTCCGTCCTCGTCTATCTCTTCAAGTACGACTACCGTTCCCCGTCCAAACACTCCTGTTGTCTCGGTATCTCCGACTTCATCTCCAACTCTACCGGCCGCATCGGGATCCTCAAATATGGGCCCGAGTCCAAGCTCTTCAGCAGCCAGCTCACAGACATCCCCAGAGTCCTCACCGAGTGCTTCCGCACCCTCCTCCTCCATCCTGTCGAGCGCTCTTTCGGGAGGAACCACGGACATGTACCACTCGCCAATGCAAGGTGTGGACACAACTACATCTTTAATACCAGCCTTGCCTAGTGCAGCGGAAAGCGTCGCCACGATCGCACGTCCCACGAACACCGGAGCCATCGCAGGAGGCGCAGTGGGAGGTCTCCTCCTGCTCGTCCTTGTCATCCTCCTGGTGACATGTCGCAGAAGACTGCGAAACCGGAGTCGTCGCAGTAAGTGCAGTCCTCCGCCACCGCCGTAATCCGCTCACGAGCTCTACGTTACAGCTCCGTCACCACTCACTGCTCAGGTCAACCGTGACGAGACCGGGACCGTCACCGACGGGGGACGACCTGCACTCACGACGTGGAGCGCGGAGATGTTCTCAAGACAGAAGCGTCCCGAGTCGGACGCAAGAACCCCGCCTCCTCGTCCATACAGCACGTCCAGTATGGCGAGCAGCCTAGAAACGGAGGATCTCCGCGGGGCGCCGTCTACCCTCCGCCAGCTTTCCTCCAAACCCTTGCTCTTCTCTGACGCCGACTCGCTGTCGGCATCGAGGAGGTCCTCTGTCGTCAGCGCTCAACATGGTGACTCGGACGAACGGAAAATGTCCGAGGCGCTGCGAATGCGACCAATGCAAGTTTCACAGTCGTGGCTTGGGCCCCGGGTATGATCACGGGAGAGACGGACCTACGGAAAGACTAGAGAGGACCTCGATTTCTTGTTAACGATTTGGCTTGCATATGGTCTGAGACCGTTCTGCAGGACTGTGCTACATCACGATTCGGTAGTAACACGACAGCTTGAATGGGCATTGGGAGTTTGGCTTCGAGTAGTAGTTGCTTCGTCATGGCTCATCATAGCATGTAGCTAGTACGTATACCCCCTGTAGCTTCCAGAATTATTCACTCATGCGTCCTACTCGATGCTACCAACAGCACTCGAACCTTACCAATGTCGTTCGCCGATGTCGTCGGTGGCCCGATTGTGGGTTGAGCGGGAGCTCGGGCCGATCGGCACGAACAAGATGGGCGCTACGTCATGTTGGCTTTTCTCCGTGCACCATCACCACCATGACAGCTATCTCAAAAACCAGCGTCGCCCGCCCACTCGCGGGGGGTGTGCCCGGATCACGGCTAAGCCTGTTCCGGCCCGCTAGCGCTCTCCTCAATCCGACTCGGCGTACGGCGTCTGAAGCTGGAAAGTGGCAAGTAGAGGCTTTGAGAGCCTTCAGCGACACTCAGAGTTAGCCAAAACGATACCAACACTGCGCCTGACAGAAATCCAAGCAGTTTGACGGCAAAATGTGAGAGACGAGGTTGTGAGCACACGACGCCCTGGTGACTTGACCTCCCTCGGTTGGGCGTCGGCCGGGAGTAGCCGTGATCCGGGCACACCCCCCACGGGCGGGCGGGCGACGCTGGTTTTTGAGATAGCTGGAACAAAGTATCGACCCCACTATTCTACCCCTTGCGGTGACCCAAAGCACCCCTCACGTTGTCTCTATGTTTGCGTCTCGCACAAGGCCCCAGTCCGTTCAGCTCCTCCGGGTTGTCAGCGATGAGTGTCCTTCAAGATCTATCATCTTGGAATCATCCGACACCGTCTCCGACGCTTCTATCATTTTGAGATTGTGGAACGCCGCTGAGGACCGCCTGCCATATCCACGCGGAGGCGCAACGAATGCTGCTCTTGAGCTCCAGAAGGGTTGTCCGCACGCAGACTGGGAGAGACTTGGTCATGATGGAGTCGGTCGACCTTGACAGTCACCGCAAGGTGAGTTCTGATTTCATCTCCTTCTTGACGGTAGCAGGGACTCTGGGACGTGGGATGAAGATGCGGATGAGCTTCTCATTCATTTATGGGCTACACGCTTTCCTCGAACTACCTCTCAGCAGCGCATCCCCGGGCGTGCATCCCATCGGGACTGCATGTTCGTGAGCTTAGACCGCAGTCATACGCCGCCAGCCTCAGTCAGATTGATGTCACTCATAGAGCACACTACATGCCAGCTTTTGATAGGGATCCTTGATAAATGCTGCTTGGACATGCGGTCGTCGACCAAGGAAGATGGATATCATTCACCTGGCAGCAGATCGTGACCGCTTAGCGAGAGTTGTCTTGCACTATCAGCGACCACCTCAGAATTAGTGAGTCTCTCTCCTGCTTCGTCGAAAAGACCACATGGAACTTACCAGATGTGCGATGGTCCGCAGTGTAAGATCCTGCAGTCAGGGGGCTCGTCCACAGCGGAGGCCTTCCAGGACGTCGACTCCAAACAGCAGCGTGATGGCAGTGTGGAGCGTAAGTAGATAAGGCATTCTGTACCATACGGCTCGCACTAAGTGCCTTTCTCCCGCAGCACTCACCATTCGCTGTCCCTGTCATTCGGGTCTTCTGCGCCTCGGGCGACCGCGAGCATGGATTGCTATGTTCAACCCCATCACAGCAACGACGGAAGCGTATGCGACCCCAAGACTATAATAGACAATCCCGCAAGATGGTACGACGTCAATGAGTGAGCACTGATCCCAGAGGGCCTCGATACGGACTCAGCGGGAGAGCGTCGCTGGCCATGTTCGCTATATATAGCTGACCGGATCTCTGCATCACGCAGGGTGGAAGTCCTCTCCCGCTTCGTCGAACTCCCGGTCGCGGCCCCACTATCTTGACATGCGAGTCCGCTTTATGGCTCAACCATGATGTCGTCTACCAACAGGGCGGGATCTGGTCGACGGCAGGTCTGCCTGCAGAAGGCATGCACTCGAGCCAAGGTCCGAGGGGACTCAAGGGACACTGCCTCGACGGCTTTGATACGCGTCCCGAGATTCTCTCGCGATGTCTTCCTTGTCGACAGCCTTCCCCATATCCATCGCTTCTACGATGGGAGCGTTAGCGACGAGCTCTCGGTTGACGCAGGCCAATCTGACTGCCTGTTCGTCGAACAGTTTTACCTCCGCATTCCTCCCGGACCTCGAGCATACCTAACATTTCATCCCGTCCCCACGCCTTGCCTTCCCAGGTTGACTCGATGAACAAAGATCGTTGCAACGGCGCTGTCATTGTCGGTATCTATCACACCTTCCAATGCCACATCGCAGGCACCCTCTGCGTGACGCTCCTACAAGCGATGGTCACCTGGTTGCAAGGCGGTGTGGTGTCCCTACTCCACTTTGCTGGCCGCTAGTAACGGGGAAGACGAGTATGTGAGTCTCCTATTCTCGTCGTATGTATCAACTCCCCTCGGAACCCTCGGGAGGTGCACGGTCGCAATCAATCCCTCCCTCCCGATAGAGGCGATGCGTCCACGATCGATGATACAGGGCCCGCGTTCAGCGTTCAAAAACGAGATGTTCTGTGTCTCGTCGCGCCGAGGTTACGCTACATCTCGGTCCCACGACATGGTCTACTCGGCCTTCCCTGACCTGGTACGTCAATCATGTCCATCTTCTTCTGAGTCATTCCTTGATTGGCACGGCGGTCCAGTTTCCATCTCTCAAGTGTCCATGGCAGGTGCGATGGAAGAGCACTAGTCCATACGGCTCTAGTAGGACGGACACATCTCTGCTGCAACGCTCGCGCGGTCCGCGGGATGTACTCTGGTTGCATTCGAGACGAGCGCGAGTGGATGTTGGTTGAGATGCACAGGTTGTTGCGGGCGCGTGTTTTATCTGTGGCGGGAGGTGCTACTCGCGTGATATCCATCTTGGTGCTCGGACGCATTAGTAATATTATTTTTCTTCGGGCAATGCTCGGCTGTCAGGCTAGTTGGGTATGTCAGGTCGCGGTGAATATGGCGCCGGGCTAATTTCGTCCATCTTTCTATCTATCCCACAAGGTCTCTAAGCATGACACCGTCAAGATCAACAGCAAGGTGGTAGAGTACATAGTGCGTATCTCAAGCAGTACTTTCCGCTTTGGTCGCCCCCCTCCAGATTGAAGTGCACTCACGCTCAACTCCCGTCTCAGACTGATTATCCTCACCCCGACACCATGCCTTCCACCGACCATACTATCGACGATAATGATGCCCAAGTGGTGTACTTCAGCGCGGAAAGCGACTGGGATCATCGAACTTGCTTGGATGTGGCATCCATTCATATCGACCCCGACTGTCATCAGGCCAGCAAGCGCGGGAGCCAGCTTCAGCTTGTATTCAGAGGAAAGCTCATTGTCTTCAGACGATGTCTCTGTGCTGATTCAATACCGTTCAGGTACTGGTGTAGAAGTCATTGGCGCCACCCACGGAGAAGACCCCACACAGGACCTTCTCAATTGCACCGTTGACAATCAATTCCATGACTCTTCCTTCAGCCTCAATGTCATAGGCCAGCCAGTAACGTTCTGCTCGATCACAGGGTTGCCGAATCAAGAACACACGCTTTTAGCGTCAGCCGGTCAAAACTTCTACAATGTCTTGATCGATAAGTTCATAATCACATCCGACGAGCCGCATGGGGCCACTCCGACTCCTTCCCCCTCACATTCACCTTCTGTTCTTCCTTCCCTTCCTGATACCCCCCCAAATACTCAAACGACCTCACCAACGCGCCCGGATCCAGAATCATCATCGACCTCCGCGTCGCCATCCTCTTTGCTCTCAACCCAATTCGGACCGGGGCGTACCACTCCTAGCAGTGGATTGCAATCTTCCTCACTGCTAACGTCGTCGAAGTTTGTCTACAATCCTGAAGAGACTCCGAGCGGCACTGCGGATCACGACAACCCAACATCAACGTCAAATTCGTATCCAAGCGGGGCGGGACTAGGATCTCCATATGATGGTGGTGACACCAATGGGCCGATGTATGGTCCGATTCAGGGAGGCGCATCCGACAACCATTCGGAACATATGAACATCACTGCCATTGCTGGAAGTGTAGTAGGAGGCGTTCTATCTGTTGTTCTTATTCTCCTCATGACCTGGTACCGAAAGAGGCTATGTCGAGCAACCCGTCAACGTAAGTGTACTTTACCTATACCCATCAGCATGTCTGTACACACGTCGTTTTGCAGTTCTGTTACGACTTCGAGGGCGGGATCAAGGCCAGATGTTGGGCCTCACTGAGGAACCCTCATCGAGACTTCCAAGCTGGAACCCGGAGAGAACATTCTACGTGCCTCCCCGTCCCAATCCCGACCTCGACATACCCGCTTCATCGCCACGCAACTTATCTGGCATGGCCTCGTCCTCAGAATGTCCAGCGTCGCGCCGGTCCTCTACTCGGCCTCTGCTCGCGGGCACGCCGCTGGGCGATTCCGACTCAGACCTCGACTCGGACGCACGCTCCTTCGTGACGGCATTGACAACGGAACAGATCGATGTACATGCACACGCTTCAATTCGAAGTGCGTCTACGTCGGAACTAGGATCTTTACGCTCGCAGCCCTCGCGTCAGTCGTGGTATGCCGTATGAATCCGCACAGATGTGCTGGTCATGTCGGGATGGAGTTGGAATTTTCTGGAGATATAACGCGCCATGGACATCTGCAGTACGTCTCGTTCATTTGTGCTTGCTTCGCGGCACTCGTTCTCATTGCCCACCCTTGGATATCAGCATCGAGGACTCGGACTTGTTTGTATGGTACCATTTGCTGAGGACTATCCATGCTCCGTACTGCTTGTATTCGAACATGATGAGTTCAATCTTAAGCTTCAGATCTGTTGAGCAACTCGCAACATCACTGAGGCACATTAGGGCACATTACGGTCCAGCTCTCAAGTGCGAAGCATCTAGATCGCTGTGGCACTCCTTGTCAATTGCAGATGCGGTATCCCCATTCAGCGCCGCCAGCGCATTCACAACGAATTATCTTCTGCGATTGCGCAAGTAGCGACCTGCGCGCTGGGGTGTAATCGAGCCGAAGCAGGGTGGCAGGTTGGTGCATAGGAAGCGGTCAAGGGTGCCTGTCGTGACAGTGGGCCGGTAGCTCGAGTGAGTCCCGTTCTGCGCCCGTGACATCTATGATGCGTACTAATTTCGGGCGCATTAGTACCGCAACTTGACAGTGCCGTCCCTATGCGCTGCCTCTACTGTGACGCTCAGCACCCTTGAAGTTGGCAAGATGGACAGCCCACGAAGATGTCATCATCATCGGTCAGCATGTTTCACGCACGTACTGACCAACATAGTATGTCAGGCACAGCTTATTTCCTATGATCATCATAGGTGTCAGCCTGAGGCTGGCCATTCATTGCAAGATTCGTTCATCTGTCCATCTATCCGACAAACTTGGAATGCCATCATGATCAATGCTACCTCGTGGAGGGTACATAGAGCGCAGCTCATGTGGCACAGGCTTCCGCTCTGCTTTCCATCTTTCCCCCCGGATGTTTATGCACTGGCACATCCATCCTCGTTCGCTATTCTGACTGACACTTCCTCTACATAGCTATGTCCTCGCCATATACAATCATTGACGATAAAGACTCTCGGGTAGAATACCTCGCTTCGAATGGCACTTCAAGTTGGTTGGCTCGAACCTGCTCGGATGATGTAGGCAACATTCTCCAGGACCCTGACTGCCACCAGCCCAACGGCCAGGGCAGCATACTCAGGCTTATGTTTCAAGGGAAGCACATTGTCTTCGCGCAGTCTGTGTAAGCTGACATTGATACTGTACAGGTACCGGCGTGGAAGTTGTCGGTTTCTCTCGCTCTGACTTCAGGGAAAGGCTCCTCGTCTGCACCGTGAACGGTGGAGCTCAGCCAGTGATTGCCTATACTCCCGAACCTGGGGCGCATTCGACGACAGTATTTTGCTCGTTGCGCGGCTTAAGCTACGGGACGTACGAACTTACAGCAATCAGCAGTGATCCTGCACATTTTGCAGATGTCCTGATCGACGAGTTCCACATCTTTACGCAAGACGATCCCCATTCCCAGAATCCATCTCCCACTGTTTCTCCCGTGGCTCCACAACCTCCTTCTTCTCATTCATCGACCCTACCCATGCGTTCGCAGACAAGCGACGGTGCCCCACTTGTATCATCAGAGCCAACGGTGATGTTTCCGACACCGTCGTCTTCACTAGCGTCATCTCCAGCGACGGGGCGAAGGTCAACGTCCGACAACGATCCACACTCAGCCACACGGGCGGGGTTATATCTCACATCCGACTCCTCGAGTTCGAGCGGCCTTGCATCGAGTCTCGGATCCTCGTCCAGTGCACGGAGCACATATGCTGGTGATACAGTCACCAGCGACCAGGCTGCACCGAATGGAAGACCCACCACAGAGAGCACACCCGGCGAAGCATATCCCCCTGACGAAGGCTCGAGACATGCAAACCTCGGTGTCATTGTGGGGAGTATTATTGGAGGCATTCTCGTCATTGTACTAGTGCTCTTCTTGACCGTGTACCGGAAGAGACTGCGTGGTATGGGCAGAAAGAGTCAGTCAATCGTTTGTTCATGTCTGCCTCTGAGCTGTTCCTGACTTCGTTCTCCAGTACTCCCACAACTCCGAGAGCGTCGTATTTCCCAGGTGTCGGGATTCAGTGCCACGGAGAACGCTACATCGAGACCTCCGAGCTGGAATCCAGAGAAATCATTCTACATACCGCCTCGTGCCAATCCCGAACCTCCTCGTCCTTTCCCACCACCAGGGCCGAACCTCTCCACCAGAACCACGCTTGACGAATGTCCCTCATCACGCCGATCCTCTACCAGACCCCTCCTTTCAGCCAGCCCGCCACAAAGCGATCCTGACTCAGACCTCGATTCGGACACCCTCTCTTTCGCAACAGCGCTGACCACGGCAGACACCAATGTGCTTGCTTCAACTTCTGTGTTAGACCTGAACTCAACATGATACCTGGCATGGGGGGTTTCGCGACGTTATACCCACCGTACGTCTCGTTTGTGGTCGTACCTCTTTTCCAGCAAGTGCTGATCGCCACTAGGCTTGTAAGTAGTATCAAGACTCAGAGTCAAGAGATGACCCTTACCCAGCTTATATACCCAGATTGATCGAGGACCTGTCACTTTCCCACGCTGCCATTCCTGTACGCGATCATGATGGATTGATGTCTCGCAGCAACTCACCTCTGGGCAACGTCATCGAGCCACATTCCTCAGCTCTCAAGCGCAAGCTCATAGTAAGGTCGTTCTCAGTGTGAGTTCATGTCTGGCATTAGGATATCTCTGGTAGTACATCCGTAGAGCCAAGGTATGTTGTTCCGCTTTAAGGAAGCAGTCATTACCACACCCTCCCTTCGTAAGTCTTCCTATCTCACCCGGCCTGATCACGGCCTTCAATGATGATCAGTTCACGGACAGGCACGCATGGGCGGAGATCCGCCCTAAATAGCACGGGTCGATCCCACCGCCCGTACGCTTTGGTCCCCGCCTCGTCTCGGACGTCCTTCGCTGTTCCTTTCCTCTCCGAGTTCGAGTCCTTCCTTGTCCGCACATCCTTCTGCTTTCCACTCGGGTTCACGGGTCATATTTATCTGCGCATCTATCGCCTTTCCCGGTCCACCAGTCATTCCTTCTCTCCCCACAGTCTTTTCCCAACATAATCAACGCCGTGACGCCGCGATATACCCCCACCCTGGACCTGGACAAGAGCGATGTCCGCGCAGAAAGAGGTCATATATGACGACAACGGAAGGATCCAGTACTCCTCGGGGCCGGGCTGGAGGCAGCAGGGTGGAGTCACCGGTGCGCAAGGCGGCGGCAACACGCACGCGCCGGATTCTCAGGGGTCGAGCTTAACGCTGCAGTTCGAAGGTGCGTTCTCGTCGATCTGACAGCATCAGTTGACGTTGAAGATCGTGCGCAGGTACTGGCGTGGACGTGTTCGGGTATGTCAACAACGCGGACAGCCACGTCCAGTGGGATCTCCTCAGCTGCACCATAGCGGGCGAAAGCGGTTCCTTTTCCAACTCAAAGCCATACAACTCTCCGAGCACGGCAGCCACGTTTTGCTCGATATCGGGGCTGCCTAATCGGCAGCACACGCTTCAAGTGAAGGTTGGGAACGACTTTTGGAACGTCCTGCTGGACGGCTTCCGTATCTATGCGGATGTGGACGACGAGCCGCCACCGCCGCCACCTCCACCGCCTCCCACTAAGTCATCAACCACAACAACTCGTACGACGACCACGACGAAGCCTCCTACCAGCCCCACCGACACCGAGACAACCACCACGTCGAAGCGCTCTACGACCACCGATTCCCCGAGTAAACAGACATCCACAGACGAGCCCGGATCGGACACGTCTACCTCCTCTCCCTCTCCCTCTGAGTCAGCGTCGGACTCGGACTCGTCGCAGAGCCGCTCCTCTCAGTCTACTACAGCTTCGCCCGCTACGCGCACAACTGCTTCCCTCCCCTCGGACCCTATATTTATATCTCTCACGGCCAGCGGTGAGCCTGCACACGGGACATCTGCCGCAGCCGGGATTGAGCCCCCCGGAGAGACGAGCTCTCCGAACCCAGTAGGAAGCCCGTCCGACCCGGGCTCGAACGATCGTTCCTCAAATACTGGCGCCATCATTGGAGGCGTAGTGGGTGGCCTCTTGCTGCTGCTCCTCATTCTTCTCGTCCTGCTGTTATGGCGTAGAAGGCTCCGCCGCAGAGGTGAGCTATTCCGTACTCCCATGTCCGACTATGAATCCTCATCTGACCGCAACACTCGCTCGCACGCACAGACGATCCCTCCCGCCGCTTCTCGCGCGACGACGACATGTCGACCATCAACGGCGGCGCCGCGCCCGGGCTCACGACTTGGACGCCCGAGATGTTCTCCGTCTCGTCTGGCTCGAACGTCGCCGTCCACTATGACGCTCCGTCCTACGGCCGCTTCGCAGATGACCCGTCCGCGTCGCCTCCAACGTCTGCGCGCGCGCTCATTCCGCAGCGTTACGAGCCGCAGCCGTCGCCGACCGGAGTGTCGGACGACAGGAGCAACTCGCACTGGAGCATGTCTACCGCGGATCTCGCGACGCGCACGCCGCTCTCGCGCGAGTCGTCGTGGTACGCTGTCTGAGAGGCGCCCCGAAGTCTTGATAGTTGGGCCTGGGTTGTCAAATGGGCCCGGCTGACTTACACATTGCTATCACTTATGTAGTGGCTCGGACACCGTATTCTCGTTTAGGTATCCCGTCTCGGGCTCATCTCGCTTGTCCTGTGCTCTCTGTACAACACTGTTGTCTAACAGTACTTATTAATATTATATGTCCACCGCCCCTCTTCCTCGTACTTGTGGGGGGTGGGCGTACTCCTCTCGAAAGCACATAACGGCCAGTAGTTCAGTGGATGAGTTCGGGGTTCACTAGCTCAGGCTTAGGTCCGCGGTCCGCGGCGTTCATTGCCACGTGGCGACCTTTGAGCGCTACCGCATTCCCAGGGCGGCTTCTCCTTCAACCTCCTCGCACAAACCCGTAGTTCTCTACCTGATGTATTATCCTCTTCTGCGAAACACCAGCTTCTATACGGCTTGGCTTGATGAAGATGCGTGAGGATGCGTACAACTTCAAGTACACTGCGTCGATACTCGTGCAACCAGCGGTACGTTGTTCTTGCAGTCATTCTCGTTGCAGAAGAGTTCTTGATCGATCCCAGGTACTTACTGAGTACTCTGTTCCTGTGGTCCTTGAGTTTACTCAACTTAGTCGCGGTCCGACACCTCCCCAGTCGGTGAGTGGATTACCCAGCTGGCCGGCCCGGTCTGCGCAGTACAAGATCTCCCCCACTCCCCGCATCTCCCACCCACGTCCTCGTATACGACGATCGACTTCAGCAGTCTCTGTGTTGCGCACACCTCGCTTTGTGAGACTTGCCCAGCGATGAGCTGCTGCTGCTGCTGCCTGTGTGTAGAGAGAGTAAGAGTTCATGTGGCCATGATTCTATTGAAGCAAGTGTTCCTGAGCTGCGTCGTTCCCTCATCGCTCCGCTCGTACAAACATGCAGCTCTGTCAGATAGGGGGATGCAATTTGACGACCAGTGATGATCGCTGAGTATACACGAGCGATTAGCGTTGATCGTGAGGCCTTGAACATTCTTCCTACCCCGGTACCGCTGCCCGGTGCTCCGCCGCCGCCACTGAGGGTTCGGCACGGTTACGACGGAGTTGAGAAAGCGCGTACTCAATCATATCCCTATCTAGTAACAGATGTATCGGAGCTACGAGCAGAAGTCAGTCAGTGACCAGTGCGTCGTCCAGCAACAACCGTTGAAGTATGTATGGGTCTTGGGCCCTTGGCTAGGTGATCCACTGTCGTACACACCAAGCCTTTTACTGTCATGTAAGTGGTTGTTTGACCTCGATAGACTTGCAATCGGGATGTGCTGACGCAACCCCATTAGGCACCATCAGAGTAGGGGAAAAGTATAGGCGCTAGAATTTGAGATGGTCGGGGCGGGAGGCGTGGCCCGGAGCTGCCGTGCGCGGGCCTAACGCAGTTCGGAAGTCGCAAGCAGCCACCGTTGTGGCTGCCCCGCACCCCGGCTGACCCCCGTCTGATCTACTCAATTTCCCCGCGTTCTCCCCACCCTCGTGCCGTCGCTATTCAGTGCAATTGGCCGCGGTATATAAGGATGCGGGGTCGCGTAGGGAAGCCCCAGCTCGCTCCCCGGCTTCAGGCTTCCTTCGCTTCGGGTCTTGCTTCTCGAGTCGCCCCAATCTCCCGCGACTCTTCTCTCCTGTGACCTCGCCCTTCGGCACAGAGACACCCAGCACACATCGCAACGATGTCGCCGAGCTCCATACGCGAGGACAGCTACGACGATGCGAAGGACAAGTCCAGCGTCATGAGTCCAGCCAGCGGCCTCGAGGACGCGAAGATCGAGGAGACCATCTTCAACCCCGAGCTGCGCGAGGCCATCGCCAACTCGCACCTCGACGCCCTCAGCAGGCGCGCCATCGCACTCTACCTCATCTGTCTCGTCGGGTTCATGAACGCGGTCTCTAACGGTACGTTCTCTATGCGTGCTTCCGAGTCCTTTTCATGTGCTTGATCATATTCGCCCCAGGTTTCGACGGTTCGCTCATGGGTGGTATCAACGCTATGACACAATACCAGGAGTACTTCGGCTACAAGGAGGTCGGTGCCAGCACGGGTATCGGTGAGTACTCTCTCTACCACCTGTTACCGTTGTGACACCTCTCTTACCGCACCTTGACCAGTCTTCCTCATCTATGTTGTCGGTCAATGTGCGGGTGCCTTCTTCGCTGGCCCGGCCAGTGAGCGATTCGGTCGCCGGACAGGTATGGTCATCGGCTGCTCGATCATCTTGGTCGGTGCGGCCGTCATCACCGCCGCGCAAAACCGTGCGATGTTCTTGGGTGGTCGGTTCTTCCTTGGTTTCGGTATCGCCATCTCCACCACTGCTGCGCCGACGTGGGTCACCGAGCTTGCCCCCGCCCACTGGCGTGGCCGTCTCGGAGCTGCATACAACAGTGAGTTCAGCTGCTTTCTTTGCGTTCTCCCCACTGCACTCGAGGATTGTAGTTGATTGATCGTCCTTACAGGTTGTTACTTCGTCGGAGCCATCCCCGCGACTGGCGTCATGGTCGGCACGCAGACGATGAACAGCACCTGGTCATGGCGTCTTCCTCTCCTGCTCCAGGTCGTCCCGCCTGCGATCGTTATGACTTTCGTTTGGGTCTGCCCCGAATCTCCTCGGTGGCTCGTCTCTCGCGGTCGGGTCGACGAGGCGCGTGCGGTCATGATCAAGTACCACTCGAGCGACGGCAAGACGACCAACCCTCTCATCGAGCTCCAACTCCGCGAGTTCCAGGAGATGATTGAAGTCCGCAGAATGGAGGCCTTCTGGGACTACCGCGAGCTTGTCAACACTGCCAACGCCCGCTGGCGTCTCCTCGCGATGACCCTCATGTGTATCAACGGCCAGCTTGCAGGTAACGGTGTACGTACTCCCTGTTCTCGCCACACTCGATTCGTATGCTTACATTCCCGGGGCCAGCTCATCACCTACTTCCTACCGACCGTCCTCCGGAACGCAGGCGTGACCGACAAGCACACCCAGCTGCTCTACAACTTCGCGAACAACATCCTCTCCTGCGCAGGCGCGTTCACGGGCGCGGCGATGACGGACCGCATGCCGCGCCGCTCGCGCCTCTACCTCGGCTGCGTCTGGCTCGCGTGCATCCTCGCGACGGTCGCCGGGCTGTCGTCCAAGTACGGGCAGACGGGGAACACGAATGTGCACGGCGCGCACGCGACGATCGCGATGATCTTCGTCTTCGGCATCTCGTTCTCGTTCATCTACACCCCGCTTCAGGCGCTCTACTGCGCCGAGGTCATGAACCAGAAGATGCGCGCGAAGGGCATGGCCGTCCACGTCATCCTCGCGAACGCGGCGGGATTCATCAACACGTTCGCGAACGCGGTCGGGCTCGAGCGGTGGGGATACAAGTGTGAGTGCTTGCGCGCGGCTTTCGTTTCGTCTATCTATCGTCCTTTTCCCTCTTATCGTGTGCGTGCACGCCGCTGCTGTCGCGATAGCGGCGGCGGGCCGCCTCGCGTCCGCCTCTTTGCCATGCTTATCGTATGTCTCATCTGGATTACTGACGTTCCATGTTTTCTTTTCTATCTAGACTACTTCGTGTTCGTCGTGTGGAACTGCTGCGCTGCGGTTCTCTGGTTCCTGTTCTGTGTCGAAACGCGCGGGCGGACGCTCGAGGAGCTCGAGGAGGTCTTCAACCAGCCGTGGCCTGCGATGGCCTCTGGGCGCAAAGTCAAGATCGCGGTCAAGAAGGCGGGCAGCACCGAGGTCGTCAAGGTGAGTCTTCCGCACGATGTTCGCCGCCGCCTCTGCGCCCTGTTCCCCTGTTCCGTCCTGGACCGAGACCTCTCGCCTCCTCGATGCCCCTCCGCTCGCTGCCGAGCGTGAAGTTTTACCGCCGGACCGGGCTCGATCGCTAACCCCGGCTTTTCCGTTCTAGGTGATCGACGACGATCGGGCATGAGGTTCTCTTCATTTGCACCGCCATCACGGTCGCGGGCCTGGAAGCGCGGGGTTTGGGCCAGTCGCGTTTCGTGTATATTGTTCGCTCGGAGTCTTATCATGCCCCCTCTCATGTCTGGAACGCATTGCTTATACGTGTAGTCTTAATGAAAAATTACGAGGATCCCGTCTTACTCTCTCTCCATGGCTATAGGCTGTCTCTGTGTGCGCCGTTCTACTAGTCTAGTCGTGTGCGTGCACCTTCTCCGAACCTCTCTCTCTCCCTTCGGCGGACTTGACCTGCTCGCGGATCAGAGGAGTACAAGCACACGTTTGGGGCGGTGAGCCTCGGGTTGTCTAACTTACTAATCCAACATATGGAACTTGCTTTTGTCGAATGTACCGGCGCGCCATATCGCGCTCTCTGAGTGCCGTCCGTGTGCGCATCTCTCATGGGACGCACTCAGTCAAGCAGGTAGTACGGCGACCCAGCGCGGGCACACGAGCGCCCCGCGTCGCACACTGCACCACGTCCGGGGATTCTGCTCTGCTAGTTCGAGTCGCTTAGAATGGAGGCGGCTCGCTCCTGCGTCCCCGCTACAGGCCTCGAAGGCGGGACCCGCGGGTCCGCAGTGCCATGCGCAACGTACCGGTTGCGTGGACATCCTTGAGCTGGTCTTCAACTCTACATGAGGCTCTCGCACGACCCGCAGAGTACAGTGTGGCGTATATGTCCGGCAAACATCGTGTATGCGTAGACGGTTTCGTGTACCTAGTCCTCCCCAGTCGTCGGTCTCGAATCTCAGTCCTCATGCATCGACGTACAAGTCCGTATTGCTTCAACAGCGGGCCCTGGGACCGTGTCGCCATACAAGAATATTGCGCTCGCAAGGTGTGCCATGTTGAACACCAGAGTCAGCAGGAAGCAGAAGGCAGAGATCCAGATAGCGAGTAAAATTCATTAGACGGTCCTCCGTTACATCCAAGTCATAAACTCCGTCTCGTACAAAGCAAATCGTAGCAACACAATGAAGACTCATGAGCAGTAAGTAAGTACTAGTAAGCATGGAACCATACACCATCGCAACGTGCTCATGGTGCTCATGCAGACTTCTCGTCCAGCACCTGCACGACCGCCTTCTCGCCCGCCTTCTTGACCGCGATTTTGCGCTTCCGCGAAGACGCCATCGCCGGCCACGGCTGGTTGAACACCTCCTCGAGCTCCTCGAGCGTGCTGCCACGCGTCTCCACGCAGAACAGGAACCAGAGAACCGCGGCGCAGCAGTTCCACACTACGAACACGAAGTAGTACTTGTACCCCCACCGCTGGAGCCCGACCGAGTTCGCGAACGTGTTCACGAAGCCGGCGCAGTTCGCGATCAGGATGTGCACTGCGAGTGGGGGTCAGCATGGGTAAGTTGGAGGGGGGGAGAGGGGACGCACCAGCCATGCCCTTTGCACGCATCTGCTGATTGAGCACCTCGGCGCAGTACAGCGCCTGCAACGGTGTGTACGTGAATGAGTAGACGATGCCGAACAGGAAGATGAACGTGATCGTCGCGTTCGCGCCGTGCACGTTCGTGTTCCCGTCCTTGCCGTACTTGCTCGACAGCGCCGCGACGACCGAGAGCAGACACGCGAGCGTGAACGCTCCGATGTACAGGCGCGGCCGACGGTTGATCTTGTCGGTGAGCGCCGCGCCGGTGAACGCGCCGAACGCGGAGAGGATGTTGTTCGCAAAGTTGTAGAGCAGCTGAGTGTGCCGGTCCGTCACGCCCGCGTTCCTCATCACGACCGGGAGGAAGTAGGTGATAAGCTGGAGAGGGTCATGGGGCGGTCAGCTCAGCGTTCAAACGTCCGATGTCAACGGTAAGGAGTTGAAGCGAAACGTCAAGGGCGCGGCGAGTGCGGGGAAGTGGAGAAGTGAAGGTGCGGGGCGCGGGGTCGTGAGAGCCCTCGAGAGTATGGGGAGAAATACGCACCCCGTTACCGGCAAGCTGGCCGTTAATGCACATGAGGGCCATCGCGAGCGTCCGCCAGCGCGCGTTCGCCGTGTTGACGAGCTCGCGGTAGTCCCAGAACGGCTCCATCTTGCGGACTTCGATCATCTCCTGGAACTCGCGAAGCTGAAGCTCGATGAGCGGGTTCGTCTTGCCGTCGTTCGAGTGGTACTTGATCATGACCGCACGCGCCTCGTCGACCCGGCCGCGCGAGACGAGCCACCGCGGAGACTCTGGGCAGAGCCACACGCAGGTCATTACGATCGTGGGGGGCACGACCTGTGTGTGAGCGTAGGAGAGGGTTACGTAGCGGGTGGGGTCAGCTGAGGGTAAGCGTAAGGCAAGTTGACATATGGACGCACCTGGAGCAGGAGGGGCAGACGCCACGCCCAGGTGCTGTTCATGGTCTCGGTTCCGACCATGATACCGGTGGCGGGGATGGCACCGATGAAGAAGTGACCTATCCGAGTGCAAACGATGTCAGCATACTCCGACTGTGCAATGTGTTAAGGTATACGCACTGTTGTAGAGCGCACCAAGCCGACCGCGCCAGTGCGCAGGTGCGAGCTCGGTGACCCAGGTCGGGGCGGCGGTTGTGGAGATGGCGATGCCGAAACCGAGGCAGAAACGGCCACCCAAGAACATCGCGCGGTTCTGCGCTGAGGTGATGACCGCCGCGCCTAGGAGGATGATGAAGCCGCCAATGAACATGCCCATCCGACGCCCGAACCGCTCGCTGGCCGGGCCGGCGAAGAACGCGCCCGCGCAGTTACCGACGACATAGATCAGGAAGACTAAATGGAGCAAAGCGATAACGGTCAGACATGGTCATTGGATTGCACAAGAGGTGACTCCAGTTCCGGGACGTCGTGGTTTGCAACCCACCCCGCTTGTGAGCGGCCCAGTGACTCCCTAAGTCACTTGCGGAGAGGACCCCTCCCCTCCCTCGCTGCGCCCCGGGAGTCTCGCGAACCGATCGCACCAAAGTCTCGTTCGCTCATGGAGTCCATCGGAACGTGCGCGAAGAGGACCCGCCATTCGGCCTCCCTCCCTCCATGCGCTCTAAGGGTTCCCCGAACCAGTCGCACCAAAGCCTCGCCTCGTTCGCGCAATTCAACTATCCTAACTCCCTTCAGGAGTTCAAGTGAACTACGAGGGACGGGTGTCAGGCGCTGTGCGCCAACTCATGGAGGGAGGAACGGGGGACGACGGCCGGCGAAGACTACAGGTCCCTCAGCGGCTACGGGGGATAAGTACTCAGCGCCGCGTAGGTTGCAACTCACCCGTCTATCAGACGTCGTGAGTTGCAACCCACGAACTGAGACTACTGTGGTGGGGGGACGGGGGAGCGATGCGCAGTCCGCGAGGATCGGAAGTATAGAAGATAATGAGAATACGCACCGATACCCGTGCTGGCGCCGACCGCCTCGTAGCCAAAGTAGTCCTGGTACTGGGACATGGCGTTGATACCGCCCATGAGGGAGCCATCGAAACCTGTGAAGAAAGGAGGTCAGATGACCATTGACAAGGCGCAAGAGAGATTGCCGCACGGGCGAAGCAAAAGGCGCGGGTACGTACCGGAAGAGACGGCGTTGAGGAAGCCGACCATGCAGATGAAGTAGAGGGAGATGGCGCGCCTGCTCCACGGGTCGAGGTTGGTGTTCTCGATGGCGGCCTTGAGCTCGGGGTTGTAGATGGTCTCCTCGATCTTGGCCCCCTGGAGGTCGATGGGGGACGCGACCGAGTCGACGCGCTCCTTGACGTCGTCGTCATACTCGTGCTGGGAGGACATGGTGGTTCGCAGGGCCTGTATGGGGAGAGACAGGAGGACTGGAGGAACCGGGAGATGGGACGAGGAGTCGGAGGGGAGCCCACGACGGGGCGGTCAGACGAGCGGGGGTACTTATAGGTTCTGGGACGGCGCCCCAGATCAGGAACGACATGAGAAGAGCTCGAAGCGGCGCATGGAGAGCGATGATTAGCGTATCTGTGCAGTCAGCTGTGTGCGACTGAGACCCTCGATGGCCGTAATCAACGAGCGTAGTGCGATCGCGGGCGTCTCCCCCCACTTTCCAAAATCCCACTCCACAGGCGGCCTTCTCGGTCCGCACGGCCCCTCTTCCGTCCGCTAAACGTTTTCGAGAATTGAGTCAACGTTTCAGCCCGCAGCGCGTCGCCTCCTCCCTCCATGATCGTTCCTGGTCTGCCTCCTCTCCCCGCGTCGCTTTCCGCTCGCAGTCCTGCTCTCTGTCGCACAGCACGCCTGGCCAGCGACGGCGTCGCGCACGACTTGCGCGCTGAGGAGCACCCGCCCACCCACGGAGCAAAGTGGTGGGCGTGAGCGCGTGGCAGCCACAAGGGTGCCATAGCAGCCAAGAACGGCTCTTAGTGCTCGTTGCGCTGATCCGCTCATACAGACTGCAATGAGATCGAGTCTGGGCAGATCCACGATAGCCTTCAGATCGAGTCGCCTCGCCCGGGCCCTGGGGCCGTCGCCCCCTCTTTCTCCCCTCTTCTCAATTTTTACGTCTCGTCTGCGACCATCGTCTGTCGTCCCGGATGTACGCTCAACGACCAGTCCCCGCCAGCCCTCTAGTACTGCTACACTCCTGTCCCTGATCTACACACCTTCAAGATGCAATGTTCAAAGTTCAACACCCTCGATCGCTGGCGGGAGTGACGGGCCGCCTGAAGCCGTAGCGCGACGCCACATACGCGATATCGGCACCGGGCGATCTCTGCACCTACCCAACCCGCCGCTGGCCCCGCCGCACGGCCGCCATTCGCAGAGAGCGGCGGGTGGCAGGACGACGCAGCAGCGGCCATATCGCACAGGCTTGGCAGCACGCATGGAATTGATGCACAGCGGTCTGCAGGCGGATACGTGCATTTCACAACAGGTTTTTTTTCTTTCTCTCCAATCGACCGCCGTGGAGTCTGCGATCGAGCGACGGGGAGGGCGGCGCGGGCTTCCCGCCCCGATCGGGCGGGACAGGCAGGTTCTGCGCGCGCCAGGCTCGAACGAGATAAGTTCGAGGGCGGCCTTGCGCAGGTACGTACGTATACAATGGCCACTTGCTGAGTGTGCGGATGTAAACATCCTGGCGGAGCGTTAGTTCATGTTCAGCCTTCTACGCAGACTTCTCTCGATCGAGGCGTTGCCCGGCCGGGCCGCCAGCCACCACCGACCTCAGCCACCGAGTCGATCGCGACGGACGACGGAGACACGACTTCATCCACTCATGTTGTTGCGCTTCCGAAACCCCTGGGCTATTGGAGCGGGGGCGTGTGCGTATATACTTATATGGATCGTTGCTGACAGCCCACTGGCTCGAGGACAGCCCAGTGAGTAAGGGCGGGTAGTATTCCAGATGGACGCAACAAGATGAGCCTCACTGTCAAATACTATGGAGATAGATGTCTACCGCACAATTATACGAGGTTCGCCTTCCGTCAGGGCTCCGGATCCGTGCATGCAGCATTATTGGGCGACGTGGGCCGGTGTGCTCTTATCTTCCCGAGCGGGCCGTCCAGATACGAACGGGCCAAGTTGGTCAGCCCAGGGGCGCAGCGAGGAATGACGACAAACCTCGGTTCTGCTGCTCGCCGACATCGAGCATATCATTCGTGTCATTTACCTGAATCTCGCTCAAATTTTGTGTTTTAAGCATGATAGTCAGTCAGTACCGCTACGCGCTGTTGTCAAACTCGAGTAACTTAGCCTGCCGGCCAGAGCAAGAGATGACACTTTGGCTGCTACCGGCGACTCCAAGTTGCTTGTACGAAGAGTCGGGGTTCATGACTTGAATGTCATGGAGATCCGTCTGGACAAGAAGGTTTCTCGCCATCTGAATCCCTCTCCCTTCTTCCGCTGGGTCCGATACACGCTACGATACTCCTACTAGTACTAAGGGGCGCGACACGGTCACGTGCCAGATCCACCTCGAACTTGGTTGTAGCGCTTAGCGCTTAGCCTTGAGGGCCTTCTTGAAGCTTCTGACTCTGAGTTGAGAAGTACGTACTCGTAGCGGACACGCGACTCGCCGATGTCTCGTGAGCCAGGAGGCATTGCGTACATCTTACTCCGACCACCATTATCCCCATCCCCCGCCACAGTCTAAGTACCCTACCAGCTACCCTCGTCTCATCATCGCCGTGCCATACTTACTCTAGTCTAGACTCATGCACATCATCGGCAGTCGCTCAACCCGTTCGCCCGCGCGCTCTCGTAGTCCCCAAGATCAAAACTCTGCATTCCAAGGCTTCAGCTCACCTATCGGGAGGGAGGAGTACGATCGATATGGCTACTACAGTCCGCACTGCGGCGACTCGAACATGCCAAATGATCATCCTCAAACCCATCCCGCCCACCGCGTAGGTCTGTCTGGAATGTCCGCACTCCAAGCAAGTCAAGGGAACTACACCACTCGTGCGTCCGCTCCATAAAGTGTACTCCCCGCAGTTGTATCTGAACCTCCACACCTCCCCGCCACACCCTTGTCTCGTAGATGCCCCTCTCGATTACTTCTACACCCTGCCCACCAGCGGCCAGTACTCCGTCTTTGTCCTCCCGCCGATGCAGCCCGGCATGCAGCTCGTCCTGTCTGTGATGCCGGGCGGTGGCGTTCACAGCGGCGGCGCAATCCCCGCCACAGGCGACCCTCCGGGTTCCTTCCCGGGGCATGCTGCGGCAATGAACACCATGAATATCCCAGACCAGCCCGATCGGAGTTCTGCCTCCTCCATGAATATCACTGGCACCGTTCCACCCACCTCGCGCCCCCGGACCGTAGTACCCCGCCGCCCGAGCACACCGTACCCCCGGGACCGTCAGGCCAGTGAGCATCCGAGTCCCAGCTCAGGCTCGCTCGAGCACCCTGCCAGTATCTGTACAGCTGACGGGGAGGACCAGCCTGACTCCGACGTCAACAGCCAGTACGAGTACGACTCGGACGAGCTCACGCCCCAGACGCGCGCCCGCCTCCAGCCGTACATACCTCCCGGCCAGTACGGCCCCTACGACGCGGCGCGCGACCCGTCGGCGCCACTCCGGTCTGCACTCCGTCGCGCACAGCGAGCCATGCTCTCCTCCGATGGCGCTCAGGCTGCACACACAAGCGGCGACTACACGCCCGCACAGGAGAACGCAGTGTTCACGGCTGGGACGCACGTCGACTCTGAACGCCCCCCGCCACATGCCACTAGTCCCTATAGTAGCTATAACCCCTACACACACCTTGATCCAGGCGAGGACGGCCGCGACGACGAGTGGCACGTCCCTTACCGCGCGCCGCCTCCGAGTCCCCAATACGCGCATTACTACCCTTCGCCTACCGCACTGGCCCCGACTCGGCAGCCGGCAGCTCAGAGCTCAAGTCGGTCATCCTGGGACTACAGCTATACGACATACCCGCAGCGCACGCAACTGTCGTCCTCCGATTTGGACCGCAATGCTGCCGGAGAAGGCTGGAATGGGTGCGAAGGCGAGGCGGCGTACAACTACGCGGACGAACGTGAGCGTCTCCAGTACCTCACCTCGGGGCAATATGGCCCCTTCGACCACCCCCGCTCGGAGCATTTGCGGCATGGCATGCTTCGGAATGTACAGGGTGGTGCTGGCTACCATCCCGGCTATTGAGCTGTGAGTGCGTATGGTATACGAAGGTATGGAATTTCTTGACTCGGAAGCGCGGTGGTCGTCTGTTGCTGTAGCTCTTGCCTGAGGTCGATCGAGCTTCTAACTGACACGCGTGGGGAGAACGGGGCATGTTCTATGTTCGTGATGTACGATATGGACTCGGGAGAAAGCGTCGAAGGACTGTTGGCTGCTTTCTTGTTCCCATCCTGAAGTCTCGCGCCGTGTTCGGTTGGTGTTGGCTGTACCATATACATGCTGTATCGAGTCCTCGGATTTGTACGTGTATGCATGGGTAATATGATAGCTATAGTGTTCAAGGCATCAGTTATGCGTGGCAAACAAGACCTCCGACGCCATCGTGAGTTGTCCATGGATTGTTCCGTTCGTGAGTCCATACAACGAGCCACGTGATCCCTCTTCCATTCACTCGTCGCGCTGGGCGAGGCCAACGGCGCTCTCTCCCTGGTTGACTACACACAGCCAAGCGTCAGCAGAAGAACCCGAACGGATTAGCAGGCCCTCAGGCTCAATCCGAGAGCGACTACTCACAGACAACGTACACGGCCTTGAGGAAGACGTCGCCAAAGATGTCGAAGTCCAGGTTGCCGCGGCTCTGGATCCCGCCAAAGACGTACCCGTCGCCAGCATCGCCAAATGCGATATCCTTCGGGTTAACCTGCACCGTTCATGGGCGTGAGCGTTCATGCATTACGGCAGAGGAGACGACAGACGGCCAGTGGCCCCACCTTGTAGAGCGTCTCGCCGACCGCAAACGAGATCTCCGGGATGGCGGCGTCCGCGGGGAACTTGTAGCCACCCTGCTCGTCGTCGAACGTCGCACCCTCGATAGAGCCTACAGAGTGCGTTTGAGTCAGTATTTCAAATGCATTTACACGGGGATCCAAGGAAGACCACCCACGGTAGATCTCATCGACAACGTCGTCGGACACGAGGCAGAGGGTGGTGCCGGTGTCGAGGATAGTAGTGTTCCCGCGGCGCTGCTTGGTCTCGCCGTTGAGCGACCAAGTCGTCGACTCCACCTGCCAGAAGCCCTGGGAGCTGTAGATATCGTGTGAGAATGCGCCAGCATGGGAACGAACCGTAGCCTACTCACTTGTCGACGGGCGTATATGTGATCGGGTTGGGAGTCACAGAGGTGTCGATGAAGCCTGCATGCGTTCAAAGTCAGCATAAATGATAGGTATTCAGTTGCGTCCTCTACCCACCGAACGAGTAGAAGCCGGGCTCCTCTCCACGGCCGAGCTTGACAGTGAAGACAGGCTATGCGTCATCAGTGTCAGCATGCGCATATACCCACGTTATCTTCTCGGAATAGCACTCACGGGGTCGATCAGCTTCTTGTTGATCATGTTCTCCACGGGCGTAGCCACCGGCCGGGGGTGAACCGTGTTGATCGCCGGCCACGCGAGACCCAGGAGACCGTCGTTGCCACCGTCCTGGAGGAAGCTGGAGCTGAGTTTTTCCGCGAGCTCGATAGCCTGGCCAGGAATAGCAATGTCGCCGACGGTGACGGTCTCGTTGTAGACGTTCCCGGAGGCGGACGAGCCGTCGCCGTAGCTGATGTTCCATGAACCGGTGGCCTTCTTCGCGGTTGACGACTTGGAGGGGTTGTAGATGTGGTGGCCCCTGTAGCGCGATGCATGGGCGAGTTCCGAGCTGAGAGAGGATGGACAGGTTTAGTGCATGTCTCCGATGTGCGTGCGAGATATGACGCACCTCCAGACCCAGAGGTCGGAAGAGCCGGTGTCGAAGTCAAGGTTGAGGGTAACGCCGGGCGTGCCAATCTTGACCGGGACGACATACTCCAGACTGTGGGTTTGTCAGCATGGGTTCGCACGTCATATCAGGGGAAGCATCCTAGATACTCACTCTGTAATAGGCGGTGGTTGACAAAAGCGAGACCACGATGAGCTGGTTAGGCATGATGGACAACTGAAGCGTAGCGCAACTCACCGTTCTGGATGGACTCCGCGGGGACCTCGTGTTGCGTGTCCTTGTCGTGCTTGCTCTTGACCTTGACGACGACGTTGTTGCGCTTCGCGAAGCCAGCATTGCGACCGGTCTCGAAGCCGTAGCGGCGGGCAGCACGCGCATATGCGGCGTAAAAGGAGGGGCGCTTGCCGCCCTGGTAGCGTGCGGGACGAACGAGAGGCTGCATCGTCTGCATGGAGGGCGTGGTGGTGGGTTGGGAAGACGAGGAGGGTTTGGATGGGAGGCAGCCCATGGTGCGGTGGTGGGGTATTTATACGCAGGAGCTCCGGGAGGGTGCGACCGGGAAACCGGGAAGGTTGCGGCGTTGGGTAGCTATATGTCAGCTGGAGAGGACAGAGAAGACGTGGATCGGAGTGGGGTGACGCAAGAGGGCGAGAGGCACAGCAGACAGAGAGGACGGTCGAGAGGGAGACGTCACCGGAGACAGCCATCTCCGTCTCTCTCATCCTTATCACCTCCCGCAGCTCGTCTTCGACGCCAGAAGCAAGCGGCTTCGTTTTCCGAACAGAATGTCCCCGCAGAGAGACAATTCTCGCCAACTCGACTCTCATGCCACCATTCCCGAGGCTGTGATGCGCCCGCACAGTCGTGTCAGACAGAGCATCCTGCGGGTATGTGCCGCGCAGAGCCATATGGAAGCTCGCAGCAGTCGCTGAGAGAACCCAGTCGATAGCACCGTGGCGGGGCGAGACTGATTTCGCTCGGTATGGGAAACTCGTTCCTTGGTGGCAATCCTTCTGTGAGCGTCTAGGTTCCTATAAATAGTTCTCCATTCTTAGCGCTCTTCGCTCCCGAACCCGAACCTAACCTAACCTAACCTTGCGCCCGTCGAGTGTGATGTTCTTCCCACTGTCATGGTCCGCAGCTACACCTGGTCGCGAAAGCAGGCTACCGTAGGCAACGACGGAACCACGACGCTCAGATGCAGCTGGGGGCCGTTGGGAAGTGGGAGCGGTGCGGTTGACGGATGCATCGCGCGACGAGCGATGCGCCGTCGAACAAATGGGTGGCATCATTCCGAAGGAAGCTGCTGGCTGTCATTCCCCAGATCGACCATTGTGCTATGTCACGCCATGCATGACGCCCACACAGATAGCTGTCTGGCTTGTCTTGATTCGGAGGTCGTAGAATTGGCACAATGCAGGTTCTGCGATCAATCTTCGACGTGAGGATGAAGAACTCACGCAGATGCTGGATCTGATCCTTGAAGTCGATGGGAATTCACTGAAATGTACGTTAATACATGATGCAGCCGGTGCTCACGGTGATTCTACCACTTTACCTTGACGGTCCTGACATTCCCTCCGTGGTCATCGCGTATCGCGTACGCTCGCGATCGGAACTCGAGGGTATGGTGCGATAAGTCTCGTCGTATCGCGCATCATGGTCGCGCGCGCGGTTAGGGTGAACCCTCCGCTCGAGATACGCCCAATCGACCGCCGGGAGGTGGCTCAAGGACCACTTCCATTGTATCACGGCGCGTACACTCGTACGCACGCAGATGAAGACGCGAGCTGCACCGACCGGTCCTGTGTAGACGTCGTAAGGTCGGAGTATATCCGCGGCGGCGCGCTCGTAGTGAGGTTCTTCGTCCAACTGACCGTGTGGAATAGCACGGGGTCTGTCGATCTTCAGACGCGATCACATGCACACCGCACCTTCATCGCCCGCCTTGTTGCGTCATCGGGCATGGCTGTTCTTTCGCTGTGAAGCTGCTGTCATTCGCGATGCAGACGCATATATGCTCGAGACCCGTCGACACACGCACCTCATCTCCTACCGTCGCGTCCTCGAGCTCCTTGTTGGTCTTCCATCACCAAGTTCACCTGGTCGTCATGTCAAAGAAGCTGCCTCGTCGACGGCGACATCATCAAATACTCCCAAGTGTGAAGGTACGGCACGTATATGCGCTCTGTTTCCGGCGTGCTGTGCGAATCATGCGCATAATCATATAGTCACTCACCAAACTGCTGCGGTGACACGGCGCATCACTGGACATTCGTGCGACTCACGTCCAGCCGGACCGCGTCTGTTCTGGTCGACTTGCTTCACCTGGAGAGAAGAGGGAAATGTGGCAGGTGTGCGCACACGTCACTCACCTGTCCGCAGCGGTGAGTAGCTCTTCGTCTCGGTGCTGTTAGATCGGCGACCCACCGTGACATCAAGATACTGAAACATGAAGCATCCCCGTCAGGGATGCTGCAAATGGAGTGGCGGTCTTGATTATGGCCTATCCTGGTAAGTGCGATGCTTCGGGTACATGAATGTCGTAGTGGTGACAACGGTCCACAGGAAGGGCGCGGTTCAGTGCTTGCATAGGCTTGCATGCGTCGCAACGGGAAGAGGCAGCGAACATGCAAGCTCCGGGGGTTCAATTACATGACAACGGAAACTTTGGGACCTACTTAGGCACCGTGCCAGTGTCCTCGCTCACTCCCCCCTCCCACCGTCCGTTTCGCTCCTGTCTCCCCACGACTCGGCCAGCGCGACGACGCTGTCTTGTACGATATAATCACGAAGGTGAGTGTTTGCATCAGGATCAGGGCTGAACTCATAGGCAGGATCCGGGCTGGACAGATGATGTTCTGGAGGAGGCCGCTCCGCATCAAGTGGGTAGATGTGAGTGTTTGTTCTGATCCGAATCAAAGACGTGTAGAGGAAGACATGGTCGAGGAGAGGAACCGTGCACACCCGGCGTCTAAGGGGCGACGCGGTCGCGTGAGGATTGCCACGTGGCATAGAGGCCTCGAGGTTGAGATTGAGTTGGACGCGGGAGTTGTGTCTTGTTTCCAAATTCTGTGCGCACGGCGTGCACAAAACGTGCGGCGGTCTTCATGAGCTGTCTACGACCGCTTGACATATTACTCTGAGATACCCCATTCTACCCCACTGCTATCTGCGATACCTCACAGCCTCATCTCATCATATCGCTTTAGAAGCTCATGGGCAACAACGGTAGTCGCCCGACCGGCCCACACTCGCGCTCTCGCTATCCACAAGACCGTGACCGCGCCTTCCCAAAACGAAGTTTTACGACCCGTGGCAGGGGCAAGTACGATCGATATGACTATGACGACGAGCCAGACAGAGACTATCCTCCTCCTCTCGCCCACCATAACCCGTTCCCTGGATTGCCTATGCCTCAAGCAGGTCCAGGCTACTACGTCCGTGCGTCTTCATAACACATCCTCGCATTCTCTTCTTGATGCCCGCATTTCCCACTCCACTTCTTCGCGCGCTCTGGTTTTCTCTGCATGCACCATGCAGATCCCCAATACACCATGTCTGCGAACGGTCAGTATCCCGTCTTCCCCCCTCCTCAGATGCAGCCCAATATGCACCCCGTCATCCCTGCAATGCCCATGCACGGTGCGATACCTACCGCAGGCAACCCGTTCCCTGCCCCAGCCATGAACATGCCCGTTCCCGAGCCTGCCATGCCAGGCGCAGGCCCAGAAGCCCCCGTCATCCCTCCCCCTCCCTTCTCACACCGCGGCCGCGCGGGCACACCATATCACCCTCCACATAACATGGACTCGCCTGACACCGAGTACACCGACGAACTCACGGCCGAGACGCGCGAACGCCTCCAGCCGCCCCTTGCCCCGGGCCAGTATGGTCCCCACGACCGCCTGCGCGAGCGTGCGCGCACGCCTGCGCCTGCGCTCCGCCGCACGCATCGGAGGGTAGAGTCCTCCCCGGTGTATATGCGCGGCCACTCGCCACCTTTCGACGATGGCGGCGAGCGGCCAGTCATTCCGCCACATTTGGGCGGCGGGCCGCCGTTTCCCGGACTGCCCGGGCAGTTCGCGCAGCCTGGAATGGGTATGGGTATGGGTATGGACGGGATGCGTGCGGGTGCGAGGATGGAGATGCCCCAGCCCCAGCCCCAGCCCGAGACGGTGCTTCCTCGCTTCCCACCTTTTGAACGTCGCCATAACCCCCTCCCCGAGCCCCCAAAAGACATCCTCAACTCGTCCCCGTACGCGCGCATCATCCGCGAGCTCCGGAAGCCGATCGACGAGGCCGCGATTCTGGGCGGCGCCCCCGCCGTGCACATGGTCGGCACGGTCAACGTCTCTGCGCCCATACAGCCCCAGGGGTACCAGGGCACGCGGTCGAGCAAGGAGAAGAAGCGCAAAGGCCTCTTCCGCTCGCTCAGTACGCGCCTTGGTGGGCGCAGGCATGAAGACGAGGTTGAGCCCGAGCCCGACCCCGCCGCCGCCGCAGGCGTGCAGGGGCAGTTTATCCCCACCCAGACCACGCGAGTCTACCCGATCGTGCAGCACCTCCCCGACGGGAGCACACAGCTCATATACAACCCGCCTGGCGCGGTCCCGCTGGCGTCCATCCCTGGCGTAGTGGCCGGCGATGCTATCCCGCCCCCCGGTGTCATGCCAGGGTACGTCCCAGCTGGCGGTGGAGGTGCTGTGAACCCCCCGCCGCCTGTGATCCCCGCTGGCGCGAACGTGCCGCACGGCGCTGTCTTTCCCCCAGGACCGACGCCCTCGCCTGCGCCTGGTGTGCACATGCAGATGCCAATGTCCCCAGGTCCTGCGCGCGCCGCGACGCCCCTCGCGCACCCGCCCTCGCCTATCCCGCAACCGCCCCCGCCAGCGATCAAGATCGCGAAGGACTCGGAGCTGGCGGGCTTGCTGCACCTGTCCAGGCACAGAGTGCATTGGGACCACCGGCAGTGGCCGACGGGCTTGCATCTGCTGGAAGCGATGAAGCTGTTGCCCGACAGGCCGGACTTGGCGGAGAGGATCAGACAGTGCGGGATGGCGGAGGAGGCGATGGCGATCTCGGAGGGCTATAGAGAGTACTGGAGGCGCGATTGGGACCAGATCGCTGTGGAGAGGGTGCGTCGCGTTCTGTGTCTTCTGTGCCTTCTGTTCTCGTGTTGGGCGACGTGGGGCTGACGGCGCGATCCAGGCCGAGGAGGTGCTGTACACCAAGATGATGCAGTATCCGGACCTGCGCGCGATGCTGTTGCAGACCGGACGCGCCGACCTTGTCTTTTTGGACCCGGACACGTACTGGGGCGACGGCCAGATCGGACAGGGCTTGAACAAGATCGGCCATGCGCTGATGAACGTGCGTGAGCGCTTGCGCGCTGAAGGCGTCGATACGCAGTGAAGCCCGCCAGCTTTCCTCATCATGTCTTTCCGCCGCTTGATGCGGCGACGTGACTGTTGACTTCCTTTTGCCCGACACTGGCGGCATGCTGCTAGACACCTACCGCCGCACGGGTACGACTACCAACCAGCTTCTGCGACACCTCTTATATCCTACTCCATCGCGACACCATATCTATATCTATCCCCGCCTCTCGTTTGCTCACGACTTCGTACACGCTGTTCACGCCCTCCCACGTCTCCGTTGTTGATTGGTTCTGCTGCTGCTGCTGTTGCATGCTCTCGGTTCTGCTCGGTGCTTCGCTTTCGTTGACGACTCGTTCTTCGATTATCTACATGCCATGCGCATCATACATCCTAACCTTATTCTGTCCTTTCCGCCGCGCTGCTTCCCGCTCCTGCTGTTGACTTGTCACAAGGCGTTCACTGTTGTCTGTGTGTCTGTCGTTTAGTGCCAACTCGTGGATCGTCTCGTGGTCCCGTCGGTCTGCATATGTGCTCGGATCAGGAGGCTGTCTGTATCATACTTACGCTTTGGGCTCTAGAGTATATGCTACGATATATTTGGTGTGATGCTGCTCGCTTCTCATACCAGATCTACTAGCGCCGTATGCGAGGGACAACTCTGCGGTGACTGCAGTGGACCGCACCGCTGATGCGAGTGTACGGTGGTCACGCGCAGACTCACGTAGGGCTTGAGGTGCAGAAAGACCGCATATATGTCATGGCTCTGTGATCTGAGCAGTCATCTCATCGTTTCATCGTTAAGAGATACTCGTACACGAGGTTTGACAGAACCTCGACCCGTAGAGGCTGCGCTGTACACGCAATTCGCCCATTGGATATCCACGTAACACTAGGCCCTGACCCTAATGCTAGTAGAGCGATCTATGAGTACTATGGAGGCACGAGAGGATCGGGACCACTCACTCCAACCCATCAAGGTCCGGAAGCGGGTAGGGATTCTTCAGTAACCGAGTGTACTTGGCTGTCCACGGGGAGAGCTTGACGTGCTTCTTGGAGAACTCCAATAGCTCGCCCTTGATGCACGCGTCGTGCAGCGCGAGTGGATCCACCGTATGTTGACGCTTCTCATCGAATAACGCCTTGTACAGGTCGTCCAGCAGCTTCCTCTCGGACGGGTTTCTGCAGTTCATGTACCCGTAGTCGCATGAGACGGAGCGAATCGGGGATGGGAGGTTGTCTGACCCAGACTCGGTCAGTTGGTCGATGTATTGCTTCAAGTTCCAGACAGACTTGTTACACCCGGGCGGGCCTGCCATGACGTCACAGAAGAGTTCCCAGTTGCCGAGAGGTGACTTGCCGCAGTAGCGTTCGAAGAGCGCGGGGATGGATGAAGACGTGTATGCTTCGTACAGCTCGTTGAACGTGCATCCTGCGATAAGCTGTTGGTACTTTCGGGAGTATTCCTGCTCCATGCCAGCGCAGGAAACTACGACAAAGCCGAAGGTGAGCCACGAGTCTTCAATGGGGTTCGGGTGTGAGCTGGTTAGGAGCGAGGAGCACAGGTTAAAACATTGCCGCTTCTCTGGACAGAACTTGGCGATCTCCGATCGGATTGTCTGGGAGGAGGTGTGAGGAGAACCGCCCGCGTAGACCCAGCCCTTGTGCAACATCCTATCGATTTGATTCCTGATGTTCTCCTCCGCGACTTCTTCGTCAGGGGGAGTGCCGTCGAGGATGTACTGGTGCTGCAGGAACCATGGATAGTAGCCGCCACGATAGTCGGGTGGGATGGCCTCGTATGTCTTCTTGATCCCCTCGATAAGCCTCCCTTCCCTCTGCCACTTCCTCAGCTCGGTAACCGGGACCTCGCAGTACTTCAGGAGACCTTGGTACAGCCCGCATAGCTTGCTGCCGGAGCCCCCACCAAGCATTCGCTCCGCCTTATCGAAGCCGTAGTCGATGCGGGTCTGCGCATCGACGGGGACGACGTCTCTGTACATTGCGCGTGCGAGGTGATAGACGGTGCTGATGGGCTGACCCAGCTTGCAGTCAAAGATGTGAAACGTCCAGTCGTCCTTCTGGCAGCGGGTGCTGCAGTACGAGACCTTCTTGCACCCCGCGCAGCGTTTCAGGTTCCGCGACGCCTCGTCGCAGTACTTGCAACGCTGTTCCGAGTCGTTCATGCTAGACCAGCATGAGGGTGAGTACTGGATGTATGATGTGGCGGCTTTATGGCGCACCTCTTGCTAGTACGGTGTGACCTGAAGAACAGTCGCGGCTGTTGAACGACAAGGAGCTGGCGGTCTTCAGCGTCAAACGAATGAACCGTGAGGAATGATTGATAGAGTTATGTCACTGGTCAGTGACGCGGAGGCTCGACTGGGGCATTACTAGCCTGGACTCACGAGGCAAAGAGCACGCTACCATGCCATTAGGCGTCGCACGAGATAACCCATGGAGGCTATTAGGGTATATCCTGGCATGATAGTCATCAAGGCGGCCAGGCCAAGTTCGAGCCGTCCCATGAGTGAGTGCCGCACTAAGCTTTGCAATCGCCCCTTGTGCTGAGACCTGGTAGGGAGGCTTCGGGTGGTACAATCGTCCCGGATACTGGTTCTATATCATGAACGTCGGCTTCAGCAGTCAAGGCATAGCATTTAAATCATTCACCCAATTATGATTGACTCTACATGTCTGAAATCGTGCAGGTGCAGCATGAAGTAGCATCAATTCACTTGAATCAGCGTTCAGCCGCATAGGAAGACAGCGTTCTCCAGCAATAAATACAGCTGACACTTCACGGGAGTCGTCAAACTAGGCTACTCTATCCGCTACGGAAAGCGGTATTTGCTCAATACCATGGCCTTGTCAAAGCTCCCGGTAGCAACATTCTCCGTTCAGGTCACATGTACACTTCTTGACCTCCCGACACTGGCACCAATCGTTACACTCGACGCGAGCGACTTCATTGAGCTAATGAGCACGGAATGTTGCTCAAAGTAGGAGACCACTCACTCTTGGATGCCTCGTCAAGCCACACTACCCTTGGTCTTATCTTGTCCAAAGCGGCACGAACATCAGCGAAGTCCTCGGGCTGCCACCGAGATTATCATCAGTTCATGTCGGTTGGACAAGTAAACATCCCAAGCATACCTTCTGGAGAATGGCATAGAGGTGTGTATCGCTTGCAACAGCGACCAACGGACGAATATCCTCCTAGAATGCGAACAGACAAGCATTTTGTGAGTGCTGTTTAAGTTTCAATAGCTACGCACTCACTTCATTGCTCATAGGATATGCCAGGATGTAATCAAGGAGATCACCAACCGGTTCGTACTTGCGCTGTTCGTGGAAGGCAGATAAGAAATCTATAAACTCAAGCTTCATTGACGGGTACCTTGTCAGCGGGGCTATCCCACTGCTCTTGTTCATCATCACTATCAACCTCCCACGAGTCGTACGCGGCATCCCCGGTGCAATCTGAGAGTGCCCTCTGCCTCTTGACCTTGACACAGTGAAAGAAGAAGTGGCACTAACAAGCCCAAATGGATGTGAACCGCATCAATGAACATCATGATGTACCCTGGATGGATAGCAAATACTGACCTTATTCCCGGATTCGACTGACCCACCCTCCAATGTTCGGTTTCTCACTTTGGTCATATACTTCAGACAGTGATCGCCCTGTATGACGCCTGTCACAAAACAGAAGTCCTCTAGCTCATCGTCATCGGGATCCGTCTCGTTCTTGAGGTTCGTAGTGTTGAATGCTACTGCTTCCTGTGCCAACTCAAGCAAGTCGTTGTCGCTGACATGAACATGGGCTCGACAGAGATTATGTTGGGCTTCCAGCAACAAAACGATGTCGCCGTCGTCATGAGGAGCTGATTCTTGACCTTGATCCATGGAGCGGATGTGAACTCTGCTATAGTTCGAATGTAAGTCGTTATGCCTCTAGCGAAATGAAGACCCACCTAGCGTCCGACAGTAGCAGACTGAAGTTTCGGTCCTTGTAGACACCATACTTCTCCATTGTCTGACTATCGCTTTTTTCGCTCCATTCGCCTCTGTCGAAGACCCCAATTTGTCCCACTTCGCATACCTTACCAGATGTGGGGCAAGGAGTGTATATGGGATAGCCGCATCGTTCGGGGAACAGCGCTTGTGTGTAGAGGGTATCGTCGAGAGACATAGTGACTTTGGAGTGATAGAAGGAGAGAGCGAGAGCGAGGCTGATGTGCTGAGCTTGGACGTAGCCTACGAAGTGGGGGACTTATATAGTCTGCCGACGCAACGCCACGCGCCACAGCTGGGCTTTGGAATGGACAAGGGGCAGCCCACAAAGCCAAACCGATAGCGACCCGAGACACATACGGCTATCCAGCCGGAAATGGAGCGAGGTCGCGCGCTGGGGCTAGATATGCAGGACAAGAATGCAGCACCCAGATAGCCACCTTCGTTCCTAAAAGGCCTCATTTCGCAAGGTTCTAGAAGCGTTGTACCACCCTGCATGTGGTGCAGAAGGATTAATATCGTGCATCTAGATTCTGACGCCGACATTGAGGAACGGCCACCTATAGTTATTATTGATGACACGACGATGTCCAGATGACCTTCGCGTTTCGAGTCTTGGAACTCACGATAACTCATCTGCATATGTGCAGAATATGAACGAAGTGACAGACCGCCGACTCTGGAAGATATCTTACGTGTCCTCTCCGGTCGGATCTTCCCCGCCGGAACACTGCCGCACCGTTGGTAGACCGAGACTCTAATGAGAAGTCATGCTGGACTGTCCCACACCGCACGGTTCGCCAGCTATAAGTAGGTTCAAGCGCGACCTGACAGATGCCCCACGAGAGAGGGCCTTCGCGAACGATGGTTCTCGATCAACCGCCAATGTTAGCTGCACCGAGTTCCGACTCCCTGAGCGCAGGCTAACAAGGAACCTGGATGAACTCGTGAGCTAGGCGTAGTAAGGATGGATGATGCATGCCAGCACTCACCGATGCATGCCTACCACATCTCTGTGAATTGGGCATGCGCTCCAAGCCAGCCAATGCAATTCGTGTACTCATATCCAGACATGCGCGTGTGATACAACACCGGAGACCAAGTTTCCCCGAGCTACAGTAAGACTAGGAATGTGGGACACCAAGGAGTTCAAAGTCAGATACGGAGACATGGATGTAGAGTCTTCACATTTAAGTATCCGAACGCATGTGCATCACCGCACGGAGGAACCCAAATCACGGGCCCCATGGGACCGCGGCAGTCGAATCGTCCACGGTATGGCGTCATGCTGGCACTTGTGGAACCTCCCCACGTTGGCGCTTCCGGAACATCACCTTCGCGTTGTGCGAAGGCAGGTCCGCGGGGCCGAAACGGATGTTCGCGGGCCGCTTTCCCTCCTCGGCGAACCGCACGTCGTAGTTAAGCACCAAGAACGCCATCATCGTCTTCAGCTCGTTCGCCGCAAAGAACCTGCCCGGGCTGTCATATTCTCCGCGTCAGCACGAGAACACCGACAGAACACCAACGAAGGGGTAAGGCAGACGGGAGACGCACCACGCATGCTTGCCATGCCCGAACGTGATAAAGTCGACCGAGGTGTTCACGAGCTGGTGCTTGACCGCCTCCTCCGCGCCGCCCTCGCGCATGCGCGCGAACCGGAAGGGGTCGAACACGAGCGGGTCGGTGTACCGCGCGTCGTCGCTGTGCGCGGTTATGGCCGCGGCGGCGACGAGCGTGCCCTTTGGGATGCGCGTCCCGTCCGAGAGCGTGACGTCCTTGACGGCCTTACGGAAGAGGTTTACTGGCGCGGGAGGTGAGCGTGCAGCACAAAGGGGAGATTGGGGTACGGCAGAGATGACTACAAGAGGGAGACGTACACAGGGAACCATCGGCGAGACGCATCGACTCCTTGAGAAAGCTGTCGAGCTTGCGCATCTTCTGGAGTGAGAGCTTGCTCCATCCGTCCTCGGCGATGACCGCTTCGACCTCGTCGCGCAGCGGCTGGATGTACTGGGGGTGTGCCGCGAGGTTGTACAATGCGTGTGTGAACGCCTGTCATTGCAAAGGCGTAATGAACGTGAGAGAGTGAGAGAGAAGAGCCATCAGACAGGACACAGGAGAAACGTACCCCGCTGGAGGTGTGGATCGCGCCAAAGTTCACGAGAAGCACTTTCTCGACGACGTTGTCGAACGGAGTCCCCTTGGCGCGCGCCTCTTCGAGTAGCCACTGCAGCATATCTCGCTGTTGTCGGGGTTGTATCAACCATCGGTATATGTGCGTGACTTTGCAAGAAGTGGACATACAGGCTTGGCCTCCCAATCATCACCATGCGTGTCCATCATGCGCTGTCGCTCCTGCAGCATGGGAATGACCATGGGCATTAGGATGTTCTTGTTCTTCGACACCATCGGAATCGCCTTCCCAACGAACCTGTATCGCAGAATGAGCGCTGGGTGTGCAGCAGCGTCCTTCAGACATGGTACATACGACTTCATGAAATCAGGGAACAGGTTGATTATGAAGGACGATATGAACACGTCGTTCGTAAAGTTGACCGCCACATCGAGATAGGTTTGATCCCGGCCTGTGCAAAGCTCGTCAGAGAACGCTCAGCCCGGCCGCAGAAGGACCATAGCTCACAGCGCGGAAGTCCGACGATCACACGGTTGCTGGCTCGCGCGATCACTTTCTGCGCGATCGGGAATATGCAGATATCAACCCATTCTGCGCTCGATCGCGTCAGTACGAGTATACACGCATTCCGTCCAATTGAGGCACGCACCATCCTCCTTGGCGGGGATGTACTCGTTAAACGCCACCGTAATCTCATCCAACACGTCAGGGTACAGCGCGGCCAGGTTCCGGGTGAGCTTATCGCGCACCACCGCGACGTGGAACTGGTCGTCCACGCCTGGACCGAGCGTGTGCCTAAGCTGCAAGACCTAACAACATGTCACCGTTTCAGCCACGGGCACTCGCACAGCCTTGGGCGCAGGCGAGGGAGGGGGGGCAAGGATGGAAGCAGAGAATGTAGACATACCTCAGCAGTGCCCTCGACCGACGATAGCTCTTCGTCGGGGCTGCGCCGGAGTTCATCAATGAGCTTCGGCCCAGTAAAGACGACCAGCCATCCGTCAAGCATAGAAACTTTAAAGAGTGTACCATAGTACTGGACACGATGAGTCGACAAAACGGATGATGTCAATGAGGCGTACGCACCTTCTTATATCCTTCGCGGAGCATGCCCTCAAGGTCAAAGATATAACGGATCGCACCCAGGTATGAGATGAGTGGGGCCGAAGGGCCAATGGTAGGGATAGAGCGTAGCTATCAACTCGCGCGTGAGATGGATGAAAAGGTGAAGAGTAGATATTGGGGCGTACTGGGTCAAGATGCCGTCGCACGAAGTACGCGGCGAGAAGGACTGCCGCAAGGGCAGAGAAGAACTGCCAGGAGTCTGAATCTGCCATAATCACCGGATTGTCCTGGCTATCCTAGCGCGTCCAAAGGTGGTTCATCCAAAACAAACGTCAGTTCCTTTCCCTATTCTTCCTGTCCGCGGGAATCGCGGAGCGGGGAGATCGTCGGAAGCAGGGCGCGTTGACAGAGAACAGGCGATCCGTGTGGGCAGCAGGGCAGATCTCGGGGAGCGGGGAAGGCGGGGAGAGAGGTGGAGGAGATGGTGGTCAGAGGGAAAGAGACGAGGGAGACCAAGAGAGGGATGGCCCGGACTTGTTCGCGAAACGACACATGGTCCATATGGCCCAGAGTAATCAGCCTTGTCACTCGTTTCTCTTCCAGCAAGCCCTCCTCCGCGCTTCGGCAATGCCCGGCATTAACTAGAAGTAGCGCCCACCGTGTGCCCGTGACGAAATGGCCCCGACGCGCGCTTGTGCCTGGCGCGACTTCCGCGAACACCCCGCGTCTCCCTCTTCTGCCACCACGCTCTAGTCCATGTTCCAGTTCGTGCCCCGCAAAGTCGCCCACAAGTCTTCTCACATCTCCCAGCCCTCTGTACTCTCGTCTACAGCTTCTGCTCGCACAGCTGCACCTTCATCTCCACAAGCAAGCTCATCAGCGCACGCACCAGACATCAAGGGGAAGGGCAAAAGCACAGAACACACCGTAAAAGATGAAGACCTCGCCGCGCTCATCAGTCTATCCATCTCCGACTACAACCTGTGGGCCAACGTAGACCTCCGCCGAGCCATCGCAAACGCGCAGGATGGATGTACGTGTTTTCGCGTCATGATGGCAGTGGGAGCTCATCTTCATCTAGGGATCCCTCTCAGCTACCTCCTCCAGCAATCCACCTACCTTCACCATATTGGCACTAGGCCGCCAGACACTGCACTAGTCAAAGCGGCGAGGAACCATGCCCCGGACAGCCTCGAGGTCCGTATGCTTGTCACGTCGCCTTCAAAGGCAGCCTGGTATGGCAAAGACTCCGAAAAGGACGAGCGAGGAGGCTACGAGATACGCAGGAAGGACTGGAGCGACGCGTTGATCCGCGTGCGGAACTCGACCAGACATGAGTGGGAGGCCCGGACGATTTATATGGTACGTCAACCATCCACCTTACCTCAGCAAACTCTATCCCGACTCGCGGTACTTCCAGGAGAGCATACCTCTTCCGTTCCGCTCCATACCGGGCATATATCGCTTTGCCGCCTCACTGCTCGCCACATCTTCCTCCTCCTCATCGAACACCCGCGTTGAATGCATCACCCTTCCGCCCCATCACCTCGATCGCCCTGGCGACTTGCCAAAGTGCAAGGGCTTCGCACTCGTCACCTTTGCAAGTCAAGAAGACGCGGAACATATAGTGCACGGATGGCCGTGGCAGCCCCGCCGAACGTCCGCACCTTCGCAGGCAAGCGACTCTGTCTTGTCCGACGCAGTGAAGTTCGGCTTCCGGACGCTCAAGAAGGCGCGCTGGGACGAGCTCAAGGAAGAGTACCTCGCGCATCGCCAAAGCCTCTTAGACGAGATTGCAGGCGCAAGATCTCCCGCGAGTGACCCGGAGCGCTCCATCTCTCAGGTCGCCGCAGAGCGAGAAGAGAGCGCCGCCGTAGAGGCAGCTGCCCCTCTCACAAAGCCCTCGCTCGACCCGTCCGCGCCCTTCCCGCCCGGCTGCCTCGTCTTCGTCCGGAACGTACACCCCGAGACGAACAAGACGACGCTCAAGACGCTCTTCACCGCGCACGCGTTCGGCCCCGATCCCGCCTGCGCTCCGTCGCCGTCCTGCGCGCTCGACTACGTCGACTACAGCAAGGGCATGACGTCGGTGAGTCTCCCCTCCTCTCGCCCCCATCCCTCTCGATCTCTTCTGCAAGATAGAACCGAACCTGATATGCCCCGTCGTGTGCAGTGCCACCTCCGCCTCTCGACGCCACAGCACGCGCAAACGCTTGTGTCCGCTTTCCACGCGCGCCCGCTCGTGCAGCTGCAGGGGCTCGACGGAGCTGGCGCACCGCCCGCTGGCTCGGCGAGGCCGATCGTGGCGGAGATTGTCGATGGGGAGCGGGAGGAGCTCTACTGGAACAAGGTACCGGAGAAGGTGCGTAGGGAGGCGATTCGGAAGGCGATTGCGCAGATGGCTGGAGAGGGTGACGGGCATGGGGAGGATGGAGGTGGCGATGGTGGTGGTGGTGGCGAGGACGAGGCGGTTGCTGAGGGGAAGGGCAGGAGGCCGAGGAAGCGGAGACGGAAAGCATGAGCTGTGTGCTTGCTTGTTCGCGAATGTATGTGGTAAGTAGTTGCACTCACCCTTGTGGCCGTCGCCTGGCGCACTGAAACGCTGTTGCGGGAAGAACAGTTATGAGGCATGACGTTGCCCAAGGAATAGTAGATGTGTCAACAAGTCAAGGGCAACCTAGTGACAGGAGTGGAAGATGTCTACATGCACTCTTGTCGCCGCACCCGCGTACAAGAGGCGTCGTTCCACAGATTCGGAGGCGGCGTGCGGAATATCGTACACCTTGTTTCGCGACCTCGCAACTGGGCAAGAGTGTCATTGTGGTGCGTCACCTTTGAGATGCTGAGTTGGCTCTACAGCATGCATATATAGCGCATCCCCAACCGTCCGCTCCTTACCACGGCTTCCCGTAAAAGCCTACTCTCTCAATTCGTCTTCGACATGACGACTGATGCTATCTTGCACGATTACTACCCAAGGCTGCTGTTCCCCCGAGGTTTCGGTTATCCTCTCTATAAGCCCGACTGCGGGTCAAATCGCGATTTAGATATTGGCTGCGTTGGGGTGGTTCGCGAAGGCCGATTTGATGTCCTCTCGAAGTACCCATATACCACTCGCAGGTATACCGAGATACGTGACATCAAGACGAAAATCTGGGGAAATCTCCTTCCTCCAGGGTCGCGCCGCGAAGCATTCGACAGGTATGTAATAGCGTCACGCTCTTCCCGTGGTGATCGTCCTAAAATTGAGTTCAGGCATATGGACGGGGAGCCTACGCCAATCGCCACAGCTTCTCTCTCACCCCCCACTAACAATCAATCTCAGAGAAGAAGCGCAGGCTCAGATTATACCCTCATAGAAGGCGCGAACATGCGACGGACGCACATTCACCCTAGCAAGCACTTGGCCCAATTCGTAGTGAACCACCTCTGCGCTCGCACCGACCTCGACGAGGTCATGTTCGTCGTGGGGACTACGCAGGGACTTGGCTCAGTCCAGTGGCAACTCACCGCTGAGGTGGACGGGAAGCGCGATGTTAGGCTAGTCAGAGCCTACGGGGTACGATTTTGTTGTGTTATGGATCCACCGTGTACTTACTCCTTAGATTCGACAGGCCACGCTCTTCTTCCATTACTATAAGATCAAGAAACGGGGCCAAACACGGGCGGCTCCATCGGGACGTCGGGATTACGACCCCGTTGACCATCTCCTTGATTTCATGCTCAATCATAAAGTGGGCGGTTGGAGAGGGTTGGTACTTATCTTGTATGCGCCCATCTTCACGATTGTTGATCTCATGTGCATTCCCATCTCAGGAAGAAACCGACTGTCGTAGTTGCCAGCGACCTGAACCTCTACAGAGTCCTCCGGGTTCGTCTATGCAGACAGTTCTCTCTCATCCACCATCCATAACATTGACTGTGATGGTTCTGAGATTGCAGCAGGACCACCTTCTCGATATACCAGCGGCGTTGCAGAAGCGGAAGAACAAGCAGCTGTTGGGTGAGCTGATACACTGGTTGGACGAGGAACAAGGCAGTACGTCATCTGACCTACTCATTTCGTTCGATCCTGATAACCCGTCGCCGGTTTGGTAGTTGCCTGGATTGAGGGCGTCGTTTGCCTATGCAGTAAGCAGGTCAATGGCTGCAGGTGCAACATAGAATCAGATCAAGCTTCCCCGAGCTCGCGCCGAATCTGTTGTTATGCAGAGGATCCGTTGCTTATCAGGGGTAGGCAGTAGGTCTGAGTTCCGTGACACATTCACGTAGTATGCATGCACGCTTCCATGAAACAGACGCACGGGAAATGTATGAATGATGAATCGATGACGGTGTGACCAGGGACATCTATAACAACTCAACGAGTCGAGTTCGATAAAACGACCCTCGCGGGCAACATTCATTACCTTCATTTCTACGCGGTGAATGCAGGTTGTAAGAGGCGAGGCTAGGGAGAAGATAGGCCGAGGACCGGCTGAGCACCTGCACCTCAAATTTAGAGCTCTGCACTCAAGAGTTCATGATCTCAGTGTCTCTTCCCAGTGCGCGGTGACGGACTCAAAGGCGTCGACATGTGGCGTCGTTGGAAGTTACTGAGACGATAACCTGGGACGAGACAGGACGATGCGTCCCAAGACGCAGATGATAGAAGCTATTAGATTGTACGGGCACCGAGACAGGTCGTGAAGCGGATCGTGACAAGTTCCAGGCTATTGCGTTCTGGGTGTGGGCGTGGGCATGAATGGGCATTGCGATGTATCATGTGCGAGAAAAAGAGATCGAGAGAGAAAGGCGAGAGAAGATGACAGGGGATATATAGAGAAACGTGAATGGATACGCGAGGCGTGGACGTGAGATGATGTATGGCGGGGTATATGTACAGTACTTGTTGGATGTGGATGTATGCGTGCGAAAAAACCGTCGTCCAAGAGTCCGACACGGGCGACCTACCGTCGCCCGCGTCTCTGTGCAAAAGTTCCGCCTCGAATATGCGAGATCCCTAACGGACAGACGAAAGCGTCTATACAGTCACCGCAGGTCCTAGAAGGCGGCCTACGTCGCCTGAACCTGCAGCAGCGACGAGCCCGATGAGCCCCACTCACCGGAGGGCCGACACCTTGGACGAGAGAGACGCGGTAGACCGTGCTGTTACGAGCCCACGCGTAGGACCTTTCATGGGCGCGGGTCCTCTAGAGAGGCCAAAGCCCGACCCGGGAGCCCTCGAAAGACCAGAGCTAAGGGTCCTCGGAAGACCAGAACCAGGTGCCTTCGAGTAGGACGGGACCTTCATGGGTGCGGGGGCAGGTGCGGGAGCGGGCGCCGGAACGGGGGCGCGGGCAACGGGGGCGGGGGCGGGGACAGGCGCGGCTACACGCGCAGCAGGAGCGGGGACAGGCGCGGCTGGCTGACCGGCGGGAGCCTCGTCGCTACCACCGGGCTGCCCTGCTGCCTGGTTCTGGCTGACGTTCCGGATGCTCACGAGCACCTCCTTGCAGAACTTGAGCTTGTCGACGAGGCGCATCATGAGCCGCGCCTGCTCGGGGTCATGCGTGGGCGGGCGGAGCGCGTAGGCCATGATCTCGGAGAGCGAGTGGCGGGTGAGGTTGTAGTTCTTGTCGATGTGCGTCACCTGCAGCCCGTGCGAGGAGAGGATCATCTTCGAGTGGTCGTAGAAGTTGAACTGCAGCACGTCGTGGCTCATCTTGAACACGATGCACTGCTTCATACGCAGGTACCGCTGCACAAAGTCCAGACCCTTCGTGCGGTCCATGTCCTCGAACGTGTAGTCGTACACGCCGTACAGACGGTCCATGATGTAGCGCTCGAAGTGCTTCAGCAGGTACACCTTGCTCTGCAGCTCCTCGGGGTAGTCCGCAACCGTGTAGTTCTTGCGTACGTACACCGCGCCATTGCGTCTCGAGGATATGAAGTCGAAGTGGCTGTAGCGAAAGGGGCTGAGCATAAGACACATAACGTCAACACGTAGTGAACACGTACTGCTTATCAGCGCTCAACACGATCGTGGTGGTGTCGTTAAAGTGGACGCCGACCGAGCCATCCGTCAAGGCGTAGCCCATGCCGTACTTGTTGCAGTAGTCCACCCAAGACACGATGAAGACCTTCGCCTCAGGCAGATCCACGTCCTGCCTCGGGTCCCGGAATAGTCTGCCCATCGCCTTCGCTTCGAAAGCTGCGATAAGAGTCTGCGCTGCGACTTCGAACCCGTTGATGCGCAACGGGACGCCGGCATCGGGTGTTGACGTATCGTCCACGTCACCGTCCTTCTCCTGCGGCTCATGCTCCGGTATCCTGCCCTTCGCCGCCTTCGCTTGCTCCTCCTCTTCCACCCTCACACGCTCCTGCTCTTCCACCTTCGCGCGCTCCTTCTCCTTCTCCCTCTCCTTGATCAAGCGCGCAGCATCTCGCGTACGCGCAGGTGGGATGTTCTCAAGCTCCTGGTCCTGCTCGTCGCCGCCGAATACGGAACCAGGCGCGCTGCCAGGTACGGGCACCATCTGGGCGACGATGCGCGCCTTCTGGCTCTCGAGCTCCTTCTTCCTGAGCTCCTCCACTCGCGCGCCGTACTCGTCCTCGCGCTCCTCCGCAATGTCTTGCAGTCCGCGCGCACCAGGACGAACCGGAGACTTGGCTTCCTTCGCAGCCTGCAGCTTGCGCAGCAGCGGCTGCTCCGGACGCGCATTCGGGTCCGCCTGTGGTGCGATGATGAGCGGTTGACGAGCGGAACTGAGAAGCGCGGAGATAGGGCTGCCAGGCTGGACCGCCTTCTGGAACTCCTTCTCCTGTTGAGCAAGGCTGGAGGTTGCGCGCATTTTCCCTTGGTGGATGCTCGGCTGCGGGGCGCTGGGAAGGGCGATGCTGGTGACCTGGTCCTCGTCGAGCAGGGCATAACGGCGTAGGCGAGCGAGGTTGGCCTGGGACATGTGTCGCTGAATGTGACGGAAGTCAGGAGGCGTGTCGTGCGCGGAACTGGGGATGAAGCCGGGAACAGTGCCAGTCGTGAACCAGTCGTGGTCCACTATGTCATAGAGCGTGGGGCGTTGGGAAGGATCGGGCGTCAGTATCGACTGGATGAGCTCTTTCACGAGCGTCGAGACGGCGCGGTCTGCAGGGAACTCGTAATCGTTGTCGCGAATACGTCTAGGGCGAATGCGCTTAGCAAACATACGGCTTGAGGGAGGTGCGAAGGCAGGTACTTACTTGTAGATAGCCTTCACGTCCTTTGTTTGGAAAGGCGGACGGCCTACGACCAGCGTGTACAGAATGACACCAATCGACCATGTGTCGACCTCGAAACTGTGACCGTTGACATTATCGAAAAGAACCTCGGGCGCGATGTAGTTCGGTGTGCCACAAATAGTCTTCTTACGTTCTCCTGGGGTTTCGATGAGGGCGGCGAGACCGAAGTCGCCTACTTTGACGTTCATATTTCTGTCGAGGAAGATGTTGCCAAGCTTGAGGTCGCGATGAATGACTTGGTGGTTGTGCATATACTGGCATGCGCCAATGAGTTGGACCATGAAGAAGCGAGCTTCAGGCTCTGTGAAGCGCCGTCGACGACGGAGCATGTCCATGAGGGAGCCATTGTGGCAGAGCTCGAGGGTCATGTACACGTTCTCTTCATCCTCGAAGCAGTCTTCGAAGTGAACGATGTTGGGGTGTTCGAGGGCCTTGTGGATTTTGATTTCGGCATAGAGCTTTGAGGGCGAAGTGAGTTCTCGGCTCCCGCTTATTCAACTCGTACTTACCTTGATCTTGGCTTTCTTGTTCTTGAGGGAGGATTTGGTGACCACTTTGCAGGCGGACCTGTGTCCGCGAGTGTCTTTGACCTCGTAAACACGAGCGAAGCCTCCCTGAGGTTACACTTTCATCAGCCTCGCCAGGGTGCGGGAGAACGGAGAGGCGGGTCTACTGCTCGCCACCGTGCAGCACCAAAACAGACAAGCAGCCGGAGGAATGCTCGCCAGTGTTCAGACAGACCACATGAGCGAAGTATATGGTAGTCATAAACTAGAGCTCATGCATGGTGTCTGAGATGCCGAGGACATGGGGAAGCTTGTGGCAAGTACGAGCATGCCCCCAACTGAAAAGGATGCACACTTACTTCGCCGAGCATGCCCACACGCATGAATGCGATGTTGCGAGCCGCGTCCGTGATGACTTGGGGCGGAGATGGCGGCGTGACCTTGGCATTCTGCCTGGGAAGAGGAGGAGATGAAGGCTGCTTGGGCTGTTCCTGTTGCTTGGGGGGCGTTCCGGGAGCGCGGGGCGGGGGATGACGAGGGGCCTGGTTGACGGCGTAATGACTGGGGGCCGCGGCGAGAGGGTGTCGGCGGGGCGGGGGCGGCATAGTTGTGTAGAGAGGGGCGGACATCGTGTAGGCCTAACACCGGCGATGTCGACGCAGTCTTGAGGCTGGCGGGGAGCGGGGAGCGGGCGAGTGTCGTCGTCGACGAGAACAGAGACAGTCAACCCTCTCTGGCGCCCCCCGTGGTCAACGCATGTTTCCCGCTTATGTCATCGCCCCTTTGGTTCGACTTCTCGCGTACCGCGTCTCGTCATGTGATCGCGTACCGTGCTGTAAGATCAGGCGCCCATCCGGGTTTTGCCCACGATTGGCCACGGACCAGTTCTCTTGCTCTGCATCTCTAACCACGTCCGCGACCTTCCGCGACCCGCACTTCAGCCTACTTGAGCCTGCTTCCCCGCTGCTACATCTACTAAACCTTACTGATCAGTCCTCGTCTTTCGACAACAACATACAACCTCGACATCTGGCATTATCAGATCTGAGCAAACCACTGACCTACTTCCTACCACACGATGGTCGAACAGACTTGCACATTCTGCGGTGAGCAATCGCCCGACGCCAAACGCTGCGCTGGCTGCAAGAAGGTCTGGTACTGCAGTACCCGCTGTCAGAAGGACCACTGGACATGGCACATCTTCGACTGCAAAACCACCCAGCCGATCAGCTCCGTGCACTACCTCGTCCGCGCCATATACGAAGACGTCGTGCCTGTCTACGCGCAGGCGCGCATCGACTACGGTTTTGACAAGGCGGAGCGCATGATCGGCGGAGACGCCGGCAACAAGCTGGTCGGTCTGTACACAGGGCTCATCAAGTACTTCGGCATCACAGCGAAAGAGCTCCGCCAGTGGCAGAGAGAGGGACGGCTCATCGAGCGCATTAAGGCGACCTACGAAAAGCAGCCACCTGGCTGCCGTGGTGGCTACTACCCCTGGTTCCTGCAGCACCAGTACATCCTCGACGGCACGCCGCCCGACGAAGCGATCGCGGCGAAGAATACCGAGAGCAAGTTCGAGCAGATGACTCGCGCGGCCTGGGTCTACTCCGGCGGGTCTCCTAGCTCCCCTACGCTCGAAATCAAGCTCGCGTACGCGCAGATGAGTCCTGTGCAGCGCGAATGCTTTGAGTTCTGCTCCCTGCCGCTCACGGACACCCGCCCAAACCCCTTCATGCCCTCTTGGCTCTCCTTCGGCTTCGTCGTGGCATCATGCATGGGCGAAGAGATCGCGCTCGGGCGAGCGTACGCCGACCTCATCCGCAAGTGCACCTTCAGCGACGTCTGTGCCGCGTACGAGTCGTGCTCGATCCCCGCCCTGTTCGAGCGCTACAACGCAGGCTTTGGAAACTGGCGCCGCTTCTGCGACGTCATGGCCGGCCCACGGGGGTCGCACAAGTCCGTCTGGGACCTGAAGCTGTACGTCGACCAGCTCGCGTCGTCGCGGCCCGAAGAGCGTCCGAATCCAGCGCGGTCGGTCGCGCGCGACTACGGGTACGGGAACTGCAAGAGCGGGTCGGAGCGGGAGCTGCTGGACGGGCTGTACAGGCAGCTGTTTGACGAGGCACGCGGCGTGGATCCTCTGGCTCTGCATGAGGCGTGCATCAAGGGCGCGCTGCTGGACTTTGTGAAGGCTCACGTGAAGCTTGCGCCGTGGACGGCGAAGTATAGACGGTTGCTGAAGAATGCGCACCCGCTCCCCGAGTTGAGTGGCTTGAGGTCAGTGTCCCCTTGCGAGCTACAGTGTGCACGTTAGCTGACAATTTGCCAGTATCACTGCCTGATGTCACCGGGCTACTTGTACAGTAAAATTGGAGGTTAACACTTGTCGGTCGCTGTGGCTTTGGTATGATTCTGCTATCCAGACTCGCTCGAGCATGCTCGATCGTCCTCGATCATAGCTGGAGATTAGACGAGGTCAGCTTTTGCACCCTCACTGATGTACCGAAAAAGTTTAGCAGTCCTTGACGATGGTTATAGTGGATCGTTCGTTTCTTGTAGTATCCTTCGGTAAGCTCTTGTAAGCTCTTGAGCTTGCATGTCCGAGCTGCTACTACTTTCGAGACCACTCACTTATCTGTGACTGGAATGGATAGGCCCCAGCGCGCGCGCACAATAACATGAGAGTATCTTTGCGTGCAAGGCGGTTTACTCGAGTTTGCGAAAAAGTTCGTGAAGATCACGACGTCGGTGTGGGCGAAATACGCGCGGCTGTTGAAAAACTCCTACCCTCTTCCAGATCCGGATGCTTCAGGTTAGTCACTCTGACTGAATCTGGCGCGTTCTCATGTCATTGAAGGTATGTTAGCATCGTGTGGACAGGACTGATGTTGTCTAGCATCTGCCGATATATCACAGTCGATGACTTTCTGAATCGCAAGCAATTGTATAGTAAGCTCAGATGTGTCTGTGGGTGCTTAAGCCATACGCAGGGGACGCTATAAAGGAGGTGTCAGTGTATTGAGGTACTCGCTAACCAAGGTGTGCAGTTCATGCGAGACGACATACTTAGCAGCAGGTACGAGTAAAATTCAAAGTCCGATATCTTCACAACTCACGCGACTGGCTAGGGTAGCAAGCCATATCATTCTCGAGGTCACAATCCCACTGAATGACCGTGCTGACAATGCTTGCGCGCCGGACTGCGAGGTCTTCGGTCAGCTGAACCAACTTCTCCAAGCTTCTCCTCCACCGGAGTCCCGTGTCCTCGATAAGCCCCATTGCTGGGAATGCGCGAGGCTACGGTATAAAAAGGCATAGTCGCTCAACGTCAACCTCGTATCCGTACGAAACGCCACTTCCCTCATGCCTCGCACAATCCTGATCGGTTTTGGGATTGACGTTGACGCTGCGTCGGGATGGTGAGAAATTGTCCACGCAGATAACTCACGATATTATGAAGCGAACATTTGATCCCTGCAGGATTGGCTCTCTGGGAGGCGAGAACTCGCCTTGCGATGTGTCTCGTGTCGGTTTCTTCCTTCCAAGGCAGTCAACCGCGCGTATTGATCTATTTGTTCACCAGGGCATGTATGCGGGCGAGGTGGGCGTGCCTCGCCTATTGAAACTGTTTGACAAGTACAACATCAAGGCGACATGGTTCATCCCTGGTCAGGCATTAGCGTTCTACGAGGCCCGTCAAGCTCTGAAGTTGTACCTAGGTCACAGCGTAGAGACGTTCCCCGAGCAGTTGGCTCCCATCCGAGACGGAGGCCATGAGATGTTCGTGGACTCTTCTGGTATCCTGCAGGGCTGCTTCTCTGACTTCGGCACAGTGGCCTCCACGGGTACACCCACGAAGTGCAGGGCAGGCTGACAGTTGAGCAACAGAAGGACGTGCTTGACCACAGCTTCGAAGTCCTCACAAAGTTCAACAACGGCATCCCGCCCAAGGGAAGTTGCGCGCCGTGCTGGGAGACTACGAGAGAGAACACTCGTCTGCTGCTGGAAAAAGGCATCGAGTATGGTGAGGGACCTGAGTTCAATTTGTCGCGCTCTCCTTCTGAACCTCAGACATTTAGACCACTCGGACATGGCTCACGAGTAGGTGTTAAGTTGCCCACGCTGGTCGGCAGTCTAACAGAGATGATGCTGAATCTCTGTTAGCTCACAGGCGTATTACTTGCGGGTTGACGACGACTGGACCAAAATCGACTATCAAGCGAAGGCAGAGACATGGATGAAACCTCTTGTTCGAGGCAAGGAAACAGGGCTGGTCGAAGTCCCTGCGAATTGGTATGCGGATGGATCTTGTATTGCTTCTGAATACACTGACTTCCTGGACTGAAGGTACCTCGATGATTGGCCACCATTGGCGTATGCATGGAATCTCGCGTGTTCAGCAACATTCGGCTGACGACCTGCTGTTTAGCTTCGTCAAGCAGAGACCCAACACTCAAGGATGGGTCAGCACGCGGAACGTGGAGCAGCTGTGGAAGGATACGTTCACGTACCTCTACAGGTCGGACCTCTTGAACAACTCTCGTACACCATCGGCTAACGTTTATTGTCCGAAACCTCTCCAGGGAAGAAGAGAACTTCATCTTCCCTATCACCATCCACCCCGACGTCAGCGGGTAAGTCCCCTTCTGACGAAATATTGAACACACCACTCACACGTAATCTCACAGACGTCCACACGTTCTATTGATGCTTGTAAGCCACGCCTCTTTCTCCAATCTCATGGTCTCGAGGATCGCTGATGGCCAAACCTAGGAGCGCTTCATCGAATGGGTCAACACACATGCCGACGTTCAGTGGGTTCGCATGATCGACATGGCGAACGAGTTCCGAGCTCGTGTTGCTCCTACTCCGGATGCCATCATGCCGCGAGGATTCCATGCCAAGTAGAGTTGACAGCGGAAACAACGAGAGTCGATAATCAGAGTGGAAGTTCCCATCGGCATGGTCACCGTGTACTTCTATCGTGAATCCAACCCATATCCCGATGTTCTCGGACGGCCTCCCTCGTTCACCCGCAGATCGTCGTCACAGCTCAGATCACAGAGACGCAAGAGTAAGTATCAGGATTCAGGAACACGCCAACGGCCCGTGAATCGAACGATGGACTGGCATCATGGCTGTGTACTTCTAGATTCCCGACTCGATACATAACCCCATTCCGACTATCTCGGAGGACATACTGTGGATTGTCGCGACAGTGATATCCCAACTTCTGCGCAGCCCTGCCAACAGAGGTAGGAAGCTGTCGAAGAAGCCGCAGCTATTGCATCCGGCATGGCATGCCATTACATCCATTGGCAGCGATCCTGCACGCTGCTCTACATGCTTTGGTACATCTCACACGGACTTCTAGCTACCGTCTCCACGACGATGCATACAACGAATTTGAAGGTTACAAAGAGCATCAAGCTACTACTCCGCCCCTGGCGGTCCTGAAGTGTGAAAATTCAGTCCGTTTCCGCTTCAGTCCGCAGCCTGGACCTCAGATTGCAGCCCGACGACGACGTGCAATGCGATCAGGCCCGACTGCGACTCCGGTAGACAGAGGCGCTCCGGGGAGCTCAAGCACCGAGCTAGAGAGCGGTGCTCCCGGAAGCTCGAGCACTGAAGTGGGCTCGGCGATCGTGCCCGTTGACAGAGGTGCGCCGGGGATCTCGATGGCAGACGAAGTCGCAGCAGGCGGAAGCTCAAACACCGCGCTGGACGAGAGGGGGACCCCGGGGAGCTCGAACACCGCGCTCGCCGTGGGCGGCGGGAGGAGCTCGATGGAGAAGGACGTGCTGGGGAGCTCAAGCACGGACGAGGATGCGTCCGCCGGGGGAGGGAGGAGGGTTGGGATGGACGCCAGCTCGGTGGACTCGCTTGCGATCGCGGTCGCGGTGCCGAGGATGTCTGACAGGGACGCGGTCCCGGTTTCGAGGATGTTGGTCGCGGTTGCGGTGCCCAGGATGTCTGTCAGGGTCGCAGTGTCGAGGATGTCCGACAGGGATGCGGTCCCGGTCTCGAGGATATCGGTTGGGGTCGCGGTGCCGAGGATGTCTGTCAGGGTCGCAGTGTCGAGGATGTCCGACAGGGACGCGGTCCCGGTCTCGAGAATATCGGTAGCGGTTGCGGTTTCGGTGCCCAGGATATCGGTCAGAGTCGCTGTGTCGATGATGTCCGACACAGACGCGGTACCGAGTACATCGGTCGCGGTCGCGGTGCCCAAAATGTCTGTCAAGGTCGCAGTGCCTAGGACGTCGGACGCGGTGCCCAGGATCTCGGACACGGTGACGGTGACGGTAACGGTCTCGACGGTGGCGTTGGAGTTGGACCTGTCCATGCCCATGCCCTTGGCCTTCTGTCCTTTCATGGCATGCTTCTTGGGGCCGGAGTCCTGCGAGGTGCGTGAGCACAAGTGCGAGAACAAACAGGTGCCGATGCGCACTCACCATCTGAGAGTCCGCTTTGTCTTCATTGCGGAGGACGTGCTCATGGGTGTTAGGAGTAGGCCTAGCCAGGACCTGCAGGGAGGCGGTGAAGGAAAGGGCTGCGACGAGCAGGCCTGCTGCAAGCATGGCAAATGAAATGAAAGGGGTAGGGAGAAGGAAGGGAAGGGAAGAGAAGGTGTGTGAGACGAGCGATAATGTCTCACCTCCATGGACTCCCCCTTTTATGCTATGGCAGGGGAGTTGCAAGATTACGCAAGGCTATCCGTGAAGCTGCAGTAGACGCACCGCAGACGAGGATGCACTGGTCGTGTGGATACATAGTCGGAGCTATCACGTTCGATGCGCAGTGCGTGTGAATTGGGGTCGATCTTGAAATTCATAGCATGGACAGTTACTGCGTGAGGGCGTTAGAGTCCGGTCAAAGGCCTATCCGAATGTTCGTTGTCTAGCAGGTGTAAAATATCACAGTCGAGGTTCACTCGAGCTGCCCGATGTCATGGATATCACGAAAGTGTCGCTGCGGCAAAGCCCCAGTCTTCCTCTTCGGAATCTCCGGATCCGCGTTTGAGAGCTCATTGGCTTGCTATAGCATCCAGTAGCGGAGTGACTGGCCAAAGATTCACATATCTAGTCTGGCTCATCGATACGATGCCCTGCTCCGCTTCGTTCCTGTTCGCTTGTCCTTTTTCATCATCACGGTACTGGAAGTGGAAGAACAGTCACCTAGGTATCCACTGGTATATATACCCAGTTCCAGCACCATCGACGTGGTCACACCAGAAATTGCGGGCGGGTGTGATACCAGCGGTCGTCGGACTCATTGCAAGCAGATGTCGTTGAGTTGAACCGCAACTATCGCAGTCTATATATAGCACGGTCATAGCCAATGACCCACACAACAATGAATCCCCTACCTCGCCTTGCTCGGGCACAGCAGCTGAATATGAATTTGACCATCCGGCACTTCTCGTCCGGTGATAGACTCACGTCATGCGTGGGGTGTAGAGTCTACATGGGAGCAATTGTGACGGAGTTGGTGAGCACTATAGCAGACGCACGACATGGAAACCTCGCGAGTGACTTACGAGGTTCTGACCAGCGTTCCGACAACCCCCCTAGACATCATTGAGCTGTCACTTCCTGATCCAGCGTCTGAATATCAGCGAGAAACTGTACCCGCACTTCAGAGGTCCATTCCCATGACCCAGGCACCGTAATACATCCCAGGTCAGCATCCCTGTCTATACAACGAGCAAGAATTCTCCGAGAACCACGGTCTACCCCCACCCTCGCCAGCCTCACAAGGTATGCTTGTACACTTGGAGCCTCTGCACGCCTCCGCAGAACTCATTCCCCGCACCCGGCGCGAGCGGGCAGGTCGAGTTACACTCCGTGTCGGGCGCTCGCACAGCCCCAGTCGCGAGCCCAAAGCTGCACTGACAGTCGATGCCGTTCTCGACGCCGGCGAACGGGAAGCCGCGGTGCGCGCAGAAGTCGATGCACTGCGTGACGAGGTCCCGGTTCGACGCGAACGCCTGGTGAATAATCGGGTCACCGAACGCAGGAGAGGTGGGAGTGTCTACGAAGCACCCTTGAAGGGTCGACGACCCGGGAGGGAGTGCGGGCGACTTGTAGATCTGGATGGTGACAAGGCGGGTCGGGACCCTGTCAGCCTGAGCGCGCGGGCAAGTAGTGCCGGTGAAGACGGGCGACGTACCTGGATGCGGAAAGAGCCCCCGCATGAGAGGTTCTCGTCTCCTGAGCAGGCCATGTTGCACTCCGAGATTGGGCGAGCGGTCGGGGTGCTCTTGAGACCCGTGCCGCAGTGGCACTCGTTGCTGAACTCGACGCCTGCAAAAGCGAAGTTGCCGGCGTCGCACAGTTCGATGCATGTCGCGGGCGTGTTGTTGGTGAGCACAGTGGTCACATCATTGGCGATAATACGAGATCCAGTGTCGACGGCGCATGCGAACTGGGTGGTCCAGTTGAGAGGAAGTTCGGGCGAATCGAAGGCGTATGTGGATGGTACTAGACCGAGAGCGGCGAGTATCAGGTAGGTAAGACGCTGCATGGTCGAGCAGATGTGTCTTGAAAAACATGTCGCTCATCAGCCTCTTAATATGCCGAGGACGCGAGGAACGCGCTGACATGATTCGAGCGTAGAGCGGAACGGCAAGCGAGGTCGGCCGAACGAAGCCCGTCCATGTTCGAAGCTAGGCGCCAGGCACGCAGGCGGACGCCAGGTACATCGGTGGCGGGAGCCAAACTGTCTGATATGGCTTGAAGGCTGGAAAATCCAGTTCAGGATGTCTCGCTGACAATGAGGAGCGCCATTTTACCAGTCAATTCTGACCTGTGAACGAACGTGTGTTAGCAGCGTCTGATCCGGCATTGAGATATCGGTGCGTTAAGGGCGGCACACATCTTGAATGTGTATTTGTTCCAGGTGATTGTGAGTTCGAGAGATACAATACTTGGATGTCGTTCCATGAATGCCCCGACCGGGACCAGATATGTCGCTGCAGCGATTCCGAAAGCTAGTACCGAGATGATCACCAATATTTTGTCTGTAGAGTGATGAGACAGCACAATTGCGCATATAGGTCACCGTAGCTGGCCGGTAATGATATTGAGGTAGGACCTGGGCAGGCAGAACCTTCAGTGGGGTAGGAGAGCGGTAGTAGGAGTCAAGGTGCAACCCACTGAAGCGCCCGGTATCTGCCATTTCGATCGGAGTCGGAAAGTGGTGGCGCAGCACCGACGCGTTTCGCGCTCACGCACATCGCGTTTACGCTCTTGCTCGTCGTCGTCGCCCCTCTGCTCATCGTCCACCATGTCCAAACGCGGCGCGTCTCCCCCTGGCGGCGCCCTCATCAAGCGTGCGCGCTCCGGCTCCCCTGCCCCAGACACCCAAATCGCTATCTCGTCCTCAAATGACGAACGACAACAGGCCCTCATCCGGACCGTAAAACGCACGAGCAGTCTCGAGGCTCCTATCATCAGCTTGTCAGGGTCGCATGGGGTGCGTATGTTGGAGAGGTCGGGCGCGCACGAGGAGGACTGAGCACAGGACACTGCAGGCGGAAATCCTTAGCTGCAGGTTCGATCCGAGTGGCCAAAACATCGCTGCATGTTCAGCGGACCGGAGTGTCTGTGAGTCTCCATCTCTTCTCCCACCTTATTCGGGACACATTCCGACGCCAAAGTCTCCGCTTGCAGCCCTCTGGCGCACATACTCTCCAAACACAAACTACGGCCTCATCGCCAACATTCATAAAGCCCCCGTGCTCGACCTGCAATGGTCCCTCGCGTCCCAGCTCATGTACACTGTCTCCGCCGACCACACACTCAACGTCACAGACCTGACGACCGGCCAGCGTGTGCGTAAACTCCACGCTCACCGTGGTATCATTAATTCCCTCGACAGGACTCTCGCAGGAGGCGCAGGGGTCGAGCTCGTAGTCACCGGCGGCGACGACGGCACCATTCGCGTGTGGGAGGGCGGCGACGAGGGTCCGAAGCACCCCGTGAGCGTGTATGAGCTCGGATGCCCCGTCACTGCCGTGTGCTGGAGTGCGGACGGCGCGAACATATACGCGGGTGCGCTGGACAACGAAATTCACGTACGCCTCTTTTCCTGCATCGAGCGCGCGGACAGCGTCTCAGAGACGCGCATCTTCCGTATCCAAACAGGTCATTGACTTCCGCAAAAACGAGGAGGTGTACACGCTCATGGGCCACACCGACACGCCCACGTCTCTCTCGCTCTCGCCGAACGGCCATTACCTCCTCTCCCCATCGTTCTCCTCCCAAACGCTCATACACGACGTCCGGCCGTTCTCCCCGTCGCCAAATCGCGTACACCGCGTTCTCATGGGTGCACCCGCGGGTTTCGAGAACACACTGCTGCGCGGCGCATGGAGCAAAGATGATGGGGGACGACGAGTGGGTGTCGGCGGTGCTGACCGCACTGTCTGTATATGGGATGTAGAAAGCGGGAAAGTACTGTACAAGGTACGTCCTTCCGTATGTGGGCGATAGGACCCATGGCTGACTGTTGTGTCGATAGTTGCCTGGGCACAAAGGGACTGTAACCTCCGTCGACTTCCATCCCAAAGAGCCTATCAGTACGTCTCTTAATTCAGCTTCCTGCGCGTCTTCTATATTGACGGCCGCACTCTCCAGTTCTCACTGGCAGCAAGGATGCGACGATGCTCTTGGGGGAGATTGAACCTACCATTGGTGCATGACGTGTTGTCCATCTGTTGTAATGTTATGTTTTCGCCGTGCTATGCAGTCCTCTGAACAGACAGCAAACAGTAATATCGTGACTAGGCTAGATGGAGCCAGGTAGTATACAGTGCAAGAAACGGCAGCAATGTGAGATACTCATACACATCGCAGATTCTTCGGGTGCCAGGTATGCCCAGGGTGAATAGATAAGATGGTGCCGAGTAGATAGCTATTACATAAGGCTACCTTTTCTGCCAGAATGCTGACTTGACGAAAAAACACAAACACCCTATGATTTTCCTACAAAAGCCATCCAACTTACACAGAAATTGATACAAAGATGGGGCTTTCATACTATCAGTTGACTTTCAGAGACTGAGTGCCCTAATTCCACCACCCAAGTTGCACGACTCAGGTTCACAAAACCTTCCTGTTTGTAAGGTCTAATGGTGTAGCTGGTGTGCTGTGGAGCCCGTGCGCCGCTTAAGGGGCGGCACCCTTGGTTGGGGGTTCGAATCTCTGCGTATCCTTTTTGTGTGCCCATCTTTTCTACCTTTTCTACCATCCCCGCCATACCTATCGTATTGATGCTGTATGACCAAATATGAAATGTCTACCTACCTATGTATGTACTTACCATTCCATGTATCATAATGATGCCAAAGATATGTATTTTACGTGTTATACTGACATATCAGGACATATCTCGACATTACAATGTATGATCACAACCCTTCCGAAAACCAGATGCAAGCACTACTCCATATCAGCAAGGCTGGCACCAATATCAAGCACCCTCGCCAAAGACGTCCTCAGTAGTCGGGAGCGGGACCATCTCAGTGTGGAAGCTCGGGTGGACGACCGACACCTGCTCCATATACCAGATCTTCGTCGGCGCGACTGGCACACCCGGTCCCCCGAGCTGCTTCTTCTTGCGCTGCAGGTACGCATTGTTGAACGTCTCCGGATCGACCTCGACCGGCACGTCCGGGTCCATCCGCGCAAGCTGCACCCACGTCGCGTCGATGCCCATCCCGACCCACAGCTTGTCCACCACGCTCGGCTCGACAAGGACCGTGATCTCGTCCTTGAACGGGTCGTGCGGCCTCTCGCCCGGCCCCAGGCTGTACCCCGCCGGCCCGCTCGTGACCTCCGCGCCCTCGGCGTCGTCGCTGACCGCCGCGCCGCGCGAGCTGGGCAGCAGCCGCGGCTTCTGCACGTCCGCCTTGTCGTACAGGTCCCACTCGGGCCACGGTGCGAGCGTCATTTTCGCGAACGCCGCCTCCAGCTCGCGCTCCACGCCCGCCGCGTCCGGGGCCGGCGCGGGCCCGACGGGCTGCTTGCTCTTCTTGCGCTTCTGGGTGGGCGCCGCGGGTGGCAGCACGACGCTCTTGATGCGCCGCGTCGACCGCTCGACGATGCCCGTCGTGTGCGTGAGTGGGAGCGTCGTCGGCCCGAGGTAGTGCGTGAGTGGGTTCTCGGTCGGGCCCGTGCCCCAGTCCTCGGCCTTGGACGGTGCGCCCCAGTCGACCGGTGCAGCCGGCAGGCCCCAAACGGGCTTTTCGGGCTCACCCTCGGGCGCAGCAGGAGCGTCGTTGGCTTCTTGCTCGCCGTTGACATCCGCGTTCGCGACGAGGTCCTCGAGGTCCTGCTCCATGCTCATCACCGCGTCCGGCGTGATCACCTCAATCTTGTCCGAGCCCGCCGCCGCCTGCAGCACCGCGGCGGCCTCGTCGTCCAGCTTCTGCCGCTTCGCCTCAGGCCCGGCCTCGTCCTCCGAGTCGTTCGAGTCATCGTCCTCGCCGTGCACCCACCACGTCGTGTGCGTCGCTGTGCCAAAGAGGAGCTCGCACCCTCTGCTGAACCCGTCGGGGATCGCCTTGCTCACCACGAACGTGTGCGGGAGCTCCTTGCGCGCGGTCTCGACGACCGCCGCCGCTTTCTTCAGGTCGCGCTCTATCTCGGGGAACACCCGGTGGCGCAGCACGAACCTGAGGAAGAACCCGAGGAGCATCGGCCCGTCCCTGCACATTTTCTCTGAGCTATCACGCACAAAACAGAGCGGTGAGCGACTGCATACAGTCCGCGCCGGGGGCGACTTACAAGATCATGCCGCGGTCGCGGTAGAAGCCCGAGAAGAATATCTTCGTGCACGACTCGGGGTCGTTCAGGAAGCGGTCCTTGCGCGTGTCGCGCACCTCGCGGTAGTACTCGCGGCGCTGCTCCCTCTGCTCATCTGTCAGCGGTGACGGCGGGAACCGCTCATTGCTTGGGATGCGTGTGGGCGCGCTACCTGAGGCCTGGTCCCCGTCGACCACGGTGATCGTACGCTCCTTCGGCGAGGACACTTCTGGCAGTTCGTCATCGTCATCGCCGTCGTCTCCGGGATCCGCGACATTTGGTAACCCCTTCTTGCGCGCGGCAGGAGGCGTGATGCTGCTGATGAGACCGGTGAAATGGCGGAACTGGGGGGACAGGTCAATGAATCAGCTCACGAGTCACATCCATGTAAAGCTGGAGCTTACGCGGTCCCATAAGTTCAAGATATCTTGATTCAGCTGAATATCATATGCTCCCTTGAATTCCGTTGCAACAATGTGAAGGCGATCAATTCGCGGGAGAGATCTACAACACCATCAACGTTAGTCAGACATATCCGCAGTGAGGGATTCCAAGTTGGCAGGGATACGACAGATGTTCATCTGCACATCGTGCTCCAGGTTGGTGTGGAGCAATATGGTGCGGCAATAACAACGTGAACGAGCCACTCACGGGTCAATAGGCCCACTGAGCCTCCTCGAGTTCTCAATCTCCGCCCACTCCTCGAACCACATCACCCTCACAGGCTGTCCATTCGCGCCCATCTTCGTCCTCGCCTTTCGCTTCTTCTTCCCCATCCCCGTGTTGTCGTGGTGCACGCGCAGAGTCACCGTCGGGACACCCAGCGCGTCGCGTTCGACCCGCTCTCCGGGGAGGCTCGGCTTGTCTTCGTCGTCGGAGTTGGCGTCGGGCTCTGGGAGGATGTGGATCCCGAGCGGCTTGAAGTCCTTGAACAGCACGATCTCGACGCCGGGCGGCGGCTTGGGGAATGGAGGGAACGTGAACCAACCGTCCTTAGGGGGCCAAGTCGCGTCTGTGGCGTCGATCGCGTTCGCGCTCGTGTTGGCGTCGGAGGACGCGTTCACGGTGATTTGGACGGTACGCTGGTCTGCGGTTTGCGGGGGCGAGGATTCCATTGGATTGCTACCGAGCCTATATATGCGTCTGCGGGTGGAAGGTCAAGAGGACGCGTCGTATTACGCGAGTCAGCTTCGAGCTGGAAGCGGTGGCGCGAGATCGCTTACGCGCGTACTGACCTACGCCGTGCAGGGTCGCGAAGCTATGTCCGTCTGAAGGTTGCAAATATGGGTTTTCGACCGCTTTAGCTACGGCTTGGGAAGAGAACGGACAGGAGGAGGTCGAGGTTGGGAGGCAAGAAGGAGCAATAGTCGGCGGCAGCAAACTGCAAAGTATTTATATACTTTGGTCCGTGCCACTCCAGCAACGGCGATTGTCCTGCTGCAGCACCCTCGGTCACCCACCCTTTTTGATTTAGGGCCATCGCGCGGTGTTATCGATCAAAAGAGCATGAGGAATCCTCAGCCAAGCTTCGTAGCTGCGGTAATTGCGAGGGGTACAGACGCGTCGCGCATTCACTACGCTTGAGGTGAGTCGTCACACATCGCGGCACACGCATCATGTATGTTAGCATTCAGGAACACAGGTAGATACAAGAACATAGTATGACTGGTGCAGAACGAGTGTGCGGTGTGCGGTAGTAAGTAGTATTCAGGATTATAGCGAGCGATGTCCGCAGAGCGATCATTAACTTACTAGGCCGTTGCCCGACCCTGCGGGCCGCATAACGGGATATCGAATAAAGTACGTGCACAACACGGTGTACAAATGCAGGATCTGCGTGCGGCAGGACTCAGCACACGCAGATAGGGCATGCTCAGGCGGAGAAGCGACGCACCACAGAACAGAGAGCCGTTTCTCGCACCCAAAACCAACAGAACGGAGTGAACAACGCGACCCGCCGCTCAGGCGTTCACAACCTTTCTTCTCTTCTTCGGCTTCTCGTCGTCGCCGTCCGCGCCCTCGGCCTCAAGGTCTCTCGCATTCGCCTCTCTTGCCTTCTTCGCGCGCGACTTCGGCTTCATCCCCGCTGTGACACTCGCGTCGCTCATCTCTCCGGGACGCGTACGACTGAGCGACCGCGGGCGCGGCCTCGCCTTCTCCTTCCCCTTCGACGCGCTCGGCGTGCCCTCGACCGCCATCTCGCGGTCCGAGTCCGTAATCTCCGCCTTGCTCTTCGGCGGGCGCCCACGTCGCTTCGCAGGACCCGTCGGCGCAGACCTGACCGACGTCGCGTCCTCGTCCTCGCCGTCCGTCCCGGGCACAATCCTGGACTCCGTCACGCGCACCCGCCGTCGCGCCGCGCTCCCCGGAGTCTGTGCTTGTTGCGCCTTTGATTTGGGTGGACGTCCGCGGCTCCGCACGCTGCCCGCAACGCTCGCGCTCTCGTCCACGTCCATCCTGTCGCCGTCGTCCGCTTTGGCCTTGCCTTTGCCCTTGCGGCCTCGCCCGGCGGTGCTCGCGGTCTTGCCCACAATCTCGTCCATCCCGCTGTCTGTGCCCCCCTCGCTCCCCTCGTCGTCGTCTGTGCTCGCCTCCTTGAGGTTCATGCTCCGCGGCCGCTTGCGCATCGAGCGCGGCCCGCGTGGCAATTGTGCGCGGATGCCATGGCAGTTGAGCCGCAGGCACGACACGAGCTTATCGTCGTGGGGCGTCGAGTCTGCGCGGAACCTCGCGCGCTTGATGTCCGTCTGCAGGCGACGCCCGACCGAGCGCGACGGCAACCGAGGTGTATCAAACGCGACAGGGATATACAGCGCTCAGCGCTTGCGCCAACGACAGGAATGCAGCAGACGCACCGTGTGCTTTCCCTCGTAGCACCAGCCGTCCGGCGGACCCTGGTCTCCGTCGCCCTCGACAATTTTCCCGCAACAGCCCCAGAGGGTCTCGAAGGTCGTGCCCACCGTGCCCGGCACGCGATTCGGGCGCTTGGTCGTCCCCACGCGCTCGACCTCGGCACTCTCGTCGTCGTGCGGGACGAGACAACTTCTGTCGTCGTTCTCGACCTCGGCGTAGTCCTTGTGGCAGCGCACGCAGTGCAGCCGCTGCGGTGGGGCGAGTTCGGAGAAGAAGGCGGACAGTACGGGGAGCGCGTCCGGCTCTGTGCACAGGTACGTACGCATGGAGCGTCTTGGCGGGGATCGTGCCGATGTGTGTAGTCAGGAGTCGACGGTGGGCTCCGGGGGCACGAATTCGGGGTTTGGTGCAACGGCGGTGCGGATCCCGCCTGAGATGGAGCCGCGCCGGGTGGGCGAGGACTGGCGTTCTTCGATGGAGAGACGGGAGATCTTTGTGGTCGGCGAGGCAGAGCGTACCTTGCCGTGAGCAGCAGAGGCCGAGTCAACGGAGGGTGAGGGCGTGCGCAGCTGGAAATCCTTCTCTACCTTCGTGCCCGGCGACTGAGTCTGATTTGAAGTCGATGCGGAGGGCGAGGGCGGGAGGGGGACCGTCTCTGGTGGCGGTTGTGGCTTCCGTGAGAAGAAGCCGAAGACCATGCTTGCTGTAGTGTTTCCGGGTCGTTGAACAGTGTCTGTCTTGTCTGCGCGTCGCACGGAGAGCGGGGAGCCGGAGCGGGTGAAGTGTCGATGAGAGGAACGCCGTCGTGCAGAGAAGAGCTGCTATCGCAGGCCTATTGAGGCGACGACGCGCGGACAGCTGCCTGCCCGGCGACGCATTCTCATTCGAGGTCGATGCGGAGCCCGACGGCGGGCCATCGATCGGCTGAGGCTCGAGGACGAGGATGTACAGAGCCAACAGTCGTACCTGTCGTAAAAATAGCCTGGCGCGGGCGCCTACGACGCTGTCTGGACTGACACTCGCTCTGCGTCCTGCGCCCTCTCTCGCTCGCTCTCTCCTCTTTTGCTAGACTCCAGCGTCCGCTTGACGACCCGTGTGCGACTGCCAGTGAGCGACCGCGCCGCGCACTCGCGCCATCCGACCGACTCGTCCCCTCCCATCCACGCTCTCCGTCTGTGCAGCCCCTCCGTCTTCTCTCCCCCGCGCGTCCTCGCCCGTGCGCTCACTCGTCCTCTGTGGGTGTCAACTACAGTACTGACTCGCCGTTCGGACCAGCAAGTCCCCGAGCGTCTCATGCGCCATACATGCCGTACCTCCGCCACCCCCAAATCTCCCCTTCCGCCGCTCGCACCTGCATATTCGCTCGTCAATGCAATCTAGCGACAGACGAACACGGTCGACGTACCAAAAGGACCAATTCCGATAGATTTCGCACCGCGCACCTCCCGCTAGACAGGAGGAATGTCCACGCTCCCCTCTCGCCGTCCCGCATCCTCCGTCCAGCGAACAAACGACGCGTGGGCTAGAACAACAGTAAGTCGTCCCCTACAGAGGTTGTACCGAGCTGCACAGACTCACCCTCTCACCAGGACCACATCGTCCGGCTATTCGACACTACCACGCTGCAAGCACGCTGCGCCTTCGTGTGTGCTCGACATTCAGCTTGCCCGACAAGCCAAGACATAGCAGAACGTCCGGGACGGGTCGCAAAAATCGGTGCAGGTGGGGACGTCGTCCCGTCTCCTCGCTCAGCTGCTTATATACCCGTTGTCTAGAGTCTATCCGACTGCGTCTCACGCGGCGACCGCTGTACCATATCGCCTACAGCGCATGAAACTCGCCTCGCGCTCGTCCCTCGCAACCGCTATGCCCGCCTCGCTTCTGCAAGACCCTGGACGGCCGTCCTCGCCGCGATCGCACCTCGACTGGCAAAGCACTCTCGCCGACACGAACGCCGAGACGCAAGACGAGGCTCAGGCTGCAGGGCGCATGCTCTGCGCATCGACGCACGCCTGTCGAGCTCATTTGCGTTGGTACGCACAAGTCTTTGGTCCCATTGGCGGCTCTCCGCGGTCTGAACACAATATCTCGAACCAGAACAACGAGCCAGTGCTTGCACAGGCAAAGCCTGCACGTTCCTGGTCGGCACGCTCGTCGTCGGCCGCCGATACGTCCCTTTCAGTGCAACCGCCGCGACGGTCTGAAACGAGACGACTCGGACGCTTGTGAGTGTCTGCTCACAACGATCAACGAGGCCCGAGCATCGTGCGCGCGTTGCGAGCACCAAGACGGTGGCCCGAAGCGCAGGACGAACGCGCACGATCGTACCAGACCGGCACACACTCCAGCGTGAGTGCTAGGTCTGGTACGGCCCCCTACCGCGGCGCGGCATGGAGGCTGAGCTGCCATCGGTCGACGAGGACTCAGGAGCACTCGAGCCCGAGACGTACGTACCGGTACGTACTACGTTCGCTGTACCAAAGCATCATCTCCTCGAAGGGCAATGATTATGTTGTTTACTAGCTGCTAAATATGTGTGCATAGCAGCTGCCAGCCTCGTGTGCCAGACGCCTAGCCAGTCCAGTCCGAGCGTGGACGGTGGACCTGCACCGGCACCCCACGACTGAAGTGCCGTCAAGCTCGGGAGTTGCGACGTCTGCGTCTACGACGGTACGATCTGCATGCGCCGGTACGGGCAGGTCTGCATCTGGCTAGACCAACCGCTCACTCGATCCTGCTCTCCGTAGGCCTGTACCAAACTCGCACCGCGCGCACGCACGACATTCTCGCAGCCCGCCGATTGGACGATTGATCGAGATGCGTGAAGGAGCCGAGCGACGTACAGTCTACCGTGGGCCGACTCCGCTCTTGCGCTGGTTGCGAGGGCTAGCTAGTCCAGCTCGAGCCCGCGTCGGACCTGCACCCCACGACTCGAGTGCCGTCACGCCTGGGATCTGCAAAGCTGTCGCGAGGACGGTACGACGCCCATGCGCCCGCACGGCTCGTCTGTATCGGTATCTGGCTAGACCAGCCGCTCACTCGATTCCGCCTTCGGTAGGCCTTACCAAACTCGCGCCGACGACATTCTCGCGGCTCGCTGATTGGACGATGGAGCGAGATGGAAGGCGACGGGTCACGGGCGGCGTGCACACGTCGGCAGGTGCGTCGTGCTCGTGCGCGCACCGCATGGGCAGCGAGCAATGCCCGGTTATGAGTCGAGTTCGTGCTCTGTGGTTCGGATATAGTGACTGACGGTCTGTACTTTGTACCAATAGTTCGACTCCCGAGCAGGCGGACGGCGCAGGGAGAAGAGCGGGCGGGAGTCTCGCGGGCGGGATTTCGCACCTTGGACTCGGTGCTCGTCGCTCGAGGTGGCCGTCGACGCGACTCGGTTGAACCGGAGGTGAGCGGGCGTGCACAGTGCGCAGCTGTCGGCCGACGGTTCTCGTGGTCCAAATAACGACGCTTCACTTGACGTCCCGCAGGAAAGGCTTGGCCTGCACGGTCGAGATGTGGTTCGAGGTGAGTCATATGAGTTGTGATGAACGTGTATGACCGCGAACTGATGAACGACGACGGTCGGCCGTCGCATCGCGGCAAGATCTCGTTCGCTCAACACATACAGCCGACAGTCGCTTGGGACGGCACACGAGATTATTCGACACGCCTTGGCTAGGGCCGGTACGAGCAACAGCTACGTCCCTTCGTCTGTTGGAGACCTTCGGTACACGGTGCATCGACGGCATGCACACTGGTGTTCGCTGTCTGTCGATGGACGTCACTGCGACCTGCTGGCTTTCACCGGCGGGGATGAAGACACGACGACATTGTACAGAAGCGTCTGGTACGTCAACTCCGAGTCTGATGATGTACCGGTGCCGTTTCGTTCTCACAGAAATTGGGCATGATGTCGTTTCAGCCTACTAGTAGCACCGCTGCCCCTCGCCGCTTTCGCTCTCGCTCTCGCTCTCGCCAAGCAAGCTAAGTTAGCTAACTCACGCTCACTCGCACCAGGCCCGACGCGGGGTGTGCTCGTTTCAGGTTGTGCGGATTTTCCGTCGCCCGCAGGTACGCTGATTTGCGCACCGGCGTACCGCAATCACGCTCGCAATTTAGATCTTGGCGCAACGCCGTCGTCGCATAGCCGCTAATACCTATCAATATTTAGACACCATCTCATGAATACACCGTGGATACCCGTCCGAATGGGCACGTGTACGACGACTGAGACGATGCTCGCCGGTGCGACATTGCTCTGAACCGAAACGGCCCGTTATGGTACGTCTCGCGGTCTCAACTTTTGCCCACAGCAAGGGACTTTCGGTGGGTTGGTTTCTGTGCATGCGACGATCTCCGTGCGGACACAGTACACGCATCCCGAGCCTATTTACGGGATGGTACGAAGGTCGAGCCGCTCGAGTATCGCTCGGTACAAGATCAACGGCTTTGGTACAAGATCAACGGCTTTGGTACAGGACCATCGAGATTGGGATCAAGCTTCAGGTACGTACACGCATCGCGAGATACGGTGCGTGAGATCGCGCGCCATAGCCAGCCGACGAGATCGTTGTTAGGACTCGGTCTCGCGTACGGTACCAAACGCTTAGCACTAAGCGCGCGGTAGCGGCTCAGTACGTATATTCCTATGGGTCCCACTCCGGCGCGAAGTTCTCAAGGAGCCCCGCCTATGTCCTCACACCGTTCTTGCCCCCACGGTCGCCTCTCTACGCCATCCTCGTGCTCTCTCCCTGTGACGACGTCTCTCTTGCATGCACCCCTGCTCACGGCGCTCAGTCTCCTGCGCGACGGCTTCCGCGTGAGGCTTGGACACGACGACCTCGAGACGTGGTGGAAGATCGCTCCCGGACACTCTCTATGGTACGTGCGAGATGGT